>CM068839.1:98474181-98966681 GCA_028554795.2 Sinohyriopsis cumingii
GGGAAGAGGAAAAAACAAACCCCAAATATACTATCAACACAGAAGGGAGATGATACAAACCCCAAATAAACTATCCACACAAACGTACGCGAACGCATACAAACCCCAAATATACTATCAACACAGAGTGAAGAAGTAAAAGTTTTTTGAAAGCACCTAAGCCCTCACCTGCAATGACCAACTCTGCCAAACACCTACACCCCACCCCACCCCACCCCCACTCCCAACACTACAAAACCCATTTAACCCGTTATTTTATGGCATCAGTGTGTGATTTAGGAAACATCAAGACACAAAATAATGGAGGAATAGACTGACTATTGTTTACCGACTTGCATGCCTAAAGAGCGTGCGTGAAGGAAAACATCCTTCCATTTCAATTCTAACTAAAACATGATCCAGAGGGATAGAGATAGGTGAAAGGGCACAATTTCATAAAGTGTGAGTAGAAAACAAAACACGCCATCCTTATTATACAATGTCAAGACCAAGAGACACTCACGTGTTCTTTCTGGTCTATTCTCTTTTAGAAGGTAGTATGAAATTTCACATCAGGGCCAACGCATCGGCTCACATTGTCAATTTTTCCATTTCCATGTCTTTACTGGCACAAGTTCTTCATCATCTTCAATTTCTTCTTCTTCTGAATCCCTCTTCTCTGTTTCGTCTTGTTTTTGTTTATTCTCTTTTCTCGTAGGGCACTCTGAATTCCAGTGTCCTTTCTCCTGACAACGATATTAGGTATCTTGACTTTTGTCTCTCTTTCTTAGACGAAGCAGGTATTCTGGAGACAAATACCCATTTACCTTTGCAGATATAGCAAACTTCATTAGCACTTACACACTTTCGTATGACTCTCATCAAATCAACGACCAAAAGAGTAAGTTTTGTTGCCACTTTCGCCTGTGAATTATGCTTTCGTATGACTTTTAGCAAATATTTGACCAGCAGGTCGATCTGTGCTGACTCTTCCATCTTTGATCGTTTGAGAGCGGAATGAATACTCTGACGCTAAGACACTCTCCTTATATACAGAGACCTGCTGCGTATGAAACCTAGTCAAATGTAATTTTGCAATAAGATGAAACGATTTCATTGAGGAAGTAAAAGGCAATGATGTACCGTATCGCCTCACACAAAACCTGAAGTGTTAGTTCAAATCCGTGTCAGCGATTTCGAAGACGACATAACTGGGCTTTAATCAATGCTCTCCATTTCTGCCACAAAACCACGAGTCCTGATTCACGCCAAAAGAAATTTCGTTCGGTCCATAAAAAATAGTATCACATCTGAGAAACGCAAAAACGAACTTCCAGAAAACTGAGAACGACGGCTTACACCTACAACGTAAATGTATGAGTTCAAGTAGTGCGTAAAACTTAGTCAAATTAAATTTTTATAGTCAAGACGAAACGATCTCTTTTCGAAGAAGAAAGCAGACACCAAACGACAATGGCGATCCGTGTCACACAACACTTTTCAAAATGTGTATGATCAGAGGTTTATTTAGCGATCTGCACGGTCAAATTAAATGTTGATGTATTTTGCAATAAGACGGACACAATTTCCATGGGATCGCCCATAGTACGATTGTTCGTGCATTAGTTTAATTTTTAAAAATATTTTTTTATATAAATCGCCTATAGGATAGACCCAGTAAAGCATGGCCATTCTCGTCACTGTCTGAATAGCTACTCAAGTCAATTCGAAGCGAACGCGGTAAGAAAATAAGTATAGCCAATGAAATGGCTTACAACGGGTGATGCATTGTTTTGTTCTAGGACTGTGTGGCATAATAATCCCTATGTTCTTGCGTTGTTACCATTACAGTGCAGACACTGAAATGTGAACTTACAAGCCCTCTTTGTGTGTGTGTGTGTTGTACCATTTCCTCTTACCACATCAAAATACTGAGCGTCACAGTATTGGTTCGCGTTTTCAAGCTGACCATTTTTTTATATCTCACTTAAACATTTCGACATAAACACTCACACTCACATCGGTAGAATCAGAACAGACGTGTTACAGTATTGAGGGGCATGTTATCTTTTTTTTTCAAACCAATAAATTTGGGTTTGTATGAAGTAAAGAACCGAAAGTACAGTGAAACTCAAGGATGATGACCCAATCTGTCTGTCTATTGATGCATGTATTTACTTAAGAAGAAATATGACCTCTAAAACACAAAGAGATACGGCAAGAATGATTAGATTAAACACAACGATGTTTTTCCTTCACGCCTGTGTAATTTAGAGTTTCAATCGTCTTTGAACACAAACTTAGTCTCCTTTTGTAGGGCTTGAAATAATAAAAGAAGCTGAAAAATCTTAAGCACTTTGCTATAGATAATTTCATCAACAGACTAAACAACATAAATACCGTTACAACAATAGAAAGCCTTAAATCTTCTATCAAAAAGAAATGCATGAAAAAAATTAAAGATTAACGATAACTAACCAATGAAACCGAATTTAACAAAGGCAATGACATGTGAAGAAATGCCTCTCACTTTGGAAAGGTAGGCGAATGTACTCTGTCATGCACCATCAACTTGAAAAAAATTATAAACAGAGAGAAACCTGAATTCAAAATTCAGTTGTTTTTTTTTTCTTCAAAATTATTTCGTTTCTTTTTTCTTTTTTTTTTGAACAAATCTAAGCACTAATATAGAGTGGAAAAGGGAAAATGCACATACAAGCTTTGATATTTCTGCAAAAATGAGGGGATATTCCTAACGTTCATAACCACCTATATATGCTTGGACTTGTCTGTGACTTATCCACAAAACAAAATGTACATATTTCTGGTCAAGCTGCAAGTGTGTGCGTGTTTTTGAAAATGGTAAAAACTTGGATATACAATTTTCTCGTGACACTTATAAAGTGAAGAGTCTGTGCAAGTGTCAAAAGCCAAAGTCATATAAGTTTTGTATTTTGTACGGCTTGTAAAGATTTCCACTTTAGGAAATGTGAAGTATCACAAGTTATTATCACAAACAGAAGTGGAACATAGGGGCTTGCAAGAAAGAAAATAACCCAGACAGTTGGTGTCATCAAGAGTGCTAGAGACGGTACCCGAACTTGCTTGCTTGCTTACTTGAATTAAAGTGATTTTCGCTCTAATGGAGCATGTATCACTGATTTAATAACGCACCGCGTGATTTTTAATTACTCCTGGGGAAGGAAAGAGAGCCTCATCCCCCCCAGGCTTTTATGTACTCACAGACTACTTTTAAATTTAGCCACTCAGGTGTAGGACTAACTAGTCCTTAACAACCTGACTGAAAGGCTTTACACATGAGTGGGAATTGTCTCACCACACACTCATTTTTCTGTCCGAGCGTGGTAAAGGAGGAAAAAGGTGCTCAGCAAGACAGCCATGGATGTTAAGTACTCACCAAAACGCTAGCCCGTACTTATTTCAAATCAAGTCCTGTTTTTTGCTAATCGACAATAATAAGTACCAATAATGTGTTAACCACCTGTGCAATTAGTTCAAATCTAACGAGTCTGCTAAATTTCCTACTTCCTAACATATCTGTCTAATATTAGTACTTAGTGTACATAAAAATAGCCATACTGATCTTATTTTAAATTATTATGTCTAAGCGACATATAGCAGTTTGGTCACTGTTAGGTTTAAAAAATTAAGTTTGTTGTGGTGTTCCAATGGGTCAAGTTTGTTTCGAGAATAGTTTAGTCAAGGAGGGATACCAAGCCAAATATGGCTCCCTATTTAATAAAAGCAATCTTTTGGAGCCCTAAAAAAAAGTCTGTTTTTTCTGTTAGAAGGTAACACGTCTCTCTTTTGCTTTCACGTTCTTTCCCGCACTCCTAGTCTCATGATTCTTGATATCAGGAAATGCGTAGCCATGATGGGCGGTAATGTAAGCAGCGGTTTCTACCAGTTGACTGAGGGGGTATCCAGTGTAGGCTTGTCTGTAGAATTGGGGAAGAACTCTGACCCCTAATCCCCATTGAGAAGGTCTTGGTTTAAAGGTGTCTAGAGATTTGTAGGCAACGTATTGTATGGCTGTAATAAACTGCCCTGCTATGTTGACGTCATACAATGCTTGATCTAGCCCCATTTCGGTGTACTTCTCAACGAGGGTCAGCGTCCCCCTCCTCCTCAACCGCCTCAATTTCCTCTTCTGGTTCTGATACTAATTCTTCAGTTGAGGTAGATAATTTCAAATCCGCTGCTATGGTGTCTGTCGCTGTTATTGTTGTTGTGGTTGTTCTTTCAGCTGAGATTGCCTGTAGTATCGGAGTGAGAAAAGAACGTAGTGCCTCCGATAATTACATTTGAGTTTGCCATACTGTTTGTGTAACATAATTGGACCTTTGTTTTGCCACCACTCTTTCCGGGACGGGTTGTTTGTTAGGTATAGTCGGCTGTTGACTAGATGTTATTTGTGTTCTCGAGGTGGGTGGAGTGCTAACTGGCAGAAACCGTAAAGTGGGCAAACGACGTCAAAGAAGTCAAAGTACGTTGGAAAGGATATCCGACCAGTTATCATTCTTGGATCGACGCTTCGCACGTCATCGACTATAAAAAGAAGTGACCATCATTCCCTTTCACACAGATTCAGCTACTGCGATCACTCCTTCACCCAATTCTTCTCTGCAAGATTTACAAAAACAACCCTTGTGGGTGTAGTGCGGAGAACGTGTGCCTAAAACGCAAATCGTCTTTTTCTGCC
The DNA here is from genome assembly GCA_028554795.2 of Sinohyriopsis cumingii. NCBI lineage: Eukaryota > Metazoa > Mollusca > Bivalvia > Unionida > Unionidae > Sinohyriopsis > Sinohyriopsis cumingii. The sequence continues at coordinate 98,478,884 of CM068839.1, forward strand.
AAATCTTCGTGGTGTATTGTGTCATCGGGGCAGCCATCGCCAATTTGAGTTTGCAACAAGGAGACAAACAATTGTGGACCATTGTATTGAGCAGTTACATCGATTACCTGCTTCCCAATCCCTCCCTGAAATTCTCCTCGAACGGGAACCACGGGAACCTTGTGTCCAGTGTCAGTGCCAGCTACCACTCCAACAACAACTCCATTTTGGGCGGAGACACTCCTCTGACTTCCAGTATCGCCTCGGAGAGCCACAAAACTCTGGAATTATGAGCAATAACAGCCAATTTTACTTAACCTTACCCAGTGACAGTTCCATGGAGGTGTTTCCCAACAACACGTTGTGCTGTTACACGGTCAAATTACCTCAGACCATCCAGTTAGATCACGAAGCCCATTGGGAAGTGGCTTTGGTAGAAATGATTCACCCTACACAAATCAAAAACATCACCGAAAAGCAAAACACTTTCGAGGTGGAAATCCTGAATGCCCAATTGGAGAAAGAAATCAACAAAATCGGGTTTTTAGGGGACACAAGAGCAGCCAGCAATCCAGCCTTCATTATCTACACCTTGAAAATTCCTTCAGGTTATTATTTTAGTGGTGAACATTTGGTGGACACTATTGCGGACAGGTTCAACTTAGCCTTTGGCAAAGCACTGAACAGAGCCAAAAAAAGTGTGAAGATTGAGTACCATAAAGTGGCTTATCGTCTCGTGATCAAATTTCAAGATACGGACACATTGTCCCTCAGGTTCAATGGTAGTTTGTTTGAAATTTTGGGTGGACATGCAGAAATGGTCGCAAACAATATGAGCCCCAAGATCAAAAGTAATATGGATTTTTACAGAGCGTTTGGAAACCCGGTAGAACTGAACCAAGGACTTAATTTGATCTTTGTGCATTCCGATGTGGTGGAGTACAACGTGGTGGGACACACCTCTGTGCCGTTACTGCGTGTCATTCCTTTCAAAGTGGATAGTACCACAAACAATGACCAGGAAGGTGCAAACACCTATCACGTACACCGTGAATTTGTACATCCTCACTATTTACCCGTCAGTAAGTCGTATTTAGACACTGTCAACATTGCTATAAAAGGAGATCTGGGACAAAATATTCCCTTCTCCAAAGGGAAAGTTACAGTGAAACTCTCGAAAACGGTTCTCTAACGAATTGTAAGTCAAGACAGCGACAAGTGACATTTTCACCCTATAAAATCCGGCCAGATGCGTGTGGAATTTCAGTTTGCAGAAAATCTACGCGCAGATAATACGGTGAACGTCCTCCTGTATGCTGAATTGGACAATACGATATAAGCCAACAGTTTGAGAGAAGTCATTCTACACTATTAGAAGTCATGGAAGACTTTTATCAATGTTTGTATAGTAGGGATTCTTTGGACATGGAATGTGAAGATCCTGAGGAAGGAGAACCCCAAGACAAAGACGAAGAAGTCATCATGACGAAGTCTAGATGGCCAGAACAAGAATCACATATAGTTTCCTGTTATGCTATAGTCTTGACAGAAAAAAAATTAAGGAATTGATCAAGAAAGATTGCTATGGATGTCATAACGATCATCCCAGTCAAATTCAACACGATAAATGCTAATGCTGAGTCAAGAAGAAAAATTGGACGAATATCTGGACGAAGCTTGGAGTCTCATCTCGGAAGAAGACGTGTTACAACAGTGGTATAAAGGCTTGCGTGAACATTATTGTCCTCCATTAACAACTCAAGAGATCCATCGCATCGAAGCTCTGTTGGATCAGAGTTGGGAGACAAGGCGAAGAAAACGGTTACTTGTCAGACATTTTCAAGCAGAAAGTCAGGATCGAATTGATGACTTAAGAAAAAAAAACCTAAAATGGATACCTGAGAACTTTATTACCTTTTGAACCACAGTTCGTACACTGCTTCTTGGAATCCTGTCGTCTGTGCTAAAGATGAACTCCCTCATCGCAAACCTAAAGACCATCAAGCTTACGTGATCAACACGGACGACAGTCATCTCCCAGGAACCCACTGGGTAGCCGTCTACTTTCCTCAAGAAGGATGTGTGGAATATTTCGATTCGTACGGATTGCCCCCTTTGGAAGACGATATCATTGACTTTATGAGAAGAAATGCTCAAACCACCCGATTCAATAACGTGAAATTACAAGGCACAGATTCCTTGGTGTGTGGACAATACTGTGTGTATTTTCTGCATCATCGCAGCCTGGGCTATTCCTTAGAACATTTAGTGACTCATTTTGATCCTCGTTCTTCTTCTAGAAACGATGTGAAAGTAGATAGATGGTTTTGTGACCAGTATGCTTATCTTTTGTCTCAAGCTAGGAAACGTAGTGTCCATCAATGGCCTAATGATTTCCAACAGTGGAAATCACAATTTCATTCACAACGTTGTCAGCCCTGTTCAAAGTAGATTGTCTATTGAGAAAAAAATGTTTGTGATTTGAAAAAAAAAATTGTTTGATGTTATAGTGTTGGATTATTGTTAAAAAAATGTTAGAAATGTTGTTGTTTAGTGTTAAGTGATTTTTGAATAAAAATGTTGTGTTTTGAAAAAAATGCCTTTGTGGTTTGTTTAGCTATAAGAATATTGGATTGATGCTCTTTCATTTCTTACTATCCCTCTCATGACACTCACTAAAAGTTGCGACTCAAAAACCGTGTGGGGATGTTTTCCTTCACGTCCGCGCTTTGACTTTAAGAACCGGGTTGTTTCCAGTCTAACCATCCATTGTCGACTCATCCTCCTAAGAAGATGTGCTCCAAACTAGCTAAACTCAACGAAGCCTACGTGAATTTGCATAGGGTCAGACACAGTCTGATACCGAAGCCAGAAGAAATAGAGAATGTGAGAATGTTAAAAATCACTGAAGACCTGATAGAAGAGCTCTTCAGAGAAGAAATGAACAGGGAAAAAGAAGAATGGACAGAGAAGTACAGACTTCAGAGACAGCAACAGCAGCAACAACAACAACAACAGCAGCAGCAGCAACCTGAAGCTGACAGAGGCTTTGTCGATTGTCGTATCGACACCAAAGAGTTCTTCTTCTCTTTCCGAAGAAGCAGACCTATCGCCAGAAAGTCTATCCTCAGAGGACATCGCATTCTTAGAAACTAAAAAAAAGAATGCCATAGCAAAACAAAAAAACAGCCCTTTTCAGGGCTACCCAATACTCTAGAAAAGAAATAACCATCAATTTGCCAATGCGTGTAGGTAGAGTAGTGTGAAAATAAACACTAACTCTTTTTAAAAAAATGTGAGGGTATGTGTTTATGTGTTTGTGTGTTTGTGTGTTTGTAAGTGCTTAAGTAAGTTGGTGTGGATAGTAGATTAAAATAATGCTTTTTGGTGTTTGAGGTGTATATTTGGGGGTTAGATTGGATTGCTTTGAGTATGTAAATAGTCTATTGAAGTGATTTATAAAAAATTTTAAAATAGTGATGGGTAGCATAAAAAGTGAGTGAGTGTTTCTTTTAGGTCCGCGCGTTGTTTCTTTTTGTCATGATCTAGGTAAGATCAATTTTATGTTTTTTAGGGGGATGTTTTCCTTCACGTCCGCGCTTTCACTATAAATTGAAACTCGCTGGGCAATCTAGCTACCCTTGTTGATTGATCAACAGTAAAAAATGAGCAGCAGACTGACTAAATTGATGGAACTTCAGATGCATCTGGAGTATGCCAGATACCTACTGAACGAGCTGACTGCGGAGGCCCTTGTGGAAGAAGTGAGAATAGAACAGGAGGAGGAGGAGAGAAAAATGAAAGAAGAGAATGAAAGAAAGAGAGAGATCAGGTGTCACCCTATGATGAACCCTGTGTGCAAGGTGACACCTGAGGCAAGGACATCTCGCCAGCCTGTAGCTGAACCACAATCACAACGAAGACAAAGACAAAGAAGACAGAGGGAAGAAGAAGTGTTCACTATTCCGCAAACGGAGGAGTGGGATAGTGAAGCCACTCAACCCCCGTCTGCTCTTCAAACAAGTCATGTGAATTGGACTAATGATTGGAGTAGACGTTGTGTCTGTGGTGCCAGACCCGGAAGGTGCCACCATTAACCAGGGCCTCTGAAGTTAAAAAAACAGCCCTTTTCAGGGCTACCCCAATACTCTAGAAAAGAAATAACGATTAATTTGCCAATGTGTGTAGGTAGAGTAGTGTGAATATAAACACTAACTCTTTTTAAAAAAATGTGAGGGTATGTGTTGGTGTGTTAGTGTTTATAAGAGCTCAGGTATGTTTGTGTGAATAGTAGATTATGGGTTTATTTATTGTTTCTTAGCAAATGTGGAGAGTATAGTTTGGGTTATATTATATGAAATGAGAAAGTAGGGGATGTTTTCCTTCACGTCCGCGCGTTGTTTGGCATGATCTAGGTAAGATCCATTTTATGTTTTTAGGGGGATGTTTTCCTTCACGTACGCGCTTTAAGTATAAGAACCAACAGTATTCGTCGTTAAAACCATTCTACATAGAAGATGGCTTCAAACCACCTGGATAAATTTCAATCATTGCAAGACGTCCTTGACAATTTGGGCATGATAGAACAAATGCTCGTACGACTCGTTGAAGACCACTATTCTTATAGTCCGCATAGAGTAAAAATGGAAATTAACAACTTAAGAAAAGCAAAGGACATGATCAGTGGTGTGATGAAGGAAATAAAGGAGGAGAAGGAGGATGAAGAGGAAAAGATAAGAATAAGAACATGGAACGAAAAAATTGAAAAAGAAGAAGAAAATGAGAAGAGGAAGAAAGAAGAGGAGGAAGAGAAGAAAGAAGAAGAGGAGGAGGAGAAAAAAAAGAAAGAAAAGAAGAGAAAGAGTGTTGGAGATAAAATAAGAAGTTGGTGGAGGAAAAGAAGAAATTAGAAGCAGAAGAAGAAGAAAAACCAAAGGCCCTTTTCAGGGCCCCCATATTTCTCGAAAAGAGATAGCCTTTCCATTGCCTACCCCTTTTTTATTTTATTTTATTTTATTTTATTTTTTTTTAAAAATCCCATGTTCAATTTCTCTTGACGCTATACAGTCCCACCCTGTTTAAATTCCTTTGACGCTATACATTCCCAATTCCCATGTTCAATTCCTCTTGAGGCTATATCGTCCCACGATTTTTCTCTATGTTAAATTCCCATTGAGGCTATATGTTCCCACGATTTTTCTCCATGTTAAATTTCCATTGAGGCTATATGTTCCCAAGGGTGTTTTTAATGCTAATTCCCATTGAGCCTATAGTATCCCACTTCACTACTTCCGCCACAGTCCGATATAATTTTCGTCTAAAATCATTGTACAATCATCTCTGCAATCATTTTCCATTAAACAATAATACAGGAAGCTTTAATAGGTGCTTTAGTAAGAGGCGAATGCTAAGATCACTCTTGCAGTTTTTTTCAGAGTTCAAGAAAACGACCATTGTTTGCTCTCATGTTATACCTGAAAAAAGAAAGGAGAGCTCTTGAATATAACAGTACTCTTAAGCTCACATACGCCTTTCTCTCTACTACTGCTGCGTCACGTTTATTTTTGTTGTCGGTTTAACGCCATTTTTCAGCACATGATTGTCTATGCATGGAGGCCAGTGTAACTATTGGTGTAAAAATCCGGTAAACACCCAGAAAGAACCACCCACCCATGGGAAGCTACTGTCAAACTTTCTCACATAGTCACGTGTAGTGTTTCATGAATATATTTCTGAACTCTCAAAAGTGTCACATAGCATAAATATGTCCTTTTTAATGTAGCTCTCATGAACGTTACGGAGTGCGTTCAGTTTGAAATGAGCCGTGACATTATTATGTACTCACTGGCAATCATCATCCGTAATGTACGATGCCTTAAACAAGTCCTACACAGGAAGACACTCGGTTTGCACTTAACAACATACCCTTACTACCAATCAGTATAATAGTTTGTGAGAAAAAGTTTAAATACAGGATATCAAAATATATGTTAAAATGTTGTTGTCAACTAGAGTAAATATATTTAAGCATATATTATGAACAATTGAACAAAATAAAATCCATTTGCAAATCAATTTGTGCATCTCGAAATCTTTAGGACTCTATTTTGTATTATCCTATGGATATGGGAGGTCGTGGATTCGATCCCCGGCTGAGTCATACCAAAGACTTACAAAAATGGTACCAACAGCTACCTCGCTTGGCGCTCAGCATTACGAGGTTAGTGCTAGGACTGGTCAGCCTGGTGTCAGGATAATGTGACCTGGTGGGACATCATGCTACATGTCTGCGGCATGATGCCCCAGTGCTAGACATCACTATAAACTTTCACACTGCAGACATTGTAGCGATATGAATGAAAAATTGTTAAAGCTACGTTAAAAATCCAAATCACACACACACACACACACATTATCCTACGAGTAGACTGGTTTTGTATTTCCCAGCCAGTAGACTGGTCTACTGGCTGTGACATAATTAGTTTTCAGATACCGATATACCTCTTCATGCAATCTATCATAAGTTTCATGTCACCAAAATGTTTCATTGTGTCAATTAAATTGCCATCTTTTACATTTTCAAGCATTTTCTAGAGGTTGGCGCCTGCAAGTAATTGTTGCATTTGAATATCATTGTCTTCCATTTTTTTCTTCTTCTATACCTATCGAATATGAAATACGTGCTAAATGAAATGTCCTTGTGGACGTTATTTGGTATGATTTTAAATTCATTGCCCAGATCATTTTAAAACCTGTTTTGATATTCAGATGACTTCCATTACAGGACAAGCTGTGAATGAATAGTGAGATATATTTTAGGTATCTTAAATTTAGCTTATATTAGCTAGACGCCCGCATATTCGAGGTAGACGTCCGTATATTCGAGGTAGACGTCCATATAATCGAGCTAGACGTCCGTATATTCGAGTCAAATGATCATGATCATGCACTTTTGATGAATTAAAATCTTTTTCACCTTCATCTGTAATGTCATGCTGTTTCTTCCTAAATTCTTCCTACTCTAGTCTCGCTATCCTACCGAAGTAGATGTAAAACACCTGAATACATTCATTACCATTGAAAACTATTCGCGTTCAGCATTTATGAGCTGACTTCAGATACAAACAAACCATGACTGAATGTGCTTACTGGATGTAATGAATTAGTATAGAACATTTTCTCGAACTAATAAATAACTCGAACCAAAGCGTATCTTGAAGATTTGAGGTAAATAGACTCGCCTACATACAGACAACGTTTGTAGTAAGTTTGTTTGCTTTCAACCCATTTAGGCATTTCTGTTTTAACACATTATTGACTATATGATCCCGAGGAAATGGGATCGAGATGTCTTTCCTTAGGATGGAGAGAGAGACCGCCTTAGCGGGTGTCGAACCCGCGTCCGCAGAATGAAAAGTCAGATGTTTTATCCACCCAGATAATCGGGCTCTCAAACCTATATGCGAGATTCTTCTCTGCGGCTAATGAATATATCGCAGTGAAAAATGTTAGTTTATTTTAAACACATATTTCTTCATGAAGTCTGTGCAGAGGTTTAGGGAATCCGTCATTTTTTTAATTTATAGTTACTATTGATGTGTTTAATTTATGGGAGTGGTTTTGTATATACCTACTGGAATGTATTTAACGAAGTGTGCATGTGGACATTTTTCATTTGGAATATTTTTTATCTGGATTTTGTGCCTTGCAAATTCATTAATCATGAAAAAGTACATGGCAGCATAGTTTGAATGTACATCGCATAACAAATAATTCCCACGACTAACGCCGTAGAGTGTGTCAGTCAGTACAAGCCGTTGGACTGTTCGTATAGAGTCACAGTTCATACAAATAACGGGGCCCCGAGTGGCCAAGTGGTCTAAAGCGCTCTCCGTTACGGATCACTGCCATTTCACCTCTGTCTGTGGGGATTCGAGTCTCGGATTCAGCCAGTGTGGGTATGTGAGAAAGCTTGCCACTAGCTTCTCGTGGGCCGATGGTTCTTTCCGGGGTTTTCCCGGGTTCTTCCTCCACCACTAATACTGGCCGCCATGTATAGCCTATCGTGTGCGGAAAAATGGCGTTAAACTCTACAACAACAACAACATACAAATAACGTATTAGATTACCAGATGTCACAGTTCATACAAATAATGTATTTGATACCAGCTGTCACAGTTCATACAAATAATGTATTTGATTACCAGCTGTCATGACATACTTAGTGTTATATTTTCAATATAATGTACCTTTATGGTATGACAATTTTCATATAAAGTATATTGATCGTTATCTTTTCAGTATATTGTATTTTTATGGTATGACAATTTTCATATAAGGTATATTGATCGTTATATTTTCAGTATAATGTACCTTTATGGTATAACAACTTTCATATAAAAGTATATTGATTGTTATTTTTCAGTAAATGATCTACCTATACGTATGACAATTTTCATATAAAAGTATATTGATTGTCATTTTTTCAGTGTATTGTACATATATTGTATGATAATTTTCATATAAAAGTATATTGATGGTTATTTTTTCAGTGTATTGTACCTATACAGTATGACAAATTTCATTTAGTTGCTCCAGAAGACCATATGTGGACAAGGGAAATCACTCGTACAAAAAAACCAAAACCGTAAGATTTAATTCCCACGACCATTTTGTTTTTGTATTATGATTTCTTGATTTTTGCTAAAAATTTCTATTGATTTTGTGTCGGTTGCACATTGTATCATTTATTTCCCTGGTAATGTTTCATTAGCACAAGCAGTTTTCATGAGTCGATGTCATTTTTCTTAGTTTTAAAATGAGTGTTGTCAGGAGTCGGTTTTATTTATTTATTTATTTATTTATTTATTTATTTATTTAGTGAGTGTTCCACGCATCGTTCCCTTAAGTCAGATCAGAGGCAATACACATTTGTTCTCTACTTTTTTGTTTTGATTGATATCGTTATAGTATTTCTGCCATTATTCACTCAGATCCCTCATTTTCATGCAACAAGTCTGTGTTTGTTTTAACATGCCAGTTTAATATCTGTATTTAATGATTTTGCCAAAAAACATTTAAATGCGTAATCATAAAACTCATGGATCAGGTAGAAATATGCTTTTCATATTACCCAATGAAGATGCTTCCAAAATTTGAAATATATCCTTCTATTTTTTTTTGTGATTTGGCAGTACCACAGTTGGAACATTTTATCAACTCATTATTTCAGTAGTAAGATGTCATTAGTACAATAGTAGAAAAGCCGCGTGAGAATAGATGTAAGGAGAGATTGATAATCTGAATTAATCATTGCATAATGTGTTACTGTAGTTGTTGTGCCTGAGTGACATTCCACGCCAAAAATATCGTATATATTTAAAATTTAATTTTTCTGCCACCCATTATTTCTATGGCTACCATTTATTTTGGAAAAGTTTTAGTGTACACAACAACCCACTTTAAATTAAATGGGGCAAGTGTCAACATACAACATTCTAATTAGATATGTTATGCTAATTGATAGGCGTTTTATCTCTACACTGGTGATAGGTATATGTACACTGGTGATATTTATATTTACACTGATGATAGGTATATCTGTACTGGTGACAGATATATCTAGACTGATGACAGGTGCCTGTGCACTGGTGTTATGTATCTGTACACCGCTGATAACGATAAGTATCTCTACACTGGTGATAGGTATCTGTACACTGGTGACACGTGCTTGTGCACTGGTGATAAGTATATGGACACTGGTGATAAGTATATGGACACTGGTGATAAGTATATGGACACTGGTGATAAGTATATGGACACTGGTGATAGGTATATGGACACTGTTGATATGTATCTGTACACAGGTGATAGGTATCTTTGCACTGGTGACACGTGCTTGTGCACTGGTGATATGTATATGGACACTGTTGATATGTATCTGTACACAGGTGATAGGTATCTTTGCACTGGTGATAGGTATCTGTACACTGGTGATAGGTATCTGTACACTGGTGATAGGTATCTGTACACTGGTGATACGTGCTTGTGCACTGGTGATAGGTATATGGACACTGGTGATAGGTATGTGTACCCTGCTGATAGGTATATGTGCACTAGAGATATGTATATGTACACTGGTAACAAATATCATAGGACGATTCAGGCTCTCAAGACTATTGAACAGGTAAATATATCCTAAGTAAATGCCTCAGATAAAAACTCCCAAAATGCAAGCAAATTCACGATAAGTCCATAAATTTAGATAGGGCCTATAGCGGGAAATATCCAAATTTCTTTAAAGGTCTAGTGAAAACAAAATGGTTCTATAACATAACTCTGGACAAAAATGCCAAACCGTATGCCTTATTCTACCCCAATAAAGGTTCCTATCCCTTTACTGAATAAAGTTCAAGAGAAGTTGGATAGAATGGAAAAAAACGGGTGTTATTTCAAAAGTAGAGCCCACTGAGTGGTGCGCGGCAATGGTTGTTGTTCCGAAACCAAACGGTACGGTAACAATTTGCCTAGATCTAACTAAACTGAAATAATCAGTTAAAATAGAGAACTACCCACTACCATCAGTTGAAGATTCCCTTGCAAAACTAGCAGGTGCAAAGTGTTTCACCAAACTTCATGCAATCTCAGGCTTTTGGCAGATAAACCTGTCAGAAGGTTCACGCCGCCTTACAACTTTTATTACTTCTTTTATTTTAATCGCCTTCCATTCGGAATCAGTTCGCGCCTGAATTTTTTCAGAAAAGGATGTCAGAAACATCTGGAGCGACATGACGGAACACTCTGTCACATGGACGATGTTCTTGTTTTGGGGGGAAATGCAGAAACAGCATAACGAAAGACTAGAAATGGTCATGAAATCAGTTCAAAGGGCCGGCGTTATTTTGAATGCTGAAAAGTGTGAATTTTCGAGACGATCCATTAGGTTTGTTGAGAAAGTTGTTGACGAAAATGGTTGCCGACCTGATCCGGAAAAAGTCAAAGCTATAACTGAAATGGAAACACCGAAATGATTACAGAGATACGACGATTTCTCGGTATGACAAATCAGCTTGGCAAATTTAGTCTAATATTTGGCAGAAAAATCAAAACCATTACGTGAGCTTTTGAAAGGTAAAAACTCTTTGACTTGGGGTCTAGAAACAAAAACAAGATTTTAGAGATGTTAAGCAAGAAATGACATCTTTACCAACTTTAGCACATTATGATCCAAACAGATAAATAGTTGTATCTGCAGATGCATCTTCATTTGGACTAGGTGCTGTGCTACGGCAGAAGCACGGTAGCACTCTGAGACCGATGGCGTTCGCATCGCGAGGTATGTCAGAAACTGATCAACGCTAAGCTCAAGTAGAAAAGGAGGCCCTTGCAATCACTTGGGAATGTTAACGTTTCAGTAGGTATATAGTTGGGTCACAATTCAAACTTAAAACTGACCATAAGCCATTAGTACCACTAATAAGCACAACAGTCTTGGGAGATTTACCCACTAGAATTCAACGCTTTGGAATCAGTTTGACGAGATTCAACTTTTGCATAGTTCATGTTGCTGGCAAAAAGCACCTTTAACTTATCACTCTGAGAGTGACAGAGAATTTCAGGCTGAAACTAACGCCTTAGTTGATTTCTTAATAATTTGCCTTCATCAAATACTCGACTTGAGCAAATAAAGTCTGAATATCGAAATGATTTGATTTGCAAACAACTTGTACAATTCTGTGAAAAGGGGTGGCCAGAGAAATCCGCTATTGATGGAAAACGTCAATCGTATTGGGCAGACAGAGGTGAATTTACAATTCAAAATGGTCTTTTAATGAAAGATTTTTGTTTTAGGGTTTAACGCCATTTTTCAGCACACGATAGGCTATACATGGCGGCCAGTATTGATGGTAGAGGAAAAACCTTGGAAAACCCCGGGAAGAACTACCGACCCACGAGAAGCTACTGGCAAGCTTTCTCACATACCCACATTAACCGAATCCGAGACTCGAACCTACGCAGACAGAGGTGAGATGGCAGTGATCCGTAACGGAGAGCGCTTTAGACCACTCGGCCACTCGGTGCTCCTTAATGAAAGGTACACGCCTGGTCGTACCAGAACCACTTCAAAGAGAAATCCTAGAGAGAATTCACGATGGTCACCAAGGCATAGTTAAATGCCGAGAATGCACCAAAAAGTCAGTTTGGTGGAAAGGACTAAGTACTCAGCTAGAACAGGTGATAAAGTCTTACCAAAACTGCATCGAAAACTCAAGAGATCAAGCTGAACTAATGATGCCAAATGAATTTTCCAAGTCCATCTTGGCAAAGAGTCGCTTTAGACTTGTTTGAACTGAGTGGTCAAACATATCTCTTGGTGATTGATTATTTCTCACGATACATCGAAATAGTATAATTGCAAGGCACAGGTTCAAAGGCAATTGTAAATCATCTCAGATCAATATTTGCGCTACATGGTATACCATAAGTATTAGTTTCAGATAATGGTCCGCAATACACATCCGTAATACTCAAAGACAAATTATGGGTTCAGGCATATTACAAGCAGTCCGAAATATCCACGGAGCAATGGTCTCGCCGAAAGAGCTGTTCAACCAATTCAAAGAATGTTTAAAAAACCAAACGATCCTTACGTAGCTCTTTTAACATATCTGGCAACACCTTTACCAGTTGAATACATCCCTGCCGAATTATTGATGGGAAAAAAATTAGGAACTACTTTGCCAATGGCACCAAACAACTTAGAGCCGAAATGACCAGATTTAATGAAACTGAAGAAATCGGAAAACTATCAAAAGCAAATTTAAAAGAGAAATTATGATCGTCGACATCGCGCCCAAAATATGAAAAACCTTTAGGTAGGGAATAAATTATGGATTAAAGATCATTTTTGTTCAGGAATGATTAAATCTGAGACATCTACACCTCCTTCAGGCATGGCAGTAACTGACTAGGGAGAGATAATAGGAGAAAGGTAAATTTTTCCATCATTCTTTTGTCCTTAGGTTAATATTTCAAGGAAGATGTTTACTGGGGTGGGGTGGGGGTTACGGGGGTTATTGTCACTTGTGTGGAGGAAGACTACTAATAGCTTGACTTTTCACCGAGGGGGCGAAGACTCTAGAGTGGTTCTTCCACAGGGAAACATGGCTGTATACTAGAATTTCTGGCGGGAGAATGTCTACTTTATCGCAATTTGTCTTGGTGGAAACTCGGATCGGTGGGAATTTCATAGAGATAGAGACTGAATTGCAAGACAATCAGACAGGGTTATTTTAAAGTTATTGGCCAAATAGCTCTTCAAAGTTTCTGTGGGTTTTTACTTCTTTATTTACAGTAGAATATATTTATTATATTCAGCTCTGTGGTCTCTCACATTCACGCATAAAAAATCTCGATTTTTTTCACTGCTTTGTCATCCCTGTTGTAAAGTATATTATAGTACACGGAAGCCTTTGGTGAAATCAACGTCATATACATTTTATACTACCTTAACTGACAAGACATTTCCTTGTGCTCGTATTACAACCCTTGCAGCCATTGGAGGACTCGTCTGTTTAATAAGCTTTTTTTCACAGCTTTTAAAAGTAGCTTCTGCTATCTTCGCATTGATAATAATAATAATAATAATAATAATAATAATAATTATTATTATTATTATTATCATATAAAAAACAAGAAACGAATTCCTTGTATTTGTAAAGTTACTTTCTTCTCTGCTAATTGTGATATTCACTACAGATTCCATCAGAAGAATAAATCTAGTTACAAATGTGTTCACGTCAATTAGCTGGAATTGAAATCGGTCTCTCCAATTAAGCTTATTTTTCCTGTTGTCGTATAATACAGGCAGAGCCCATTACGTTTAGCTTACAGTACTATAACTCTAATATGATAAATTAATGGACTACAATGTCAAATACTGTATCTTCTTCAGATTTTTATATTTTCCGTCATCACTGGAGTCCAAATTTTTACATCAGATTGGTCAAAGTATGGACATAAACAATTAGAAAGCAAAAAGGTCATTTAGACTGGGATAATTATCAATTTATAGATAGTTCGATGGGTGTAATTACGGATCGGGGGCCATTCATCTGACCAGAAAACTCAAATTTGAAAATGTAACCATTCATTAAGTTTTCATGAAAATTTATAATCATCAAAATACAATGGCATGTTAGTGTAAACACGCTAAATGAGGCCCCGAGTGTCCAAGTTGTCTAAAACGCTGACCCGTTCCAGATCACCGCCATCTCACCTCTCTATGCGTGTGTTCGAATCTCGGAATCGACTAATGTGCCTACGTTAGACAACTTACCAGTTGTGCTGAAAATAGCGTTAAACACCATAGCAACAACCACAATACATTTGACCTAACTCCACCTAAAATCACTGAACGACCGCTGAAATCATACGTTCGAAGTATGTCGCCAGCCGAGTTTGGCATGCTAACCATAATCTCAGAAGGTTACCATGTTAAATAAACTTGTAATTCTTGCTGTCACACATTCTTGCATATGATCTACTGTCTTCATTCATATTTGTATAGTGTCAAATATATTACCTAGTATTAAAGGAAATCCCCATTACTCATTCTATTTAGCACAATATATCATGCCAGAATAGTGTTGATATGGTCTGTGTAACACTGACAGTAGTTGTGGAAACATATGGCAGTTCCAGATTCCATTATCAAAGAAACATAAGATTAAGAAAAACATGCGAGTTGACCCATGTCTGTAATCAACAACATTCAAAACAATGTCAACTAGATTATCGAGAATACGTATATTTTTGTTCTAAGGGTACGAAAAACTTATGTTAACATCAGAATACTACAGACTGGGATTCATTTCTTCATCTTCACACTTAGTCTACCAGTCTACACGTAGCTCTACTCATTTTCACTCCCCAGGTTATGCATCAGTAGCATCCTGTTTGGCAATATTTAATCAACATCATCTTGTTTGGCAATAATTAATCAACATCATCTCGTTTGGGAATATATAATCTGTAGCATACTGTCTCGCATTATCTAATCAACAGCATCCTGTTTGGCAATATTTAATCAGTAGCATTATTTTTGGCGATATTTGGTCAGTAGCATCCTGTCTGGTAATATTTAATCAGGAGGATACTGTCTGCCAATATTTAATCAACAGCATACTATTTGGCAATATCTAAACAACATCATCTTGCATGGCAATATTTAATCAATATCACACTATTTGGAAATATTTAATCAACATCATCTTGTTTGTCAATATTTAATCAGTAGCATCCATTTTGGCAATATTTAATCAACATCATCTTTTTTGGCAATATTTAATCAACATTATCTCGTTTGGCAATAATCAATCAACATCATCTTGTTTGGCAATATTTAATCAGTAGCATACTGTTTGGCAATATTTATCAGTTGCATGCTGTCTCTCAATATCTAATCAGTAGTATTCTGTTTGGCAATATTTAATTAGTAGCATAAATTTTGGCGACATTTAATCAGTAGCATACTGTTTGGCGATATTTAATGAGTAGCATCCTGTCTGGTAATATTTAATCAGTAGCACACTGTTTGACAATATTTAATCAGTAGCATACTGTCTGGCAATATTTAATCAACAGCATCCTGTTTGGTGATATTTAATCAGTAGCCTACTGTCTGGCGATATTTACCAGCAGCATCCTGTATGGCAATATTAAATCAGTAGCATACTGTTTGGCGATATTTAATTAGTAGCATACTGTCTGGCGATATTTCATCAGTAGCATCCTGTCTGGCAATATTTATAAGTAGCATACTGTTTGGCGAAATTTAATCAGTAGCATAATTTCTGGCAATATTTAATCAGTAGCATACTGTTTGGCGATATTTAATCAGCAGCATACTCTCTGGGATATTTAATCAGTAGCATACTGTTTGGCAATATCTAATTAGTAACATCCTGTTTGGCAATATTTAATCAGGAGGATACTGTCTGGCGATATTTAATCAGTAGTATGCTGTCTGGCAAAATTAAATCAGTAGCATACTGTTTGGCGATATTTAATCAGTAGCATACTGTTTTGCGATATTTAATCAGTAGCTTACTGTCTGGCGATATTTAATCAGTAGAATCCTGTTTGGCGATATCTAATCAGTAGCATACACTCTGGCGATATTTAATCAGTAGCATCCTGTTTGGCGATATTTAACTAGTAGCATACACTCTGGCGATATTTAAGCAGTAGCATACCGTAAGGCAATATATAGTAAGTAGCATACTGTTTGGCAATATTTCATCAGCATCCTACACTCTGACTATATTTAATCAGTATCGTACTGTCTGGCAATATCTAATTAGTAACATCCTGTTTGGCAATATTTAATCAGGAGCATACTGTCTGGCGATATCTGATCAGTAGCACACTGTCTGGCAATATTGAATCAGTAGCATACTGTTTGGCGACATTTAATCAGTAGCAAACACTCTGGCGATATTTAATCAGTAGCGTACTGTCTGGCGATATTTAATCAGTAGCATCCTGTTTGGCGATATCTGATCAGTAGCATACATTCCGGCGATATTTAATCAGTAGCAAACTGTTTGGCGATATTTATCAGCAGCACCATGTTTGGCAATATTAAATCAGTAACATACTGTCTGGCAATATTTAATCAGTAGCATCTTGTTTGGCGATATTTAATCAGTAGCATCCAGTTTGGCAATGTTTAATAAGCAGCATACTGTTTGCCAATATTTAATCAGTAGCATACTGTCTGGCAATATTTAATCAACAGCATCCTCTTTGGTGATATTTAATCAGTAGCCTACTGTTTGGCGATATTTACCAGCAGCATCCTGTATGGCAATTTTAAATCAGTAGCATAATATTTGGTGATATTTAATCAGTAGCATTCTGTCTGGCGATATTTATTCAGTAGCATCCTCTCGGGCAATATTTATATGTAGCATACTGTCTGGCGATATTTAATCAGTAGCATCCTGTCTGGAGATATTTAGTCAGTAGCATACTGTCTGGCAATTTTAAATCAGTAGCATACTGTTTGGCGATATTCAATCAGTAGCAAACACTCTGGCGATATTTAATCAGTAGCATACTGTTTGGCGATATTTAATCAGTAGCATACTCTTTGGCGATATTTATCAGCGGCATCATGTTTGGCAATATTAAATCAGTAGCATACTGTTTGGCGATATTTAATCAATAGCATACAGTCTGGCGATGTTTAATCAGTAGCATCCTGTTTGGCGATATTTAATCAGTAGCATACTGTTTGGCAATATTTAATCAGCAGCCTTCACTCTGGCTATATTTAATCAGTAGCATACTGTCTGGCAATATCTAATTAGTAACTTCCTGTTTGGCAATATTTAATCAGGAGCATACTGTCTGGCAATATCTAATCAATAGGATCCTATTTGGCAATATTTAATCAAGAGCATACTGTCTGCCGATATTTAATCAGTAGCATACTGTCTGGCAATATTGAATCAGTAGCATACTCTTTGGCGATATTTAATCAGTAGCATACACTCTGCCGATATTTAATCAGTAGCGTACTGTTTGGCGATATTTAATTGGCAGCATCCTGTTTGGCGATATTTTATCAGCAGCATACTGTTTGGCGCTATTTAATCAGCAGAATACTGTTTGGTGATATTTAATCAGTAGCATACTGTTTGGCAATATTTAATCAGTAGCATCCTGTTCGGTTATATTTAACCACGTTCTTTATCCTACGAATAAAATAAAACGTATTTCATATATCATTACCCTCTTGTTCAAAATGTGCATGAATTAATTTCTAGTTGCCATATGAGAGAATCTGTACCTTATTACATGAATTGCCAACGGCTATCTGTGAGAAAAGTCAGGCTATTGCATGAATTGCAAATTGCCATCTGTGAGAAACTTCACAATATTACATAAATTGCCAGTTGACATCTGTGAGAAAATTCACAATATTGCATAAATTGCCATTTGACATCTATAAGAAAATTCAACCTCTTGCATTTGTGTTTCTTAATATTTTAGTAAATTCTAAATGCTATATTATTGTGACTTTATACGCAATATGGAACGGCGGATCTGGTCGAACAGTATGACACTTCTCTACCTTGTAAGTAATAATGAAAGGATCTGGTCATACGGTCAGACACATTTTGAACTTTATATGAACGGATCTGGTCATACGGTCAGACACGTTTTTGAACCTTATATAAGCGGATCTGGTCATACGGTCAGACACTTTTTTGAACCTTATATGCAATAATGAATTGATCTGGTCAAACGGTGGATAGTTTGTACCTTTGATGCAGCAATGAATGGATCTGGTCAAACCTGAATGCTAGATTTTTTAATATAATATTGTGTTATGAACATTAAAAAGGAAATATATTAATTATACATTTGCAGGAGACAGGTGACATGTAGAGAAGATTACATACGGATATTGTTAGGTACAGTGTGTAATCTACCGACAGATGACAACTTGAGGAGCAATTAGACACGACAGTTTTATCTCATGCTCCTTTTCGGCTGAGACCGGTGACATTTCGCATCAACATTTGTAGTATTTACTGCAGGATACTCCCACCTCACCCCCCCCCCCCCCATTACATCATGCACATATCCTTTACGTGCATATTCATAGTCTGTTTGTTAAGACCTCAAAATCACGGTTTACCATTTAAAGATTTAAATCAAAAAAATTGACTTCAAACTTGTTTAAATTAAATTTATTTGCTGTGTCCATATTGGTCTCCTCGACGGATTATTGGAGAGTCTTACAATGGATTAGTGAAGAGTCTTACAACGGATTATTGAACAGTCTTACAACGGATTATATGCTTTACGACCAGCACATTCTAGAGGTCATTTGTGCTAAGAAAATGATTTTGTTGGGGGTGGATGGGTGGCGTGCAATTTTAATATTTATAAAGTCAGCATAATTGCACATAAATAGACTATTAAAGCTCCTTTATTTTCGTTTCGTTTCTTATAATTTGCCTGAAATGAAATGTCATCATCGACAAAATGTAAACAATATGCAATTTTTGAAAAAGAGACAATTGATGTGCACAGATATTTTAGATTCAAGTGAGAGCTAAAAGGGAAATAATTAAATGCCAAGCAAAAAGGGAAATAATTAAAAGCCAAGCTAAAAGGGAAATAATTAAACACCAAGCTTTTATATATGACCGTAAGTTGTCGTTCCAAACCAATTCGTTATCTGCCAATTAGGAATGACATTACAGGAGTAAAGAACCTGTCACTAACCTCATGCTAAAATATATATTTATAGAACTTTGCTTTAAATCGGTACCTTATAGCCATTATTGTGCTGACGTGTCGAAGAACCATACCTACCTACCTACATAAATACCTGCCTACCTACCTAACGACCTATCTATCAAACTAGCTAGCTACCTACCTAAATAGCTACCTACAAACATACATATCTACCTACATACGTACCTACCTACACACACACGCACACACACACACACACACTCACACACACACACAAACACACACATACATAATGCATACATACATACATACAAAAATGGTACATCAGTTTCCTCGCTTGGCGCACATCATTAAGAGGCTAGTGTTACGACTGGTCTGCCTGGTGTCTGGATAATGTGACTGGGTGGGATCATGCTACATGTCTGCGGCTTGATGCCCCAGTGCTAGACATCACTATAAACTGTCACACTGTAGACATCGTAGCGATATGACTGAAAAATTGTTAAAGCTACGTTAAAATTCCAAATCACACAAAACATGCATACATACATACATACATACATACATACATACATTCCATAATGTAACGTAACGTAACGTAACGTAACATAACATAACATAACATAACATAACACAACATAACATAACATAACATAACATAACAAAACGTAATATTAACATAACGTAATATAAGCTATGTCAATTACGATCTCCATAAAAGGCCAGTCAATGATTATGTTGAAAACATTGAAACAGGCCTGGTGAAAACTTGGAGGTATTTATTCAAGAAAAACAAAACAAAGGAAATCACCAAAAACATCTGTATGGAAATTTAGGAAGAAAACTATTTCTGGTTACAAGAGTAGAAAGACACTCTCGCCTATGACTAATAATTGATAAGCTGTGCAAAGTCTTGCAAAATTAAATTTCCGGAAGATGGTTTGGTTTGATGTTTTACGTCAGAACAACTTAAGTAGGTTATTTAGTGTCAAGGAAATTAGAATGAAGTGCCTTGCCCAAAGATACACCATGGCAGTCGACCCAGGCTAATCCAATTAAAGGATTCGAAACCTCAACCTTTTGGTCAATAGCCTGGAATGATAACCACCGCGTCAATGCGTCCCCTGCCTCCACTAGTCTCTTTTTACAACATAGTGGAGGGTGCATTAGTCCTCTACTACAGCCCACCCGCTGGGGAATCCTGGAGTGTGAACATTTAGTACGATGATTTTTCTCTCAGACGAGAGGGATTTTCTTTCTTGCATCACGTGTGATCACGTCTACCAAACGGTTTGCCTCCATATTGGCAAAATTTTTCAATATGTGCTACACTTAAATACAAATAGTGCATCTTTAATGAAGAATATACTTTATGCAACTCTCTAGATTTTTCTGTTTTATCGACTAAGAAAATTTTCAACATGTAAATATTACGTATTTAAATGATATTTTGTTCATTCCTATAAACCAAGGCTGTGTTTTGTGTGGAGATATTTTATGAGTACCAGACCAGGTCACGTACCTACATTTTTCAGAGTACCTAATACGATGAGAATACAAACCCAAATATTTCGACATTCCCTGTCATTGCTTATGAATAAAGTTTCAAGCAACGTGTTTATTGGATAAAGTTACAACCATGGGACATGGGACTTCCAGAATAAGGTTTCAAGCATTTGTCTTCCTGAATACAATTTCAACCATGGGACTTCCTGAATAAAGTTTCAACCATGGGATTCCCTGACGAACGTTTCAAGCATAGGACTTCCTAAATAAAGTCTCAAACATAGAACTTCCTGAATAAAGTATCAAGCATAGAACATCTGGAATAAAGACTCAAACATAGAACTTCCTCAATAAAGTCTCAAGACTAGAACGTCCTGAATAAAATTTCAAGCATAGAACTTCCTGAATAAAGTCTCAAACATAGAACTTCCTGAATAAAGTCTCAAACATAGATCTTCCTGAATAAAATCTCAAATATAGAACTTGCTGAATAGAGTCTCAAACATAGAACTTCCTGAATAAAGTCTCAAGCATAAAACTTCCTGAATAAAGTCTCAAACATAGAACTTCCTGAATAAAGTATCAAGCATAGGACTTCCTGAATAAAGTCTCAAACATAGAACTTCATGAATAAAATCTCAAACATAGTACTTGCTGAATAAAGTCTCAAACATAGGACATGCTGAATAAAGTCTCAAACATAGAACTTCCTGAACAAAATCTTAAACATAGAACTTCCTGAATAAAGTCTCAAGCATAAAACTTCCTGAATAAAGTCTCAAGCATAGAACTTCCTGAATAAAGTCTCAAACATAGAACTTCCTGAATAAAGTCTCAAACACAGAACTTCCTGAATAAAGTCTCAAACATAGGACTTCCTGAACAAAGTCTTAAACATAGAACTTCCTGAATAAAGGCTCAAGCATAGAACTTCCTGAATAAAGTCTCAAACATAGAACTTCCTGAATAAAGTCTCAAGCATAGAACTTCCTGAATAAAGTCTCAAACATAGAACTTCCTGAACAAAATCTTAAACATAGAACTTCCTGAATAAAGTCTCAAGCATAAAACTTCCTGAATAAAGTCTCAAGCATAGAACTTCCTGAATAAAGTCTCAAACATAGAACTTCCTGAATAAAGTCTCAAACACAGAACTTCCTGAATAAAGTCTCAAACATAGGACTTCCTGAACAAAGTCTTAAACATAGAACTTCCTGAATAAAGGCTCAAGCATAGAACTTCCTGAATAAAGTCTCAAACATAGAACTTCCTGAATAAAGTCTCAAGCATAGAACTTCCTGAATAAAGTCTCAAACATAGAACTTCCTGAATAAAGTCTCAAACATAGGACTTCCTGAACAAAGTCTTAAACATAGAACTTCCTGAATAAAGTCTCAAGCATAGAACTTCCTGAATAAAGTCTCAAACATAGAACTTCATGAATAAAGTCTCAAACATAGTACTTGCTGAATAAAGTCTCAAACATAGGACATGCTGAATAAAGTCTCAAACATAGGACTTCCTGAACAAAGTCTTAAACATAGAACTTCCTGAATAAAGTCTCAAACATAGAACTTCCTAAATAAAGTCTCAAACATAGAACTTCCTGAATAATGTCTCAAACATAGGACATGCTGATTTAAGTATCAAGGATAGTACTTACTGAAGAAAGTTTTCAGCGTAGGACTCCCTGAATCGTTTTCAACTTAGGTTACTCTGCATGCTGGCTACAGATCAATAGCATAGAGGCACTCAAAATAGCAACAGTTGTTTTTTGCTAAGATTGATACTGAGCTTCGTGTTCTATAAAGGTATGAAAACAATTTCATATCATTTATTTTTGGTTGCGTTATGTATATCTATATTGTGCTTAACTTTTATCCTTGATTGTAGAATGTATGTTAAAATATAGGTAATTTGGAAACATATTTTCATGGCCTTTTGACTTTGAAATTGTTTTATATAAGGTTCTGATAAAATAATTATAAAGTCATATTTTAATAGCTGTTTATTGCAATCACATTTTTTGGATTGAAATATAATTTGAGAGGAAATATTTATTTAAATTATTATTGGAATTCCAAAGTGCTCATATACCTTTTGGACCAATACACTAGTTTGGGACTATTGTGAATTCATTCAAACATATAATGGGATATATCATTGGGATACATCAATACTATTTGTACATCAGCACGTTCAAGACCTGCAATTCATTTGGAATGTTCTATAATTTCGGACTTGTGATAAAACATTAGGGATCATTTCAAATTTAATTCACAATAGTGTCAGTTCCTTGTAAAATTTCACTTTTTACTCTGAGGAAATAAAAGTTTGCTGAACTTTACAAATTTGCTTGTTTTGCTATGTATGATGCTTAGTTTCAGACCATAGAGTCGTACTTGGTGAAATCCTACTTTTTCACAAATCTATTGTTAACCCATTTTCGGTAAGCTAAATTTTCTGCATGAAGTAAAAGATATTTTATACGATGGTGCCAAAAAAGTATAAATTTTAAAACGATTTAGAAGATTCATATTCAAGCACATCATCCTTTCAAGTAATTCAGAAGTTTATTCTAAGATGGATATATTTTTAGAGCATGACTTAACAATGGGAAAAATACAAGTATTAGCTGTCGATGCTTCAATGAAATAATGTTTTAAAAATAAAAACGAAAGGCCAGGGACTACCTACGATTGAAGCACTGCTGTGAAACAAGACCATGAATATAGGATCGGAAGGTTAAGAGAGAATGTTGCAGAATCATTTGTTGTAGCGCCATGATGATTCTTGAAATGTATAAATTTATATAACCTTGACCTTGACCTTTCGGTCAAATAGAGGATCGACTGTGTAACAGAATCAATTTCTCAGTTTTATGTGAATTTAGATGAACAGAATCCGTCAAGGAGTTTAGGAAATATATCAAAATGAAAAATATTTTAACCGAAATGTTAAGGCATATTTTTATGACTGTGACATTGATCCAAGGTCGAACCAGCGAACAGATGTGACGCAGAAATGATTGACTTAACTTCGTAATGAATCCCATCAAGAACAATCAAGGGGTTTGTGAGGTATAAACAAAGGGAAAACGTTCAAACACCAACCTTCAGATAAAGTTTATATGATTGTGACCTTGACTTCAATGGCAAAATGACAAGTAAGCGTATCGCAGACTAAATTGTCTTCATGCGCATTCATGGCAGGTATAAAGAGAACACGCCAAGAGGTGCAGGAAGTATATGGTAATGAAAATATTTAGCAAAACTTTAGCAAACTGTTGAAGACGCCGCCGTCGCCTCCAGAAATGTAACTGCTTTGTCTTGCTTCCCCCAATCAATGGTTCGAAAAGAAATTGGTGACCTGGCAAAAGAAAAACTGTGTGGTATTTGTTTTCAAAATTCATAAAATTCTGGAAAGTGCTCACTCCATCTCCAGGAGTTTTGGAATTGATGACCATGTTTTGTTTTTTTAAAAGCATATGGTCCTACAAGAGTTATGCATGGGGGTTGACCCCACATGTCAACTTTTTAAAACAAATTTAAGCATGTATCTTGCAGACTTATAGTGACAATCCATTCTTATGGTAATTTAGATATCTAATTTTATGTTAATTTAGATATCCAATCGTATGGTAATTTATATATTCAATTTTATGTTAATTTAGATATCCAATCTAATGGTAATTTAGATATCCAATCTTATAGTAATTTAGATATCCAATCTTATGGTAATTTAGATATAACTGACCTACGTTGTATTTCGCTCTTTAGTGCATTTTTTGTTTAAATGTATCTGCACCAACATAGTTAATTTAATCGCCATATATATAATTCATTTATATTTTCTAAACGAACCCTTCTTTGTTTTAGACAAGATATTGCATACAAAGCTCTCGTTCCACTGACGTCTTTCTTGACTGGCAGTAGCCTGAATCAAAACTGTTGAATTCGAGTAGTTTTCCCATGGTTGTCTTTTGCATACAATTTATTTCCTGTCTGTGATCATTTATGTTTCACTTATCACAGTTCTACTTGGAGTGTCACTTTCCTTTCTTGTATTTATTTATTATGAGAAGGGTGTAAAGGTTACACTACAAATACCAACTATAATTCATTTTCATTTAGTATTCATAGTGTCAAGATGGCACATATCTCGTTGGCTCAAGCTTTACATGTGTCTTGTGCAAATAAAAGTAAAAGGTTAAACAATTATTTGGTCTTTATAATATCAAAATATAGCTTGCAATGATCTATCGTCATGCATTAAGATATGTACAACGAATTATAGACGTGCCTTATAACGGGTAAACAAATTATATTCATGCTTTATAACAGGAACAACGACCTACAGTCGTGCCTTAAAATAGGTACAACGAATAATAGAGATGCCTTATAATAGGTACAACGAATCATAGTCATGCCTTACAACAGGTACAAGTAATTATAGGCATCCCTTTTAACAGATACAATGAATTATAAACATGACTTATAACAGGAACAACGACCTATATAGTCATGCCTTATAATAGGTACAACGAATTATAGACATCCATTATAACAGGAACAACGAATTATAGACATGCCTTATAACAGGTAAAACGAATTATATACATGCCTAATAACAGGTACAACTAATTATAATCATGCCTTACAACATGTACAATGACCTATAGTCATGCCTTACAACAGGTACAATGAATTAAGATCAAGCCTTATAACAGGTACAACGAGATACAGACATGCTTAAAACAGGTAAACAAATTATAATCATGCCTTACAACAGGAATAACGACATATAGTCGTGCCTTAAAATAGGTACAACGAATTATAGCCGTGCCTTATAACAGATAAAACGACTAATAGTCATGCCTTACAACATACACAACTAATTATAATCATGCCTTACAACTGGTACAATGTCATATATTCATGCCTTACAACAGGTACAATGAATTATGATCAAGCTTTATAACAGGTACAACGAGATATAGCCATGCTTAAAACAGGTAAACAAATTATAATCATGCCCTATAACAGGTACAACGAATTATAGAAACGCATTATAAAAGGTACAACGAATTACAGACATTCTTTAAACAGGTACAATTAATTATCGTCATGCCTTACAACAGGTATAACGAATTATATACATGCCTTATAACAGGAACAAGGACCTATATAGTTTTGCTTTATAATAGGTACAACGAATTATAGTCATGCCTTATGCACAACGACTTATATTATCATGCCTTATAATAGGTACAACGAGTTATAGACATGCCTTATAACAGGAACAACGACTTTTATAGTCATGCCTTATAATAGATACAACGAATTAGAGACATCCATTATACCAGGAACAACGAATTATAGTCATGCTTTTTAACAGGTACAACGAATTATAGACATCCATTATAAAAGGAACAACGAATTATAGTCATGCCTTATAACAGGTACAACGAATAATAGACATGCCTTATAATAGGTACAACTAATTATAATCATGCCTAACAAATGGTACGATGACCTATAGTCATGCCTTGCAACAGGTACAATGAATTGTGATCAAGCCTTATAACAGGTACAACGAGATATAGACATGCTTAAAACAGGTAAACAAATTATAATCAAGCCCGATAACAGGTACAACGAATTATATAAACGCATTATAAAAGGTACAACGAATTACAGACATGCCTTAAACAGGTACAAGTAATTATAGTCATGCCTTATACCAGGTAGAACGAATTATATACATGTCTTATAACAGGACAACGACCTATATAGTCATGCTTTATAATAGGTACAACGAATTATAGTCATCCCTTATAACAGGAACAACGAATTATACAAATGCCTTTTAACAGGAACAACGACCTATATAGTCATGCCTTATAATAGGTACAACGAATTATAGCCATGCCTTATAACAGGTACAACGAATTAAAGACATGCCTTAAAACAGATACAACGAATTAAAGACATGCCTTATAACAGGTACAACGAATTTTAGAAACGCATTATAAAAGGTACAACGAATTACAGACATGCCTTAAACAGGCACAAGTAATTATAGTCATGCCTTATACCAGGTAGAACGAATTATATACATGTCTTATAACAGGACAACGACCTATATAGTCATGCTTTATAATAGGTACAACGAATTATAATCATCCCTTATAACAGGAACAACGAATAATAGAAATGCCTTTTAACAGGAACAACGACCTATATAGTCATGCCTTATAATAGGTACAACGAATTATAGCCATGCCTTATAACAGGTACAACGAATTAAAGACATGCCTTAAAACAGATACAACGAATTAAAGACATGCCTTATAACAGGTACAACTAATTATAATCATGCCTTACAATTGGTACAATGACCTATGGTCATGTCTTATAACAGGTACAATTAATTATGATCAAGTCTTATAACAGGTACAAAGAATTATAGACATGCTTAAAACAGGTAAAAAATTATAGTCATGCTTTATAACAGGTATAACGAATTATAGAAACGCATTATACAAGGTACAACGAATTACAGGCATTCTTTAAACAGGTACAAGTAATTATAGTCATCTTATAATAGGTACAACGAATTATATACATGCCTTAGAACAGGAACAATGAATTATAGTCATGCCTTATAACAATGAATTATAGACATGCCTTATAACAGGAACAACGAATTATAATCATGCCTTATAACAGGTACAACTAATTATAATCATGCCTTACAACTGGTACAATGACCTATAGTCATGCCTTACAACAGGTACAATGAATTATGATCAAGCCTTATAATAGGTACAACGAGATATAGACATGCTTAAAACAGGTAAACAAATTATAATCATGCCTTATAACAGGATAAGACCGCAATGACCTGTTCAAAAACGCTACCGATAAATGTTTGTTCATTAAACTTTCTGTCATATATATTTTCTTTTTGCAGTGGTGTAGACACCGTATGAAAATTTCAAATAATTCCCATTGGCAGTACAATCTGAACGAGGTACCTACCCTTTGTATTGAGATTGCAAACATGTTTTTAAACATCCGTTTAAAACTCCTTGTAGAGCTATATTACACACGAAAGTCATTTCTCACATTTCTCCATTAAAACAATGCTAATAAATCATCCATGGTAACTAAGAATAGAATGCAAAACAAAGTGGCACTACTTAAATGACCACGACCTAAATATAATATATATATAAAGTTTGCTTACAAGTATCAAGTTGGATCTTACTCTGGTATTCGCAATGTTTTCTTATTCCGTATCTTTTGGGAATGAAAAATAAGGGCAACATTACCTTGTATCCTACCACCCGTAAAACAATAATTCGTCTTGAAAGATGTACTTAATAGAGTAAAACATCGATTATCCATTCATTTGTTGTGTGAATACCTGGTAGATTTACGCCCAATAAATTATGTCTACGCGGACACTCACTTAGTCCCAATGTTCGAGAAGTTCCAACAACCAGACTCCGGACATCAATGTTTTACTGCAGTATGTATTTCCCAGTGCTGCTGTCAACTAGTTCATTCCCCCAGTGGATTGGTTTGGATTGGTAATTTACGTTACAATATCACCTTGAAGGGTATCTCGTGTCGAGACATGTAAAGTGCCTTGCCGAAGGACACACTATGGAAGCCTATCCAGTTTGATGCTGGGAATTGAATTCTCGCCTTTCTGGTCACATGTCCAACCCCTTACCTTGGCGTCACTTTGTCAAATTATAATTCATCAACATTGACATCTGTCTTTCAGGATGACGAGGACCATTCATATACATGTAATAGTCACTTATTTCAGTGGAGGTTATATCATCTTATATCATCTTCGCTAGCCATGGTTCCGATATGTTAACCCTATCTACAACTTGGCGGATCGAGCAGATACTTTAGTGCTTTGTTCTAGCGACATCTTTTAGATTTTATAAGTTGCTTCCCTTAGTATGTAATGCCAACTAACCAACAGAGTGTAGCAGATGTGCAATGGACATCGGCCGAAAATGGTGGATGCAATTAACTTCGAAAAGGATACTTTGTAAGTTCAACATCTAAAGAATGACTACGTAAAAAAGAGAAGCCATTACAGGTGTATTTGAGTGAAGGGTACTTGTACAAACACGTGTCGGCAGTGGACAATTCAAGTTGTGTGCTTCCTTTTGTCAGATTATGTAGGAACGGCGATGAAACTGACCAACTTAAATTTGATTGGATACCAAATGAAATTTAAGCCACAAAGGTCTACCAAATTTCTCAGCCGTGCATTTTGCGACTGCAAACAATTTCACCTTACACACTTTATCTCTGTTACCCTCTCAGAAGTATATACCTGAGCAAAATCTGGTATACTGAAACTGTGACTGATCTACCTAAACACTATGAGATTTTAATAATGTTAGCATCTTCACACCTTAGTGGAATTCTAAATTTGAAGCTGTTGCTAGAACCGTGTGAATTAACCCTCCCCCTCCATGATGGGAGTTTAGACATCACCCATTTGAAATGCAAAATCAGCACTACGTATGCAACATGTACAAAAAACTACTCGATGACGTGTATTCAGCTCAACGGAAAGATATTGCAAGGTAGTGGATCGGTTTACAATTAAGACATTACAACCCTAATTTAGGCCTTAACAAATTTACGCATACGCTGTGTGTATGATTATGATTTTTAACGTAGCTTTAGCAATTTTTCAGTCATATCGCTACGATGTCTGCAGTGCGGCAGTTTATAGTGATGTCTAGCACTGGGGCATGATGCCGCAGACATGTAGCACGATGTCCCTCCCAGTCCCATTATCCTGACACCAAGCCGACCAGTCCTAACGCTAACCTCTTAATGCTGAGCGCCTAGCGAGGCAGCTGTTAGTACCAGTTTTTTAAGTTTTTGGTATGACTCGGCCGGGGATCGAACCCACGACCTGAAAGATGACTTCACCGGCATTTTTCGAGAGGTTGGACTGTTAACAACCAGGCGTGCAATGGAACACAGATTTCACTTCCGGATCATCACCATAACCTTATTACTCACTGTACACTGTCGCCGAAACATACACAGGCAACCACACCGTAAGCTCATATTATATAGAATAAATAGTTGCCTTTGTATCCATACAAAGAATGCCTAAATCTAACTCTTGTATCACCCCCATAAGGAGACGGGAAAAAATGCTCTAAAAATAGACCGGGACTACATTCGAGTACTGAACCGGAACTATTAATTGTGGTCTGATTCCACATTGTTCAGAGACATGATATTGCATTTGGAACATCTCAGCTCTTTTGAGAAACACATATATGCCTCTAATGTTTGTAAGCGTAGTAATTTGCAGAAAAGAATACTCATACATTTTGTTCGCTGGAAATTTCTCAAAAGAACACAAAGGAAACTGCAATCTATTAGGGCCACATTGGCTATTTCTAGGATTGGCTTTAATGTGGGAATGGCCGAGAATCTTTCCAAAAGGAACATAATTCAAAGCTATTCGAAACGTTCACGGTCAATCCTTGTTACGTAAATAGCTGAAGTGGTCCGAATGGCAGCTATCGACATACATTCGAGGTATGATCGGTAGGATTCACCCAGAAGTTTCGAATGATGATTACTGTGTAAATGGCTACAAATGGATAATCACATATACGTTGCGAAGTGTAACAAACTCCTGAGATAATAGTGGCCGAGTTACATGGGTAATTTTTGTGTCCGAAGTTTATTGTTTAGGACTGGCACTGTCTGGATTTCTCAACATGTCGTCAATATTAATTTTATACAGGAATGTTCTCAGGGTAAAAATAAAATGTTTTAAAATTGGCATAAAAAGTTAAATTAATCAACAGAATTGTAGTATTCAAGTGATAAAAATAATTACTGAATGATGAGAAATGTCAGAGACACTTTCTGTCATTCTTAGAGAATTTTCAATATTTAAATGTTCAAGCCATAAGGTAAGATATGAAATCTCATTTTTTCGAACGCTCTTGCATCTTAAAACTCTAACATTTATATCTATTTACTTTCGATTTCTGCTTGTAGATCTTGACAGTGTAACCAACGTTGCAGTTGTACCAAAAAGTGACTCTTGTGACAGGTTTCGTGGCAACCTATCACCCGGAACATATCCTTCTTTCACTATCTGACCGTGGGATCAAAGCAATGTTCATATCGGCTATTTTTAAGTATGAAATAGTATGAGTATACAATAGCTGAAGAAAGGAATAGCAAGGGACAGATTTCCATACGCATGCTTCTCAAAGCAAACCGGGGCCCCGAGTGGCCGAGTGGTCTAAAGCGCTCTCAGTTACGGATCACTGCCATCTCACCTCTGTCTGCGTGGGTTCGAGTCTCGGAATCGGCCAATGTGGGTTTGTGAGAAAGCTTGCCAGTAGCTTCTCGTGGGTCGGTGGTTCTTTCCTGGGTTTTCCCGGGTTCTTCCTCCACCATTAATATTGGCCACCATGTATAGCCTATCGTGTGCTGAAAAATGGCGTTAAACCCTACAACAACAACAACAACAAAACAAGCAAGCACGGACGCGATAGAAATATTTCTACACTGTTTAGAGTCGGAACGCTAGAATAGCTTGATTTGAGGGATAGAGAGAAGTCAAAGAGCATAGATCATGTTAAAAATGGCAAACAGACTCACGCATTT
Source organism: Sinohyriopsis cumingii (assembly GCA_028554795.2). Lineage (NCBI taxonomy): Eukaryota > Metazoa > Mollusca > Bivalvia > Unionida > Unionidae > Sinohyriopsis > Sinohyriopsis cumingii. Next base: position 98,510,338 of record CM068839.1, read on the forward strand.
TTTCAAAGCACAACCTTTGTTATTCAAACAACCAACAATCAACAATTAACAATGAGCAAATTTTTAAATCAACAATCTAATAAACTAACAAACATTTTTTCTTAACTATTTTGGACAAGGTTGACAAGGTTGTGAAGTGAAACTAGACTTCCACTGTTGGAAGTCATTGGGCCATTGATTTACACTACCTTTTCTAGCTAAAGACAAAAGATAACCATAATGTTCACAAAACCATCGATCTACTTTCTCATCGTTTCTAGAAGAATGGCGATCAAAATAAGTCACTAAATGTTCTAAAGAATATCCCAGACTGCGTTGGTGAAGGAAATACACACAATATTGTCCACACGCCATGGAATCTGTGCCTTGTAATTCACGTTATTGAATCATGTTGTCTGGGCATTTCTTCTCATAAAGTCGATGATATCGTCTTCCAAAGGGGGTAAGCCATACGAATCAAAATATTCCACACAACCTTCTTTAGGAAAGTAGACGGCTACCCAGTGGGTTCCTGGGAGATGACTATCGTCCGTGATGATGACATAAGCCTGATGGTCTTGAGGTTTACGATGAGGTCTTTCATCTTTTCCACACACGACAGGATTCCAAGAAGCAGTGTACGAACTGTGGTTTAAAAGGTAATAAAGTTCCCAGTTATCCATTCTTGGGAAGTTTTTTTTCTTGTTATTTTTCTTCACAGATAATGATAAGTGATCAATTCAGTACTGACATTTTGCTTGAAAATGTTTTGAAAATGTCTGACAAGTAACCGTTTCTTCGTTTCGTCTCTGCACTCTAAGCCAAGAGATCTTCGATGTGATGTATCTCCAAAGTTATCAATGGAGGAGAGGAATGATCACGCAAGTCTTTATATCACTGATGTAACACGGCTTCCTCCGAGATGAGACTCAGTGCTTCGTCCAGATACTCGTCCGTGTTGGATTTGACTGGGATAATCATGTTGACATCCATATCAATCTTTCTTGATCAGTTCTGTAATGTTTTCTGCCAGATGTTTGGCAAAACAGGAGACTAAATGTTGTTCTTGTTCTGGACATCTGGACTTTTTCACTATGTCATTTTCTTCTTTGTCTTCAGGTTCTGCTTCCATGATATCCTTCCATGCCATTTCCACAGATTCTCCACTATTCAAAGAAGGATTACAAACTTCCATAATTTCTAATAGTATAGAATGACTTTTCTCAAACTGTTGATTTCTATGATATTATCAGGATGACTTTCACTGTCTTCTACAGCTCGGCTGCAAACTGAAGTTCCACACGAATTTGCCCAGATAGGGTGGAAATGTCCCTCATCGCTGCTTTGGTCTGGAGTGAAATCAAAAGCTCACAAAGCATAGCCTATTGCGTAATCTTTGTACGTAATACCATGACTGGTGTTGGTTTCTAACTGTTCGGTAGCTTCGTACAGAAACAAGTATGATCTCAAGCATTTATTCTGGGCAAAGTTAAGTTCGAAAGGTCTGGTACATAAGATTTTGCCATCGCGACTGACTTCGATCTTGGACACATAAAAGTGCTGAAAGTTGAAAGGATTTTAATTGGCAACTCCGTTGAAGGCTTCATTCTCGACGTTGCCAAGGAATAAATGGAACAGATGATCTTCGATGATGGATCGCTGACCATTGGGAATGGTGAAATTTTTCACTTCCACGAGTCGTATCGGATACTTGGGAGTCGTGTCACGGAATGGTGTAAATGTTGTTAATTAAATACATGTACTCGGGTTTCGTTTCTTTTCGCTGTACAACGATATCCGAGGGTGATTATATTACGGTCTATTGTATTTCGAAATAGTGAGTACGATTCGTCCTATGCCACACGTGCAAGGTGCCTTCGATAAGGAAAAACGAAAATTCTAAAGGTATAAATACTTTACTACATGTAAAGGACCTTTACAATACTCATGGTTTTGTCAGCAAGCGGCCTGCTAAAAGGATTCGCACAACTCCAGCTGTAGGCGTAGGTAATTTTTGGGTTTTAAGTGATAACTAGTGTATTACCATATTTACCTTTGCATGTTTGTTATAGTTTTCTTTATATAGCATAATGCGTGCATTTTTTATTCTTGTTGAGACGTAGTACAGGATTTATATTGGTAATGTAAAGCTACATTTTTTTAAAAAGAATTGTTTAATATTGTCTTATCGAGCAGGGTTAGGTTTACTATTGAACCTGTTTCGTAATTGCCATAATAATATAATCTTTATAACTTACCATGTATAACGTCCTTACGTTATGTCTTTATCAAGTTTAGTACACTGTATCGGTTATATTTTCAGTTTTTTTTGATGGTAGGAATATCCGGGGTGTCCGGTGTTGTCTGAGAGTAGGAATATCCGGGGTGTCCGGTGTTGTCAGAGTGTAGAAACGTCCGTGTGTCCGGAGCGTTTAAGGTGCCGGGGCGTCTAATGTCTAGCGTCCGGAGTGTCCAGAGTGACTAAGGTGACCCAGCTGTAGAGCCGTCAAAGGACCAGGGGGTCCGGAGGGTCTAATATTTCAAGTGTCCGGAGGGTCTAATGTTCAAGTGATCATAGTATTCCGAGGGTCCGGAGTCTATAGCAGTTGTGAAATTGATTCGGAGGAGCTGTGGAGCGGATATGGTGCACGGGTGACGGAGTGTATCTCCACACATGTATTTTTAGCTGTATGCTAATTTTGGGTTAGTAAGACCCAGCGTATTATTCAGGACTGGAAGGATAGATTGTATATCCGTTCTGGTGTTTAGTGACATAATTTCGCTACCTGAGCGAATACATTTTTTGTTATGTGTAAAGACTTACATCGTTTACTATTTGAGTGAACTATATTCATCTTTCCATTATTGAATCATTTGTGAAATCATTTATCCTGTGTTTTAGGGTTACTGAACTAATTTATTTGTATATTTTTTCCATCTTTGAAACTGTGCGCTTTTATGTTAAATAGATCAATATTTGGATTATAAATAAGCACACATCTTCATAATCTACTGCTCATATAAATCAACACATTAAACCATATGTATCTGTCGTCAAAACGTGTTCTGTTGTTAATCCGAAATATCCCACCCGGTTATCTTGTTACAAGTCGTTCTGCTCAAAGTGTGACTGATGTAGTTTCCCACTTTAGGTAACACTTCCACTCGTCGTACGTAGAGTCGAGCTTCTTGGATAATGGTTTTGTATTTGGTAGCATCATCAGTTATCAAATGGAAAGCGGTACTGCTACGATTCAGTCTCAGGCGGACATCCACACCGTTCATCAAATACTTCTCTTGCAACCATATATCCAAATGTAAACGATCCATCAGTTCTAAACTGCTGTTCTATGGTGTGAATCCCTCATTTTGACCATTTATATCGTCTAAAATTGTCGTGTCAGGTTTCCATAGCAAGCAGGCATTCAGATGGGTGTTCTTGGTTTCTACTCCGTACGTCAAGAGATTCTCCAGGTACGCTCTGTAAGGGTAAGTATCCATGCTGTTGATGACCAGTTTGTTGTTCAAATACAAATCCACTTCGCTGAACAAGGAATGCATGAAATAAATTGTTGACGGAGGCTACTTTATCCTCTTCCTCTGGATTTGAATTGTCGTCGTTTGTATCACTCTTTCAGGTACAAGTAACTGCTATTCAGATCGATGTAATCTTCAGGCTGTCCTTTCATTTCAAACTCGATGGGTGCTGAATCTGTCAATGAGGATACGGGATGTAATTCGATCCATTGGGATTCTTGCATCGTCATCATAGTTGGTGGCATGGCAAACAGATCTAGTTACGACTTGGAACAGGCAGAAGACTCGGTGCGTCATTTTTTTTGTCTCTATGATTTACTAATCAAAATCGTCTACGTCTCAGACAGTTCTACTTTTCTTAGTCTTTCTAGATTTATTAGTATGAAATCCTTTGAAGTTTTGTGAAGGTGTGTTTTCTTCTTCGTCTCTTTCTGCCTTGTCCTTGATGTGGCGTCAGGGAAGTAGGTATGCTTGACTCGGCAGCGCCCAGGGTATTTATACGTGTCTCTCTTTGGTTCAAAATGTCCAAAATGTCCTTGCCCGTTTGCAGCAAAACATTTATACATGCTCTCAAGAATGATTCTTAGGGTTTTGTTTGTCGATGATGACATTTTGGAGAAATTTTTTGCCTTGCGTTAACTCGGCATCTTTCAAATCGTGTAATCCTCGTGTCACCATCGGTTTCAAAACTGGGGCCACCTAACGAAAGGCTGATTTCAGCATATCTCCTAAACCTTGTCCTCGTTGTCGAGCGACGCCTCGGTACACAGGATACATAACTTACGATTCGTTAGAGAATCTTTTCTCGAAAATGGAGTTTCACCATGACCTTCCCTTTGGTGAATGGAATATTTTGTCCTAGATCTCCTTTCATAGCTATGTTGACAGGGTCAAAATATGACATACTGACGGACAAATAATAAGGATTTAGAAATTCGCGGTGAATGTGATAGGTGTTTCCACCTTCCTCTTCAGCATTCGTGGCAGAATCTGCTTTGAAAGGAATGACACGTAGTACCGACATGGATGTGTGTCTCATCACGTTGTACGCCACCACATCGGAGTACACAAAGATCAAATCCAGTCCTTGGTTCATTTCAACCATGACAGTATTGTCATGAAGGCAGTGGTTGTCCTCGGTGACGGGTTTTTCTAGCACTGTCACTAACACAGGTTTAAAAATGACATTTTTCCTTGGACGTTTGAATGGAGGATCACATCTCTTCAGCATAATGGGCCACTTCTTTGGTCCAAGCCTTAAAGACTCATTTTGTCCAATCACGTACATCTGTTCAATGAGGGTGTAAGTCACAAGCTACACACACATGGTCATACACATCATCTACAAAAGTGTTGTTGATATGATAACCAATATGGCCACCAGAGTGGTCATCTTGAAAATGTTGTTGTCGTTACGGTTTTTCACCAGATGACTTCTTATGATGTATTATTGGTCCTAAATGAAATCGTACCAATGTGATGTCCTCTGTGGCTATGACATTGGCCTTCCTTTTTTTTCTTCAATTTTTCTAATCCTCATATATAAAGGTAATATCGCAATAGGATTTTCAATCGATTTCTCATGATGTATCCTCATATATGAAGGTAATATAGCAATAGGATTTTCAATCGATTTCTCAAGATGTATCCTGAATCCAAAAGGAAAATGGTGTCTAGCTGATGTTCAGTATGGTCACAACTGAGGCCATCTTGAATTTTTTCTATCACTACTCCTTCTGAATGGATAGTTGCATCAACATGGGGTTTATACTAAACAACTGCTGGTGCTGTCAAGTTGGTCCTAATTGTTCCATTCACACATTCAGTATGTCTGCCAGTAGCCATCATTAAAAACTGACCACTATTCAGCATGGTGTTTCACTGAAAAACTTCCTATGAGGTCTTGTTGGTCGTGCATGAAACTGTTGTCGATCCCAAGAAGGTTACCATGTTGTAGCCATCATCAAAATCATGTTATCGTCGCTCCTCCGAAACGGAAAGTCAGCATGAGGTTTCCGCCGTAAGACTTCGTATGATGAATTCTTGGTGGTAAATGAACATGGTGATTGACATTAAATACGTCCACCACAGCAGCTAATTTGAAAATCTTGACGTTGCTGAAGAATATCAAATATGTTTCAAGACTCGTCCTTTAAAATGAAGATTGGTCTTATCTTTAATTCCTAGAAGTTCTTGTAATGCATTAGAGCATCAGTTCACGGGTATTTTAAGAGTTAGTACCATGCACTAGCAGTGATTAACTACGTGTGAATTATATAAATTATTATTAAATTGCAATTAACTATTATATAAATTATTATTAAATTGCAATTAACTATTATATTAATTATTATTAAATTGCAATTAACTATTATATTAATTATTATTAAATTGCAATTAACTATTATGTTAATTATTATTAAATTGCAATTAACTATTATATTAATTATTATTAAATTGCAATTAACTATTATATTAATTATTATTAAATTGCAATTAACTATTATATTAATTATTATTAAATTGCAATTAACTATTATATTAATTATTAAATTGCAATTAACTATTATATTAATTATTATTAAATTGCAATCAACTGCATCTTTCCAATTAAAAAATATTTTCTGTATCGTAGAATATTTATAGATATCAAATTCACGTAATAACCACGGAAGGAAAATTCAGAAAATGTTTCAAAAATGCAGGAGACTTCATTAAATATAGGGGATCTTTTGAAATACAAAATGTCAAAATCCAGTTGTCTTCTTTAATGTATATATCGTAAATTGGCCGACCAATTTCAAAGAAGGAAACCAAACACGAGAAAGCATTATACGAGCGTAGATATGTTTTAAAACAAGAATAATTCCATTCATTCGAAAACAAGAAGGTTAACAAATTATCATTAGAAATTTTATATATATTGTCTTATATAACAATAAATTATTACAACATAATAATTCATGTCAAATATGGTCACATTCTAAAGGACGATTGATGAAGACAAAAAGAATAATTTAAATTTGATTTTTTGGGACAAAATTTTGATTTTATATATATAATTAGCACAAAGTTTAAAAGCCTTTTTCATGCACTAACTGCTTTTTTAAAATGTGATAAAATTATTTAAGGTTTTTAGTTACAGTGGAAATATCTGATAGGCATCATTTGCAAAAATAAAAAGCAGAAAAAAGTAAATTCAAGAAAATATAAAACCTGAAAAGTCCGTCATACCAAAATACTTTCTGTAAAATTAAATCAAGTTGTGTTGTGCAGCTTTTGACAAGTCATTTAAAAGATGCTCTGTTGTGCAGCTTTTGACAAGTCATTTAAAATATGCTCTATTTTTAGTAGCAAAGGTCGTAATTGATGACGTCATTTGTATAAACCGAATAGGTCTTCATACAGGAACGTTTGATGAAACAGTCAAATTCTTTAGACTGGATTCTTCGAATACATTTTTAATGCTTCTGTAATTTGATTAACAGCAGCAGGTTGATGGAGGATTGGCATTATTTGTAAAATTTAATAGATTTGTAAACTTTCATTATTCAGCGTTTTTATTTTTAGAAGAAGGGGTTAAGGGGTTGTTAATATTTTTAGTGACTGTGCCAATATGTGTGGGCAGATCATCACTTGTTCAAAAAAAATAATAAGTAAATTTTGTAAAATTATGTGGAACGGTTTTGGACAAGTTCTTTTATATGTTTTTTTTTTTTTTCTATAAGCAAAAGTGGATTTATTTGATGACCGTTCAGCATTATTTGTTTAAATTTTTTTTCAAACAACTTTTTTTTGGCCAGAATGTTCTTTATGAAATTTGCTTGAAACGTAAAATGTTTGTACGCTTTACCCGAGAGCATGACCATTATAACGACATAATTCATGTTTCAGAAGAAGTTGAAAATAAAAGATTTTGACTGACACACAAGAAACGATGGACAACGCATGACGGACACACAGCGTCGAAAGCCACGGGTGATAATCCGCTACACTCCTGTATCACCACCACCCACCCCCACCCCCGCTGATATTTCCTCCCTTCTCATCAATTTGACTAAAATCAGATCTATGCTGTTATACATGAAGATCTGACAGCGACCGCTTAGGGGTCATGTTCTGGGAACCTAAGTTATTACCATATTACAATTTGTTTCATAAATCGTTTTAATTTATCATGTAGCTACAATGAAATAGTTGTCAGTCCAACTATATCGCCGTGGTGCACTTTCAATACTTGTTACATTTTTCAGACAGAATACAAATAATGCAAATCAAATAAAGGTTCATTTTTTTAAAATTTGAAAGGTCATGTGCATGTTGGTCTTTTCTGCTCTTAATGTACTATTGATTTTCTCGCTAATATAATTAGGTTAATTGCTCCTAATTACTCTGCGTTATATATATATATATATATATTTTCCATTTGCAAGTGTTTTCCGAATGTGTACATAGTCTTGACTCTCTTGTATATTTAACTTTTTCTGCTTGTATAACTGTCTCCTAAGTGTGTATTTATCGTTACAGCTGTATATCTTAAATTTGCATGTGCTTTTATATATAATTTATTTGTTTGCATGGAATTTTTAGAGCAGAAATTGATTTTGTATATAAATAAGACTTGAAAATCTAGTAACATAATTAGATTAGTATGCATGCACGCCTGTCTGTCTGTATGTCTGTCTGTATGTATGTATGTATGTATGTGTGTATGTATGTATGTATGTATGTGTCACGAAATTATGTCATTTAAGCTGTCATTGAATTACATTCTGAAGTGAATACAGCATGTCCTGTTGCCAGTTTCGTTACCCATTATCTATTTTTGGTCCTATGAAACTCTCACGATGTATATATATATTTACTCAATAAACAGATCACAACGAACTACTGTCACGTGCACGCTGAACTTGAGTACTAAGCTTGAATCAGTATAGGCGCATGGAATGATACCTTGTCAAGATGGTGTTTATTTCACGATAGTGGGTATCTTTCATTTTGTAGTGGTACATAATAATCACACCTTCCCTGTTTCTTTCCATCGGTTGAGTTTAACACAGTATATTCCTTTGTTAGATGACTTGCATTTTTTTTAGACGTCAGTTATGTCAGTCAAATTGGACATAATACAGTGCTGTCAGATTTAACAGTGTCTATTTTAAGTTTGCCATCATCGTTTTACCGAGTTGACAACCTGGTACGAATTACGAACGTTTTTAGTAAATGAGGAAAAGGATTTCATCTTCTTATGGTCCCTTTTCTTGTATAAGAAATCGCTTATGATATTGGCTATCACGTTTTATTTGTTTAAATGTAGTCTTTTATTTTGGACGCGTACATACAATGTATAGTAGGCATGTAGCCCAGAACAATGGTTGTGTTGGCCTATTCATGCGTGACCCAATCGTACAATGTCGTGATTTTGCTCGACTTGATTATATTCCAGTGTTCTCCCACAGTTTGTGTGTGTGTGTGTGTGCATTTTCATTTCCTTTCTCCTTTCATATTAATTTCTTTCTCCTCTCTTTTTATTTGCATTTCCTTCTCTTCTTTTTCTTTCTCTTCCTATGCTCTCTCCGCTACATTTTCTTTTCTGCCATTTCCTTCTGAAGCTTTCTTAAACGCCTTCTAAAACGCATATAAGACCTAATGTAAGACCAAATACACAGCACAGAAGACATAACGTAAGACAAAATGCACAGCACAGAAAACATAACGAAACAAATGAACAGCATATAATCTGTGTATGTGTTTGATCTGGATAATTAACGTAGCTTTAAAAAAATTCAGTCATATCGCAACGATGTCTGCAGTGTGGCATTTTATAGAGATGTCTAGCACTGGGGGTGGGGGGCATCATGCCGCAGACATGTAGCATGATGTCCCACCCAGTCACATTATCCTGACAAGGCTGACCAGTCCTAATGCAAACCGTATAATGCTGAGCGCCAAGCGAGGCAACTGTTGGTACCATTTTTATAAGTCTTTGAAATGAATCGTTCGGGTTTCGAACCCGCGACCTCACGCTTCCGAGGCAGACGCTCCATAAACAAAGATATGATGTAGCACTAAATTCACAGCATACAATAAAACATACACCACATAATGACGTTTGCAGAACATATAACAGCAAATGAAATAAACATAAATATATTTTAAAAGTACACATCATATAAAACCATACAAAATAAACAATACGAAATTCACATCATATAATAAACAATATAATAGTAAGTATATAATGTGTAAAAAGGAATGAACAACATACAACATTGTTTCCAAGTCGTGCATTTGAAACGGGCCTCTTAAGATTTGTCACGTTCCATAGTAATAACTTCCGTTTGCAGTGTACTCTCCGTCTATCAGGGACTGAAAGCGGTACCGTATTCCGTCATACATAAACACAATAAACGTTCAAATAATTGATTTTATTTCTTCATATTTTGTAGACTGATGTTTTACTAATGTTTTATGCCCATCTGAGGGACTATATGTTGGTAACTTCCGTTTGCGATGCACTTTACCTTAAAAACTTAAAAGGTTTTACGGTATTTCATTCTTTTTGAGGTCGTTCTATGGATTTTCTATTGTTAGTAATGACTACCAAATCTGATCTCGAATCTCCACTATTTGTAAAATTCTGATGAGTGTATTGCTTTAAGTCGCAAAATACAGATTTGGTATGATTCAGACTGACTCTGAATTTGGCATGATTCACTCATAACCATATTTAGTATGATATACTCGGATTCAGATTCGGCTACATTACGTCTCTTGTGGTTTAGTTTAATGTGATGCGACTATAAAAGGCAACCGTATAGAAATAGTTTCATGTTTTCAGTTCACGTTAACAAGGAATCCTTTTGTTCGATAAAACTTTGTTCCATGAAACTTCAGCACAAGGACTAAATCCAATCACCTCTACCTAGAAGAATAAAGACATTAAAGGTAAGAAACCACTATACTACGGTGCGTTCCGTGAACGTAGGTCAAATTACGTTATGCGATTTTTGTAGATAAAGTTGTTTAAATATTTTTTTATTTCTACAAATGGTGGCCATACTTTATAGCAGATCGGCATCATTTTTCTGAAAGTACTTCTGGGTAAGAAGCTTTCCGCCAACTTTAGTTGAACCCAGAGAAGCGTATTTTGCGAATTTCTTATATTTCATAACAGAGGCCATATTTGATAACGGGTAGATATCGTTTGTTCGGACTAATATTACCTTCATTCGGGATGCCTTCTCATAAATTCGACAATATTCTCAAGATGGTTTTGTAGTAATGGTAGCCATATTTGACGCAAATCTGCGCCACTTACAAATTTTTCAAAGTCTTTCATGTCTGGAAGATGTCTGTTAAATTTGGTAAATTTCTTTGAGACGAATTTTAGTAAATGTTCATTTAAAGGTTTCAATATTTTAAGTACAGTGTCCATATTTTATTTCAAATCGGTATGATTTTGAACAAGCTTTACACGATATTGCATTTTGCAGAGTAAAAAACATAAATCGTTTTACGTTTTAGTAAAAAGTAATTTATTTTGTGCTCTGATTTTAGAAACAGTGATTAATTTATTGGAGAATCATCAAATATGTACAAACGTGAGAGTTCTTTGAGCCAGGATGCTTTGTCAAACATGGTCAAATCCTGTTTGTCAGTTCTCTTTAAGAATGCATTCAAGTATTTTTCTATTTTCCTTCTGAATTATTATTATTTATAGCAGATACGTTGAAAATAGCAAACGTTGACAGACTCACGCACAAGAATGAAGGTCTATACCACTAAATCTCAAACTTTCGCTCAGTTTATCTTTTCTCTTTTCAGGTATTGAATAATTGTGATACGAAGAAACTGAGTCTACGGACAGGTATTATTTATAAGAGAAGCCCAAGGATTGTATAATTATATCTGATATCAAAGAAAACTTGTGACATCAATTCAAACGGGATCCAAGTTTTATTAACTGGAGCTTTCTATTATCTTCGTAGAAGTTAACAAGGACGAATTCAGTTCAGATGGCCCAGTGTAAAGCTAACTTTGATTACAAAGGTGAAGCAGAGGGATATATCAGTCTCATGATAGGTGATCTGTTGATGAATACAGAGAAACATGATAATGGTTGGTATATGGGTAAAAACATGTCGACAGGAAAGGTAGGATTTTTCCCTGGGTCCCATGTCACCCAATGCACTGACTCTGAGCCAACCAAGACCTTGAAACAATGTGAACCTTTGCCTTCAAAGCTTATCACAGCAAATTCATCACAAAGTGACTCCTTGGTAGTCCATGAGAGTGCTAAAGGACAAACTAGTGATATCACAATGAAGGAAAGTACAGGAGATATCAGGAAGGGGCCTCCACCAAGACCTCTTGTACCAGCACAGGTAAGATGGAAGAATATATCAAATGAAAGAAATGGCAATGAAGAAACTCCATCAGTTGATAATAAAAAAGAAAACACAAGACACAAACCACCTGAACTACTTGGCAAATTCTCCTCGAGCAAAGAAATTCTGACCCAGACAGGTAGAAAACTATTCCTAACTGACAAAGACCAAAACAGAACCCTAAAAGCAATATTTGGAGCGATAACTGGGGTTTTCCTGGGTGGACTGATATTTCTTGTCCTGAGGTATTCATTTGGGTATTCCGATTTGGAAGCTGGTATCACATTTGCCATTGTAACAGTTTTAATATCAGTCGGTCTAGCCTTGTCCATGCTTTTTCGCTGTGTTGTTGCACTCGTAGTTCCAAATTTTTTCACAGGGAAGGTACGTGCGGTCATCTTGTCCATTATATTTGGCTTTATGCTGTCTCATACTGTTCAAAACATCAAAAACAACATGGAGGAGGTGGCAATAAGTATGTCCTGTATTGCAGATCTTGCCCTAAATCAGACACGAGACCTTCAGGGGCAACTGAAAAAGCCATTGGTACAAGCTGCAGAATACATTGACAGGCAGAAAAATGTCCTCAGACAGTTACAGTATGAGATGGGTAAAGGGATTTTACCCGTCAACACGAGTCTGACGAAAATGGATGAGGAAATTATAAAAATACAAAATACTGTGGATTCCTTTAAAGAGGTGAGATTATTATTTTCAATCTCCTGGGTGATCGAGAGCTCGACTTTACATATTTTTTTTATTAACTGTTAGCAATTTCGACAGATTAGTGAAAGATATTTTGAAGACGGTAAACAAAATATAAGTTGGAAAAGTGAACTTCACACGATAGTGCTATCGTTCAATGCATTTTATACCAACTGTAAGTGTCTGTTCATTTGGTACCAAATGTGTGTCTGTACTTTTGATACCAATTGTAGGTACCTGTTCATTTGGTACCAACTGTAAGTGTCTGTTCATTTGGTGCCAATTGTAAGTGACTGTACATTTGGTCCCAAGCGTAAGTGTCTGCACATGTTATGTAGCACCTCTAAAACCCAAACTGATTCAAATCGAGATCTCCGCCATAACAGAAATCTCACGAATACCGATATAAGATTATATATGTTGACCTTCAGAATCACGAGTCAAATTACAGCTATCTCAATTATGAAAGTGAAAAACTTTAAACGTTTCTAACATTATTAACATTCGGAACATAACGTTTCTAACGATTACTAATAATAAATACAACGTTTTATCTGATATTTTCCACAAAAAAAGAAGAAACAAAAGAGGGGAAAGCAAATTCTAAATGTTGGCAGAACAAAACTCTTTCTCGGTGCATGGCAGGTGGATGATTCAAATTTTGAAAACATTACTTAAATACGTGTTTGATTTTTAGTTTAACCTATATTTACTACTACAATTACTACTACTACTACCTTTTTCAATGGTGATGGTGGAAGTAATGGTAATTATGGTAGTGATTTTTGTTTAATACTTAAAAATTTGGAGTTTGCCTAAGTGTATGCAATTCAGATCTACTTTATCGATAAAGCTGGCAAGCAAGATAACGCTACACGTTTCCATTGGATTAATTTTCGTATGGCTCTTTCTCTGGCGATCTTAGCATTAGACAGTAATGACTATTTAGATGATACCAATATGAATTTAAAGTTATCCAATTTCAGAACTGTTTTCCAAATATATCAGCTTTTGATGAGTGCAAACAAGAATGCGTCAAAACTCTAAAGATATCGTAAGTGTCAAATTTATGCGAACTGGGCATAATGCTTTTTTGTAAATCTGTATGTATTTTGATCTGGACATGATGCCATTTGTAACTGGGCATGATATCTCTATGTGGGCTTGCTATTTCCATCTGAGTTTGATGTCATATGCATCTGTACATAATGTTGTTTGAAATTTAGCATGCTATTTGCATGTGGGCAAGATACAAGTTATAACGGGGCATACTATTATTTATATATGTGCATGATGTTACTTCTAACTCGGCATACTATGTGAAACTGGGCAGGATGTTTTTAGTAACTGGGCATGATATTCGTATCTGGGCATCATGTTGTTTGTAACTGGCCATACTTTTGTGACCGAGCATGATTTTATTTGCAACTGTGCATTATATTTGTTTTGGGAATGGTGTTCTCTGTACTCTGGCATGATGTCATCTGTTACAGAGTATGCACTTGGTATCCAGGCATGAAGTTATTTCTCTGGTCATGATGTGTTTTCTCTGGGCATGACGGTATTTGCAACTGGATATACTATCTGTATCTGAGCATGATGTTTTTTGTAACTGGGCACGATGCTGCTTGCATATAGGCATACTGTAACATGAAACTAGGTATTCTGTTACTTGAACTGGGCATAATGCAGTTTGGGACTGGGTATACTATTGTAACTGGGCATTTTATGTTATTTATAACTTAGCATGCTATTTGGAACTGACATAACTTATCGTTTTATTTGGAATTGGGAATAGTGTTATTTGTATGCACTCGTTTTAACTGATTATGATGTTACTTGTATCTGGGTATATTATCTCTATCTGGGTATACTAATTTTATATGGGCACATTGATATTTGTACCTAGGCATGTTGGTATTTGTATTTAACATATTACATAAAAGGAGTACATCAATAATTCGTTAGTGACACTTAAAGGTAAAAGTGTTTCTGCATTGTTCAAGTCCGGTCTTCTGGCAGTCAGACTGAATATGCATACTATATTGTCTTGCCCTTCTCTGTCTTTTGGTGATAAAATTGTTATAACTGATAAATGATCACATTACTATACACTGTCAATGGTCATATTGATATGCACTGTCAATGGTCATATTGATATACACTGTCAATGGTCATATCATTATACACGTGTAACAGTAATATTACTATACACTGTCAATGGTCATATAATCATACACGTGCAATGGTAATATTACTATTCACTATCAATGGTCATATTACTACATAATATCAATGGTCATATTGTTATACACTGTCAATGGTCATATTGCTATGCGCTGTCAATGGTTATATTACTATACTCTGTCAACGATCATATTGCTATACACTGTCAATGGTCATATTGCTAAACACTGCCAATGGTCATATTACTAAACACTGTCTATGGTCATTTTAATATGTACTGGAAATGAATCATATAACTAAGTGCATATAATGGAAATTGGTCATATTGTTATACACTGTCAATGGTTATATTACCCTACAATTTTAATGGTCATAGTTCTATATGCTGGTAATAGTGATATTTTTTTAAATATATGAAGAAAGCTTGGTTATTTGCTAATTTTATTCATTTATTTCTTTCTGAGCAATTTTGTTCCACAGCCGATTTATTAATAACATATTAGCTAATTGGCATGAATAAATTTCTCGCTTTTAGTTCACTTTCGTGGTTTAAATGTTACGAATTATTACCTGGTTTAAATACAATTTATTAACCGAGTTTAATTTACGGATCGGTCTCTGCAAGAGCGTTTCATATTAGAAGATCAATATAATAACTTAATCCTATACATGTTATTGTTAACAAACTGTACACCAGTTTTAGAACTTAACTAATGAGTAGACGTGCATGAGTTATTATGTAACATTCAAAATAAGGTAACGATTATATTTAAAAATTGTCTTCTAAAGTTTGATTTTGCGAGTGTATGGAAATATTACACTTTCAGTGAATCATGTACATCTTAGATGTGACGCTTGCTCAAATGATAGATAGTCATAGTGTTTAAGCACACGTAACATAACGACAGTTCACTTAACTACTTTTCCTATAGATCTGTCACTCGCCTGCTACCGGCAGAGGTCCCGGACCCATGCGAACAGATATGCCAGAAAGTAATGGACGCAATCAAAGATAGTTGTAGATTCCTAACACTTTCAGATGATGAGCTAAGGAAGGCAATAAACACAACTGAACAAGCCTTGAACGGTGTGGTCAATTATTTCACCGTTAACCTGTCCACAACCATGGATTGTAATGCCGATGTTAATTCAAGTCGATCCGCAGAAAGCATTCAAAAAGAGGTGAAGGAAGAATTAGAAGCTAAAACTGGTGCTTTTCTTCACTTTATAAAAATCCTGGAGAAAGTTCTATCCCTGACATTGATTCTTTTATTTCTGCAATCCTTTTGGTATGTACGAAATTATCTGGCACGTGATTCCTATGACAACATATACATTACCAAACGTTTCAAGGATCTGGATCAAGAAAGAAAAGATTGTGGATTGAGTTGTGTATTGCCACTGAAGAAAAAGGAGAAAAAGTTGTACATTGACACCAGTTCTTGGCGTATCACATTAGTGGAAATAGGTCACGGCAGATTTGGCCTGGCTCAGATTGGTATGCATTTCTTGCTGTGTCTTAGTGTGCTCTTGTTTGACTATCTTCTCTACTATATCCTTGATCTTTTGAAACGGCACGGGAACGTCAATATTCAGTACAAGGGCAGTTCCGAATTTCAGCTTAACGTCGATGGAACTGGATTTGTTGCCAATTTTTATCGAGAACTCATTCAGGAATTAAACATCAATGAGAGCTATATTGGTGAACTGAATTTGACAGATTGTCTGCCGGACCCCTCCATGCCAGACTCATCGAACATTCCCGTCTACATAGTCCTTTATCTTGTAGCCGTCCTCTTCGTTCTCATGAAAGAATGTGCATTACGAGCTCGCAGAAAAATCACTGCTTACTACTATCCAAGACAGGAAGAAGCACGAACTCAATATCTCCACAAATTAATTCGACACAAGCGAATCAGTGTTCGGAAATTCTTGCGCCAAAAGATCAACTCATCTTATAAGGAAAAATGTGTCAGTGAGCAACTACAGCTGATGACGTGGCTGTCATTAAAAATCCCATGTCTTGCAAGATGTCTTTCACGAAAAGACAAAATATGCCTAAGCTGTGAGACAGCTGAGGGGGGATTTCAAGACGTTGGTCTGGTGAAATGTTCCGGTGACCAATGCAATGCCTATTACTGTACAGATTGTTATGAAACTCTGAATAAAACGTGTCCATTGTGTTCAGTGGACGATGTGGTCCATAGAGAATAATAGTTCATTACTGTAACATTGGAATCGTACAAGTGTATACAACTATTCTTTGTTAGTAATGTCCACTACCGTATGGAATACGGATTATGAAAATGGGCCTGAATTAGAGTTTTTTGTTTCAACTAATACTTTTTCTTTTATTGATATTGCATGCTTTCTTTGAAAATGTTTTATCTACATCTTCTACTACTGTTGCAGACTTATCATCGGAATATATTACATTGACAGTGCTCAGACGTTTCATACGTATGCATTATATTGAAATGACAGGGATCAGGTTTTTCATACGTAGGCATTATATTGCAATGACAGGGATAAGCTTTTTCATACGCAGGCATTTATATTGAAAGTGAGCTAACT
Organism: Sinohyriopsis cumingii; assembly: GCA_028554795.2. Taxonomy (NCBI): domain Eukaryota; kingdom Metazoa; phylum Mollusca; class Bivalvia; order Unionida; family Unionidae; genus Sinohyriopsis; species Sinohyriopsis cumingii. Next base: position 98,527,710 of record CM068839.1, read on the forward strand.
TAGGATCACTGTCATTGCTTTGACAGTGATCAGGTTTTTCATACGAATGTATTGCATTGCTTTGACAGTGATCATGTTTTTCATACGAATGCAATGCATTGCTTAGACAGTGATCAGGTTTTATATACGTATAGATATCATTGATATTGACAATGAGCAAACTTAGGATACGAATGCATTGCATTGCTTTGACAGTGATCAGGTTTTTCATACGAATGCGTTGCATTACTTTGACAGTGATCCGTATTAGTACAAAAGAGAACAATATTTTTTGTTTTCATTTTCACATTTAGATTGGTTGATTCGAGTTCATGCATATGTACTTATTTTTCTATAGCAATTGGTGTTACGGCTAAAGCTTCACTTTGTGTCCATTGGAAAGGCTTGTAGCTCCCTTTTTCCCGACATGATAAAGAATTTAATGTGTTAAACGTACTGTTAAAACCAACAAAAATGATACCTTCTCATTAGCATACAAACCAAATTTTGTCATTTGAAACTACCTAATATTGCATATATTCACCTTTACAAATATACTTATATTTATATATACTTATATTCATATATACTTACACCTATATAACCTTATAGTTATATTTGTATATTCAGAATATAATGTTTTCAAAAATCACAGTTTGCAATGAAATTGTTACAGCTTTGCACAAATGAGTTACTAACAGTTTGCAAACAACCAATTTGGGCGTTAAAGGGTTCGCAAATAATTATTTAGGAATGCATGTTGCAAATACCATCATCGCCTAAATTTTCTTCTGACAATCTTTATAGATAGGCACTTATACAAATATTTACAGTTAATTTAATTAGACGTACCTGTCTTACATGAGCAATAATTTTCAAGACGGATTTTAATAATTTTTACACTGCAGTTAATTTGCAAGCACAGACCTTGATTTTTAAATATCAACAAATATTATGACATTGTGATCCGTATATTTAGTCAAACACTGGGCTAGAAATCTGAGTTCTAAGTTACTAATCTTAAAGCATATACCAATTATAAAATAATGCATGTTACTTTTGTATGTGTGTCTGTGTGTGTGTGTTTCCAAATATAAAATAATAATTTTCACATGCGTGTCTGTGTGTGTGTGTGTGTGTGTGTGTGTGTGTTTCCAAATATAAAATAATCCTCTTCCAATTAGTTTATGGAGTTTAGTTTACTTGGAAAACCGCGTCTAAATAACAGAAAATGATACTTTGAGAATTAAACGAAACCCGTTTGAAAACACAGAACCAATCTTTCAAGAATACCAATGACTGTATTATTGCATATCAATACAGCATTTCCAAGCAATATTTTGTAGCCTCCATTTTAGTTTTCTCTGTGACACGTCAACAGATTATTATTGTAATATGTGGATTGATAAGAAATAAATATATGTCTAATTTTCTCGACAGAGTGTATGAATAATATTTAAATGAATAATTGAATAAATACCCAAAATGTAAACGTTATATGTGTGTGTGTGTGTGTGTGTGTGTCTAATGACTGAGTGTTTATATCTATCGTTCATTAGTGTATATTATATATCTATTGTTCCTACAGACGTATCATCCCAGATATCCGGATACAGACCACTTAACCCTTAACTCTAGTAAATTGAACAATGTGGAGATTTCCTATCGTCGTCAACATCATGTGATATATGAATAAATCCCTGCATTAACACTGATTTCGGAAATGATATTATTCACAGCCCGAAATAAAATGTTTAATATCTTTTTTTAGATAGAAAATCAAACTGGCGGGTGTGCTTTCAAATTCAGTATTCAGTATACAATACATGCTGATGGCTAATTCTGCTAGAGTAAGCATGTTTTTAAACAATTATCAATTAATTTTGGCTTATGACAATTAGTTTTTCGTTTAATTCAACTAGGAAATTTGATCCTGAGGAAACTGTTTCTAATGCGATGATTGAATGCGGGCATTTCCAGTAAGTATAAAATAAGAGAGTTTTTGAATCACTTTATCTGCTTCTCAGGTAGATGGAAGTCTGTGAGATTTTTCTTCTGTAAAACTTGATGATAAAAATGGAAAGCTGTAGCGTTTTATATGTTCGCAGAGGTACAAATGTGCCCGTCCAGAGGTACAAATGTTAAACTCCAACAACTTGGATAAGACGAAAATGTGGTCCTGGTCGACAAAGCGGAGTTACTAGACGATATGTACCAAAGAACTAATATTTTGTTTCTAGCTGATAATTGTGGGACTCATGACAAGGTAACAAAGAAATCAAATCTTGTAATCAAGCAAGCTATCAGTGGTAGTTATTTTGAAATATCAGTATGGGTGAAAGGTACAACTCCATAATACAATAGTTCAGAGAGCTACCACAAAAGAATCATTTAATACCAGATACAATACAAATAGACAATACAGAAAAAGAACCTTAAAAAAACTTTAAATGAGACCAGAGTTTCCCATCTTCGCTAGCCAAGGTTCCGATATGATAACCCTATCTACACTTTGGAGTATCGAACAGGTATCAATGTGCTTCGGGTCTGAGAATTTCACTGGATGCGGCGACAAGCCACCGCCTCCAATCAAAATTAATTTGGTAAAATATTGAACACTGTTTCTACATGATCGACAAGGAAAACTTGAATGGACTGATAAATAAGGAATTTACAACTGTCGGTCCGTGTTTGCAGAAATACCTTTCACTGAAATAAATATGTAATGGCTTCCCTATGGTACGTAGTCATACTTTCGATGTTAAACTTACAAAGTATCCTTTTGTGATGTACAATGTTCCGCTTGTTTAGATGGCATTACCTCCTAAGGGAGGCAACTCATGAAATCCAATAGTTATCGCTAGGACAAAGCACTAAAATATCTCTTCGATCCGCCAAGGTGTAGATATGGTTGTCATATCGGAACCTTGGCTTGCGAATATGAGAGTTTCATTTCAAATTCAAGGTATTGATTTCACCTTAAGATAAAGTTACCTTCCAACAAAAAATAGAAAAAGGCGTTGCCCACAAATATTCAATGCTACATTGAACATTTTGATGATCTATATATTATACGAGTCAACACATTTTCTGGCAATTTTACCTCTGTTCGAAAATGAAAGATAAGTACTTTTCAAATATTATATTCTTTTTTATTCTATATTTTTTAAATATTATTTTCAAAATTTGCTTTTCATTATAATCAATGATTAATGAATAAAGTGTTGCTTTTATCCACAGGACTCTATTTTCATTCACCTGATGATAATATTGTGCGTTCCCCGTATCTCACGAACTTGCATCAGATCACCTCTGCATTATATGCCATCTTGACATATCACTCCCTAACCCTTCACCTTTATTTGCTACTAAAAGAAAGCTCCGAATGATAAATAGAACCAAACTAATGCATGACATGCAAGCAAACTTACCAACTTGCATACCTCCTACAGCAGAACAACTCGATAACTGCCTGCGTTCATTGCGCGACAAACATGCCCCAGCCACCAAGTGCAGAGTATCTATTCAAAAGTTTTCTCCGTGATATAGCAGTGAGAGGTTTTGGCTTTCCACCAGACTCACTATTCCTAAGCAAATCTATGAAGCCGCTAAGAACAACGTCAAAACCATTGTCTATGCAGCGAAATCAGCCCACTACAGTACTAAGATCATGGAAAGTCCAAGCTTCAAAGGGCTCTTGTTTGCAAATTTCTTCGGTGACAAAGTACAAACCATTAGAGATAAGCTTGACAACACAATTGCAGTTGATTCGTCGTCACCATACAGTGGGATAGAGAATTTCAGCGGCAACCAATATCAGCATTTGAACCTGTCTCTATGGATTTAGTACGTACAATCGTGATGAAGAGTGCACCAAAGTCGTGTGAACCTGATCGAATTCCAACATCACTGCTGCTTGAGTGCTTAGATCCAGTATTGCCTTCACTAACTGATGTTATTAATAGCTCCCTCTCATCCGGGAAATTCCCATCATATTTCAAAACTGCCATTGTAAAGCCTCTGCTGAAGAAACCAACACCCGACCATAACGATTTAAAGAACTACCGCCCAGTTTGTAATCTCTCATTCATAAAAAATCTTAGAAAAGTTTGTTCTATCCCAGCTTGTATCTCATCTAAATTCTAAGAGTCGTTTTAGCCATGACAATATGTATATCGCCCTTGCCACAGTACTGAAACTACTCTTCTAAAAATAGTTAATGACATTCTCTCTGATTTGGATAGCGGAAAGATTACAGTCCTCACCCTCCTTGATTTGTCTGCAGCATTTGACACAATAGACCATGATATATTACTTCACCGTCTCCAACATATATTTGGAAATCATGATACATCCTTACTGTGGTTCAAGTCCTACTTGGTCAACAGGACACAAATTGTGTCTGCAAATGGAATACACTCCAGCCCAGTTAATATATGTTGTCGTGTTCCACAGGGGTCTGTTCTTGGGCCTGTTCTATTCATCCTATACACACAGCCGCTCTCAAGTGTAATAGATCATCATCCAGTGTCTCACCAATTATACCCTGACGGCACCCAAATATACAAATCTAGAAGCCAAACTGAAGTTGATGCTACCATCCAAGGTGTAGAGAGATGCATTTCTGATGTGAAATCACAGATGACATGTACCAAGCTGCAGATGAATGATGATAAAGCTGAGGTCAGAAACTTCAAAAAGGTCAAAAGATAGCTGCTCGGATCATTCTTAGAGTACCACGATCAGAGCACACCTCCCCGCTGCTCTATACCCTACACTGGCTATCCATTCGATCCAGAATCAAACACAAACTTTGTTCTCTGTGCTACGTTTCAATGACGGACTCCAGTCCAACATACCTATCCAACCTCACCCAAGTGTACACACCAGCAAGATACTTACGCTCCTCTTTATTCCCACTACGAAGACGGAGTCATACGGACAACGTTCTTTTGCATACCAAGGCCCAGCAACGTAGAATGAATTGCCCACTGAACTTAGACACAAAGACAAAGTGATCCCATTCAATTTTGACTGGAAGAACAAACTTAAAGACTTAATAATGTTCCCTACCGTAAATATTTCCAGCATGTTTGTTTTTTTATTATCATGGTGTTTTTGTTGTTGTTGTTGTAATAATATCATTATATAGGTTTTTTATGTTGCCCAATGTTGTAAAGCGCTTAGAGCTTCTAAAGATTAGGCGCTATACAAAGTCCTCATTATTATTATTAGTAGTAGTAGTAGTATTAGTAGTAGTAGTAGTAATATTAGTAGTACACCGGCTAACATATAACCCACATAACTTTCTCATTAGTACATGTATAGCAATTACCTAGTCTTTGACCTTGACCTACATAACTCATTTATATACCGGTTACTTTATTCTTGACCTTGACCTACATATTTCTATCATTAGCAAATCAGTTAGCTTATCTTTGAAAATTCCCGTAACTTGCTTGTTCACTTGTGGATGTCACTGATGTTATGGTTAGAGAAGTCACACAAGTAGTATCTAGCGATTTTAAATATTTGATACTGATCGAGGTTAAAGCTTCTCATCCCACCCACCACAATAACTTTGTCCTCACATCAGGGCAACACGCATACGAACCCACACACAAAACTGCTCTTGTATATCGCGAACGTTATCAACAGCCTTCGTGCAGGAGGATAGTTATGTGGGGTAGAAGACTTCAATCTACATCAGTGACAAATATTACTATTGTACTATAGTTACATGTCATTAATAAAACGGGGCACCATAGCGTCAGTAAGGACTCTACTGCATTAAGGGAAATTTAGGCTGCATTAGGCTGACCTCAATGGAGCGGGCACTTAGTAACATTGTTCGAGTTGACCTCAATACGCTCTGGTCTAGGTAGGTATGGAAAATCTTGTTAAATTAACCCGTAGGTTTAACATGGGAATGATATTTCAGCGTCAAAAGGGGCAATCTAGCGTCAAGGGAAATGTAACATGAGAGAAGCGCTTCAGCATCAAGGTGAATTTAACAGGGGAGAGTCTCTTGAGCGACGAGGAAAATTTAATAGGGGAGGTCCTATCCGGATACAAGAGGAATTTAACATGGGAATGACACTTGAGGGATAAACATGTTTATGGGGATGGGCAAGGCAAGAGTTGAAAACATAAATCTATACAAATACACAAAGACACAAGACAGAGACAAAATGAAGCACTTTTGGCAAGATTGAAAGTGGGTCATTTTGAGGTATGGGAAGGGCCCTGAAAAGGGCCGTTGGGGTTTGGTAACCAAAGCGAGTTATGATACATCGCATATCATCGATCTTCTCTTCGTCAAACTTCGGCTCACAGTGGGACCGTACAGCAAATTTATACACTGACAGCCTTGCCTCTCCACATAAATCATTCTTTTCCAAATATCAGTTCGTCATCTTGGTGATAGCACATGATGATTTCACACACACCAGATACTTCAGGTTGAACAGCATCCCCGAAATAAGCGTCGATACCTACACACTTGCTAACATGGTACACGGTTTGGAATCTCCAATGTTCAGCATTATATCCATCTTAAGAGTAAGAAAAAGTGAAACCTTGAGAAGAGTCGCTGATATTTATAGTCTAAGATCGGATCGAAACGGGTTGACATGTTTCCCCAATTCAAGGCCGCGTTACGAAATTCAGTCAGAGCGCGGAGTCTCTCTTCCAGTTAAAAGTGAGCAAGGCGTGATGATGCGTGCATTATATAGGTACGTCAGTGTTCGTACGCAGTGAATCTGTGAGAAATACTTTTGAGTATGGCTGAAACTACGGAGACGATGTATTTGGATGCGCCTGATGTGGCTACTAAAACTGTGTTCCAGCTTCCAACAATGGATACTTTCAATTGTCTTTAATCATATTTTGACAGCAGGAAACTATTTGAGCCTATTCAATATTTGATATAATCTTTGTTACGGCTATATGGTCTTAAACTAAGTAACTGAAAAGACCAAGAAGCCAGCAAGATTTGTAAAATTCAACAAATAACTATTTTCCCGGGAATGTAAAGTGAGTATTTAAGACAAAATTTCAGTATTGTGAGTTAAGTCCCTAGTAATCCTAAAAGTTATATCACAATTCCAAAAGTATAGAGTATTCCGCATGAATTCCAATAGTTTCCAGAATGAATTCCGATATTTAAATGTGCAAATGCACCAATAGCCTGGAATAGTGTTCAAGTGCTAAAGGTCCTGATGGGTTTCATTGATGTAATCAAATATGTCATTGAATGAATTCACAATAATTCCAATATAGTAATGTAGTACTGAAGTCAAAAAGTACTTTGTAATTCCAAGGAATAATTGTAATAAATAAATTAAATCCTCTCAACTGCGACACAACTAAAATTGATTTCTTTAAATACTGATAGTATGGTGGGATGAGTAATTCTGAAGTAAACAACTTAAAAACTGACACAATAACCGAACAAGGATGAGGGTAATTTTCCTATCAAACTCGTAAACAACATGTTTCTAGAACATTCTTAATTTCTAAGTAAAGTTAGACCTTTATTTCAACATCACTAAACATATATATATCCAAATAATATTGTTCTTAACATAAAATCTAAATCATAGAGATATATTGGCTATGTCGTATGCTGCTTATAAAAACAAGACAAAAAGATGTGAGTAGTCGGGAAGACCTTAAATTCGGTTACTGACCAAGGCCTATCACACAATCTAGATAGACATAACATATAATCACGGAGAAAAGGCAACAGAGAATACAAATTCAATATACATAACATCTGGTTCAGCTGATTCCATACATTTCTTGGGCTTCTTTTGCATGAATCAAACATGCAGCGTTTTATTTCCGTGATTGTCTGCGGTGTAAGGTCTGTTTGTTTCCTGGCATTGTATACTTTTTATGTTATAAAACAACAAGGTCAACATTGCTCGAGGCGGATACAACCAAACACACACGATTAAATCGTACAAGTAACATGCTTCTTTTCCTAATTTCATTTCGCCGTCGTTGTTTTGCTTCTATTATTTTCTCCCGTCGTTAACATTTAGGGTCAGTCCTAGTTATTTTATTAATAATGTGATCTCGTAATATAATTGCCCGACATGTTGGCCGTGATCAGATCCAACGTGCACTTCTAAACAGTTACTCTTTTTACTGATAAAACTGCCATAGAATTATAGAAAACTGCTACCCGAGGAATATTTAAGTCTACGGCAATTATTCGTTTTCGGGGCCAACAAACACATCATTATAAAACCATAATGGTTACGCCATTGAATGGTGTCTGAAACGATCGTTTGCGTCTTTTTCCAAAACCTATTAAGCGGACAAGAGCATCCTTAGTAATAACAATCGGGCTTTTTGTTTCTTTAGTTGAATTAATGCTTGTGTAACATAACCAACGGACAATGCGACTCGGGGTGGATTTATTGGTGAACTCCACTTCATCGTTGTAGAAAATATCCTTTTAAGTCTGGTTGTGCAGTCAACGATGTAGCGTTTTCGCGTGCTATTGCTATAACGCCAAGCCGCCCTCTAGGTGATATTGGTGTATTAGTGTGGTCCCAACTGTCAGTCTCTATTGGACCTTAGGTTGTATTTCATTGCTTGTAAGCGTATTTCATTACCATACGTTTGAAGCAGATATTTGTCAACAAGTGGAACGAAATTTATATCCATATTAGAATCTGTGTTAGTCGGTGCATCACATCCCGTCGGCAGATTCCGCCACCAGAACCCATTACTTCTATTTAATAATATATCTAATCTGAAACACATATACCAACGATGGTAAATACCGCTTCATAACATTTATTCCATATATCTCTATTATTTTGTCCTAATTAATTTGAAACAAATAGGTTTTTAATGATTTGTCACCAAAACCTGACTAAAATAAGAAATTTTAAAGTATAATGTTTTGGCTTCAGCACTATGACCATTTCATAATTGTCTTTGTTCTACTAACTGAATACTAAGACACCCCCATGACGTCTGCACAATAAGAGACACCCATGGCGTGTGCACAATAAGAGACCCCCATGACGTGTGTACAATAAGAGACCACCATGACGTGTGCGCAATAAGAGACCTCCATGACGTGTGCACAGTAAGGAAATACTATTCAGATCTATCAGCAGCAAGTCTAATGTCATGGTTGCAACTCTTTCCTACCCGGGTTAAATTAGCAGCAACTTCACGTGGAGGTGCAAGCCCGTACGATTCAAAATATAACATAATTGGCTATCGTCGTGTATGCGATTCATTGAGTCACAGGTCCTGTCACATGTATGCGATCAATGAGTCATAGGTCCTGTCACATGTATGCGATTCATTGAGTCACAGGTAATGTCACATGTATGCGATTCTATGAGTCACAGGTCCTGATGTCAAATGCCAGTATGATGCCTGTAAGATGTATGCTGCTCATACTTTTCGTAGACTGTATAAGCTAAATGCTGGAATAAATACACTTCAACAACAACAGAAATACTACGAGGAAACCCCACAGGTGTCAACAGATAGACAAAATGCTTCAAAGAATCCATTCTGCCTTGCGTAATAATATCATGACGATCTAAAACAAAATATGCCAGTTCATCAATCAAGGACTATTGTCTAGCTAGATCTACATTTTCACAACCTGAATCAGACAAGCTACATCATGATGGGAAAAAGTCACAACTTGAATCAGACAAGATACAGCATGAAGGGGAAAAGCAACAACCTGAAGCAGACAAGCTATAGCATGAAGGGGAAAAGCCACAACCTGAATCAGACAAGCTATAGCATGAAGAGGGAAAAGCCACAACCTGAAGCAGACAAGCTACAGCATGAAGGAGAAAAGTCACAACCTGAAGCAGACAAGCCACTTCATGAAGGGGAAAAGCCACAACCTGAAGCAGACAGGATACAGCATGAAGTGGAAAAGCCACAACCTGAAGGAGATAAGCTACAGCATGAAGGGGAAAATCCACAACCTGAAGCAGACAAGCTACATCATGACGTGGAAAAGCCACAACCTCAATCAGACAAGCTACAACATGAAGGGGAAGAGACACAACCTGAATCAAACCAGTTACAGCATGAAGGGGAAAAGCCACAACCTGAAGCAGACAAGCTACAGCATGAAGGGGAAGAGACACAACCTGAATCAGACAAGCTACAGCATGAAAGGGAAAGCCACAACCTGAATCAGACAAGATACAGCATGAAGGGGAAAAGCCACAACCTGAAGCAGACAAGCTACAGCATGAAGGGCGAAAAGCCACAACCTGAAGCAGACAAGCTACAGCATGAAGGGGAAGAGACACAACCTGAATCAGACAAGCTACAGCATGAAGGGGAAAAGGCACAACCTGGAGCAGACAAGCTATAGCATGAAGGGGATGAGCCACAACCTGAATCAGACAAGCTACAGCATGAAGAGGAAAAGCCACAACCTGAAGGAGACAAGCTACAGCATGAAAGGGAAAGCCACAACCTGAATCAGACAAGCCATAGCGTGAAGGGGAAGAGCCACAACCTGAAGCAGACAAGCTACAGCATGAAGGGGAAAAGCTACAACCTGAAGAATACAAGTTACAGCTTGAAGGTGAAGAGCTACAACCTGAAGCAGACAAGATACAGCATGAAGGGGAAAAGCCACAACCTGAACTAGAAAAACTACAGCAAGAAGGGGAAAAGCCACAGCCGGAAATTCTGAAATCACCACCTGAAGCATATGCTACTAAATAAACATACAAAATTAAAGTTAGACGAAACATGTCGTCTGATGAGTTTTGATGATGATATCAATTCGCTCGATGCAGCTATTAAATTCAGACTTTACTGAGCTAACACGAACTTTCTTCATGAAATCGCCAGAAGGTGATGCTCGTATTAAAAGAGAGAAGAAAGAAAATTTGACGGCAGCGCCTTCAGAAAGTTCTTAGGAGCAAATCCAACTTTGGTCAAACTTATTTACTCAGAACAAGTCGCGCAGCGGTTTTGATATGCAAAATTAATATGTGTATATTATGAAAGATATCAGAGACTTCTGTTATGTTAGCAGCAACCTTAAAAACGAACAACGCAAAGAACTTTTTGCATATTACAGATGCACACACCTTATTGAGAAACGTCAAACATATAATTAAAAATAAGATAGATATGTGCAAGTAAGCCTACGTCACGTTAAAAAAATTAGGAATCAGATAAAAACTTGCTTGCGTGGCGCCGCTTTCAACATGACGGATCTAGGTAAAGAATTCTCAGAATTATAAACAACATCCTGGTCGAACTCTGTCCAATGTGCGTTGGCAAAATACTTGAAAATTTTGTGTCATAAATATCAGCAACTCAGCTTTCAAAAAAAAAACGTTGGAATTGAAGATGATTTTGGCTTCCAAGCTAGGTAGACCACAGTGAGAAATAAATACATTGATATCACGAGAAAATAAAATGCTGGCTCGGAAATAAAATTTCGTGCCGTCTACACTGGTCTTGACAAAATCACGTCTTGCCACAGCTTATGGTATTCTTCTGCTGTCACGCATCTGTATTGTATGATCCTTTGGCGATCTCATACTTTAAATGCAAAGTGGTCCACATTTTCTTTCTACGTCTGATAACATATTTTGAGAGCGTCCTTCAACTTGAATGCACTATTAAACGACTTGACATCATGTACCATGCCAATCGCTTCTTCAAGATTCCAGCTATTGAGGATTTTTGTTTTAACACTGCGTGCGCGCCCGTGTGTTGCCATTATTCGTTCTGAGAGAAAATCGTACATTTATTTTAATGTTTTTTTTCTTCTTCTTCTCTAATTTGAATGCAATCTGACACAATTTTGATATAGCTCACTTGATTGTTTTTGTCATAACCTGACACATGAGCAATATAAGTATACGTGATCTTAACCTTCCACGGCAACTAGCTTTACTTCGGGATGCTTCTTAGTGCGGTCACCTATCGCAGTCTCAGATACTTTTCGTATAGACCGTAGTGTCTCTTATGAAATTTGTGGACATATTCTGGACAAAATCCAAGCTGTCTCAGCGAGCAATTTCGAAAAATTGGCCCTACGATAAGACTTATGATACTATCGCTGAAACCTCTAAGCCAATTAGCACTTGCTGCAAATACTAATTAAGCAACTTGTTACTGTCTCTGACAAAAGGACACGTCAATTCTAGAAACAACGTTTTATCGCCGTCTACCATGTAGCCATCTGAACTCAATCTGAAAACGTTAATATTTCTAATGCAGATATCATTTTCTCGCCTATAGTGATCTGAATATAATTTCTGATAACCTGCTCAAATAATGTTCCACGGGGACATGGAATGGTTGGATAAATTTGCTGCTTGGCGATTTTTTGTCTAGCTATGTATTCAGATGATGCAAATGGATGCAAAGAAACTGTTTACAACTCAATAGCTACCAACCGTGGTCGGCATAACAGAATACCATTCTGCCAACTTTTGTTTCATCTTATGTGATCTCGCGAAATTTTCCAAGATAGACGACACGACCATTATTATACTGTATCGTCCCTTCAATTCTAGCATAAAAATCTCAAAATAAATGCGAGCAAGGGACGTAAATCTTGTCACCAGCACGCAAGGGTGATATCTCTGACAATCAGTTTTGTCCAAAATCATTGTTTAAACATCATCCGCCATCATTTGTGTGTATAATTATTGTATAAACATCATCCGCCACAGTCCGATATAATTTTCGTCTAAAATCATTGTACAATCATCTCTGCAATCATTTTCGATTAGACAATAATACAGGGAGCTTTAATAGGTGCTTTTGTAAAAGGCGAATGCTAAGATCACTCTTGCAGTTTTTTTCAGAGTTCAAGAAAACGACCATTGTTTGCTTTCATGTTATATCTGAAAAAAGAAAGGAGAGCTCTTGAATATAACAGAACTCTTAAGCTCATTTACGCCTTTCTCTCTACTACTGCTGCGTCACGTTTATTTTTGTTGTCGGTTTAACGCCATTTTTCAGCACATGATTGTCTATGCATGGAGGCCAGAGTAGTAAAGTGGGGCACCCTACGTACAATGGGAATTAGCATTACAGGGACCCCTGGGACACTCTACGTACAATGGAAATTTAACATGGCGAAAAATCGTGGGACACTCTACGTACAATGGAAATTTAACATGGCGAAAAATCGTGGGTCACTCTACGTACAAGGGGAATTTAACATGGGGAATAGAGTTTGGGCTTGTTTAGGGACAAGGGGAACTGAACATGTGATTTTTTTTTTTTTTTTAAATTTTTAAAAAAAAAAAGGGGGGTAGGCAATTGAAAGGCTATCTCTTTTCGAGAAATATGGCTGGCCCTGAAAAGGGCCTTTGGGTTTATGTTAATGTATTCATTAACATAAAGGGCACCGCATTGGTCTTCTTCTTGTTCTTAGGCTGCGTCTCACTGTTGGCCCGTAAATCAGCACTCTTTTTAGGCATCCTTGTCTTTCAACGTAGATCCTACGTATCCAAAGACTGGTGTTTGTCCGGTGGACAACGGTCCACTTGGATCGGACATACATGAGCATGTCTGTCCTGAACATCATGGAAGACACAAGCGTAGAAGATTGCACATCGGTCCACATCTTGAAGCGACGAGAACAGGTGAATCAATGCAGTGAACTGCGCTTATTTATAGGTACAGGTAGGATTGAAACGGATTCAGCTCATTTACCAATCCTAACACGCGTTACAAAATTCAGTCAGCCCGCATCCAATCCGAAGAGAGCAGTCTGTGACGTCACGTAGTCTATATAGATTCGCTAGCGCTTGTGTGCAGTCAATCTATGCGACAGTGATTCAACATGACGGAAATTCAGAAAACGATCCATTGGGGTGCACCAACAGGGGAGACTGCCCAAGGGAACCCGGACTTACTTTCAGAAGAGGTGAATTGGGATTTTGTCGATTTTCTCTCCTCGCAAGAATTTGTTCCGGAACCTGCGTTACCTTCTTCATTACCGCAAGTGGAGAATTTTAGACAGAGACAGAAAGAAGAATTGGAGAAATTTATACAACGACAAAAGGAAGCGGAACAAGCTTTTCTCTTACAGCAACAGCAGCAAGAAGAAGAGGTAAGAAAAAAACAACAGCAACAACAGCAAGAAGAAGTAGCAGCAAAGAAACAAGAGGGTGAAAATCAAACGGTCACGGTACTGTTGGACATTTTAGCGGAGTTAAGAAGTCTGAAACAAATGTATCAGACTTCTTTATCACGACCGAAGAGAATACGACCTTCCCGAGCGGAACACGTTAACCCTGTGACTAAGCCTACCGTACCACCCTTAGTGATTTCAACCCAATCATCATCAACATTACGTAGTCCAGAAGTAGGCCTTGGCCGTGGCAAAGGCTTAAGGCAGTTAAAGTTGATTGCTTAAACTCACCCCTACACCATAAACAAAAAAAGGCCCACCCACATTTCTCGAAAAGAAATGCAATTTCAATTTGCCAATAACTCAAAAAAAAACCACCTATTTTACCCTTATAGTACGTTTCTGTGTATAAGTGCGTGAGTGTATCTTCTTATTTTAAAATCAAAACTCAAAGACACTTACCTTATATCATTAATTTATTCTTTTCTCCATTTTTTTACAATCCAATTCACAATTCACAACACAACACTTTAATAAAAAGTTCATTGACTTCTTCTTTCTCCTTGTTTAGTCTCTCTGTTTTTTGAATTTCTTCACCTTTTTTCCTCATTTTCTTCCCTTCTTCTTTTCTTCTCCTGTTTCTTTGCCTCTTGTAAATAGAATTGTCTTCTTTCTTCCTCTTCTTCCTCTGAAGAATCCCTCTCTTCTTCCTCCGAAGAATCCCTCTCTTCTTCTGAAGAATCCTTCTTTTCTTCTGACTCCTCTTGTTTCTTTTTTGGGCAATCTGGAGACCAATGTCCTTTTTCTTGACAATAATAACAGGTATCTTGACTTTTGTCTTTTTTAGCCCCTGTTTTCTATCTTTTTTGACGGTCTGGACACTCTGAAGACCAATGCCCTTTCTTCTGACAGATATAGCAAGTATCCTGACTTTTATCTCGAAAGGAAGGAGAGTAGTCCGTGGGTTGGTCTGAAGAGAATTTTCTAATGACCCCTCGCAAAGCTCTGACGAAACGTTCGATTTGGTTAGTCTCTTCCATCGTTGTGCTCGGCTTGAGAGTGAAATGAATAGTGAAAAGGACAAGACACACATCCTTTTATATACGCTGGTTAGCCATGACTATAAATTAGTCTATGGTGTTTAAACTTGAGTCATTTGACGTTTTGCACTCAAGATGAAACGATCCTATTCATTCGAGAAGAAAGAAGAAGAAAGTAAGAGGCAGAAACGTGATCTATCGCCTCGTACCAGGGCTGAAATCTTGGCACAAATTCATGCCAGTGATTTTGAAGAGGACATGAGTGAACCAGAATTTGAAACCTCTAAACCAAGTTCACCACCCTTAGTCAACCCTGAAAAGTACTATTCCATTCGAGAGACGGAAAAGCGCTCCTCTAGAAAATTTAGAACCACGGCTTACACCTACACGGTGAAGTTTAAAGATTTCAAGGCCGACGTACCCTTGGAGAAAGCAAAAGGGTTCATCACCGACATGTGGGATTCTTTGCTCACTGCACTCAAGCGACAATGTCAACCCAAAGAAGACGATCGCTTGACACTATCCATAGATCACGACGGTTTGAAATCCCCTGTTTGGATCGAGTTTAGCAGACCCGCAGAACTAACCCCTTCCAAAGTCATGGACAAGATTCAACACGTACAACAATCTAATGACCAGTTTGACATCACCGATTGTAAAGCCACACTGAAAATGGCCCACGTCTCTCTTCCTCAAGGGACTGGACACAAAAAGATGTTATTGGTGGACGACCTTCGCAACACCAAAACAAGTCTCGTCCGAATTAACAACCCTCAAGACCAGATGTGTTTAGCTCGAGCCATCGTGGTGGGACGAACCTATGCCAACAAGAACGACACAGTAGAATGGAAAAGAACCTGGAACACTATTCAACGTTCCTATCGAACCAAACAACGAAACGAAGCAGAACTCCTGTTACAACAAGCCGGACTGTCCAAAGACACACCCCGTGGCATTCCTGAGATGCAAAAATTGCAAGATGCCCTAGCTCCACGCTACACCTTGAAAGTGCACCCTCAAGAAATGCGTGGGTCTCTGTTGTTTCGAGGCCAAGATTTTAAGGACGGAAAATACATTCATGTTTATTATCACGATGAACATTTCGATACCATTACCAGTATCACTGGATTCCTGGGATATGCTTATTATTGTGAGAAATGCGATTATGGTTATAACAATCGAGAGCAACACAAGCATTGTGGATGGAAATGCCCAGGATGTTTGGCCTCTCCACCCTGTCTGAGCGAAGAACCAGTGCCTTGTTCGACTTGTCAGCGCACGTTTGTCAGTCCTACCTGTTACCAACAACATCTGGAAACACAAGGTTCACAGAAGAAATGTGCTTGTCAACTGCTGAGATTGTGCCCTACGTGTGGACAAGGCATACTTACCAATAATGCCAAGGCACACGTATGTCGAGGAAAGAAAAAATGTCACATTTGTCACCACATCGTGGACTTGGAACACCAATGCTACGTGCAAAAATACCAACCCCCACCTGAGAAAGAGGACGGTCACAAGAAGAAAGGCAATTTCATCTTTTTCGATTTCGAATGCATGCAAGAGACCGGCATTCACATTCCTAATTTCTGTGTGGCTCATCGAGCGTGCGAGAAGTGCATTCAAGAACCTATCTTCAGTCATTGCCCTCACTGCAGCAAGATTCCTGGAGGGCGAGAAAAAATCTTTCGAGGACCGAACACGTTAGCCGATTTTGCCCAATGGGTCTTAGATCCCATCGACAAGACGTGGAGCCAAGAGGACATCGAACGTTACGGAGATTGTCATCGTCATGCCACGGTGATGGCTCACAATTTATCCGGATACGATGGACAGTTTCTTTTGAGGTACTATACGGAACAAGGCACCGAGCGTCCTAAAGTGACTTTGAACGGAGCCAAAATCATTTTCATGCAAGTGGGACAAGTACAGTTTAAAGATTCGATGAGCTATTTGGCCATGCCTTTGAGTCGAATGCCTAAAACGTTTGGAATGACAGAAATGGCTAAAGGGTACTTTCCACACTTTTTCAATACGGAAGCCAATCAACATGCCGTTCTACCCCATTTGCCTGAGGCTCACTATTACGACCCCGACAACATGCGTACCGAACAACGAGAAGCTTTCTACGCTTGGTACCAGGCTCATGCCTCGGACCCCTTCGACTTTCAGGAAGAAATGCTAAAGTATTGTCGTTCCGACGTGGACATTTTACGGCGTTGCTGTGGAAAATTTCGAGAACTGTTCATGGAACACGGAGGGGTCGATCCTTTGAAAGAAGCTTGCACCATTGCCAAAGCGTGTTCCTTAGTGTACCGCCAACGATTCATGCCTGAAAACACCGTAGCTGTCATCAGCCCTCAAACGACCCACTATGTCAAGCGTCAGTACTCGGTCAAAGCCCTACGTTGGTTACTTACGGTTGCTTATTTCACGGATGTCCCGTCTGCTACCCTGACCGTAGCACTAAAAATCAGTTTTTGCAACGAACCATGGAAGACTTGTACCAGGACACTTGTCAGCGGCGCCTAAAGTTGGAACAGGAAGGATACCAAGTGGTGGAAATGTGGGAACACGAGTACGATCACCGTATGAAAACCGATCCCGAGTTTAAACGCCTCGTGGAAAGTTACCAGTTCATGGACCCGCTGAACCCGAGGGATAGTTTGTACGGAGGAAGGACCAATGCCACCTGTTTGCTGTACCAAGCCGACGAAGAGGAAGGAGAAGAAATCAAATACTTGGACGTGTGTTCGCTGTATCCCTACGTGTGCAAATATTGTCGCTTTCCTGTAGGGCACCCGCAGTTGTTAACGGAACACATCGACCTGAAAAACATTCGACAATACGAAGGCTTGATCAAGTGTAAAGTTTTGCCTCCCACGAACCTATACCATCCCGTCTTACCTCACCATTGTCAAGACAAACTGATGTTTCCCTTGTGCCGTACTTGTGCCGAAACGTGCAACCAAGATCAGCCTTGTCACCACACCCAGGAAGAACGTGCCTTGACGGGAACCTGGGTCAGCGTGGAATTGTTCAAAACTCTGGACATGGGATACGAACTGTTAGAAGTGTACGAAATTTGCCACTTTCCCAAGACACAACAATACCACAAGGGTGACCCTACTCAGAAAGGCATTTTCGCTGACTAAGTGGATGCCTTTTTGAAACTGAAACAAGAAGCCAGCGGCTATCCTTCCTGGTGTCACACTCCCGAAGACCAAATACAATTCAAAGAGAAATACTATGAACAAGAAGGCATCTCTTTAGACCACATCGAGAAAAACTAAGGCAGGCGATTGTTTGCCAAAGTGATGTTAAATTGCTTGTGGGGTAAAATGGCAGAACGCCCGTGTTTACCCAAGACGGAATATTTGACAGAACCTTCCCGCTACTTCCAGATGATTCACGACAAAACCAAATACATGAAACACGTGGACGTCGTTCGCGAGGATTTAATCTTGGTCAATTACGAAGAAGATCTGGACTTTGTACAAGACGACCCTTTTGGAAATGTCATCATTGCGGCTTAGGTGACAGCTCATGCTCGCTTAAAATTGTACGAAGCTTTAGAAATGTTAGGGGAACGTGTCCTGTACTTTGACACGGACAGTTGCATTTACATCCATCACCCGATTCAACATCACCCGGACATCGAAGGAGACCGTTTAGGAGCCTGGACAGACGAGCATCCCGACGACAAGATTCTAAGTTTCGTCAGTGGCGGTCCCAAAAATTACGGCTACGAATACCGGGACAAACAAGGAGAAGTGCAAACGACGTGCAAAGTGAAAGGACTGACTCTGAATCATCGTACCAGTCGAGTGGTCAACTTTGGGGTATTGAAAGAAGCCTTGCAATCGGGAGAGGATGAAAACTTTAAAGTGACCACCTATCAACCGAACAAAATTGTACGTTTACCCACTCACCACATCGTTAGTCGACCCCTGGAAAAAGTCTATCAAATTGTATACCAGAAGCGAGTGCGACTTCCCAATCACTTTACGTTGCCGTACGGTCACGTCG
This sequence comes from Sinohyriopsis cumingii, assembly GCA_028554795.2. NCBI lineage: Eukaryota > Metazoa > Mollusca > Bivalvia > Unionida > Unionidae > Sinohyriopsis > Sinohyriopsis cumingii. The sequence continues at coordinate 98,546,880 of CM068839.1, forward strand.
GTATTGGTCTGTATATAAAAAGGAACCCTAGGCAAGATCGATAGTTCATTGTGACTACCAAGACCGAGCGAACAAGATGAATACTTTCAGAGAAACACAGAACAAGTTGTTTAGAAAGGCACAATTCAAGTGTGAGGCTTCTGAAGTGAAATGCGATTGTGAGCCTTGCGATGGGTACGATGCTGTACCTTGTGACCTGAGTGATGCCGTAAAGCATCATGGGAACTTTAGTGTCCCTACCCCTATCATGGAAAGTGATGCTGTGCGTGTCAAACCTGTGGGATGCGAAAGTGATGCCGCTCGTCCTCTTGGACATTTTACTGGGTTTCGTTTTAAAGGGGAATGTTCACCTTCACGTCTACCCCCCTACGGATGTCATCCAGCCCTGAGCAAACTCCTACCCATGTCACTCAACCCTCATCGAAACGAACCTGTGAAAGACGAATATTCGTTTCCTGTGCGTTTGTCGGAATACTGCGACTTTGAAAATCGTCTTCAATCGTTCAAAGGAAAATGGCCTAAGTATCTGGGAGGACCGACCCCCGAAGAATTAGCCAGAGCCGGATTTTTCTACTTGGGCGAAGGAGATAAAGTCAAGTGCTTCAGTTGCGGTGTGTCACTTCACCACTGGGAACCGCAAGATTCGGCCTACGTAGAACATGCTCGATGGTCACCGAATTGTCATTACTTACCCTTAGTGGGACCGAGACATTGAAGTAACTTCTTACCATAATCTGTTCATGAATACTTTACAAGAGAACATTCGTGCTTTGCCTGTGGAGTTGAGAGAACGCATTTACCGAGAGCTGGTCAAAATACAAGTGAAACGTAAAGAACAATTGCATCCCTTACGTCACCGGTGTTTGAACCACTGGTACCTGAATGCTATACAAGGACTGATTGAGTTGAAACTGTTCCATTGGACAGACATTGATCAACGACCTCCTGGTTATAAAAAGGAGTGGTTTGGTATGGACGATTCTATCTACTACATTGTAAACGTACTGCATCGAATTCCAGAGGAAGAGTTAACGAATTACCAACATCTTGTACGCAATGTCAACTTGGTGAAAGAGGAAACTTCTGAACGAATTGTAATGTATAGATTAGTGGTGAAACGATTTAGATTCGACAATGAATTAAAACCATGTTTGTGCAAACAGTACATTTCTTGTGTCAGACCAAAGAGGATTTAGTATGACCTATTCATAGATACTTTGCTAGAGAACATTCGTGCTTTGCCTGTGGAATTGAGAGAATGCATTTACCGAGAGCTGGTCAAAATACAAGTCAAACGCAAACTCAAAGTGATTCATCCGTTTTTAAATTATGCTATGTTCCAAAGTACAAGAAGACTGATTATGAGTGGATATTACATTAGGCACTAAGTTAACGAGGCTATTGGCCACCACCCAACGATTCCAAAAACAGTGTATATACTTATGGATACTTTACAAGAGAACATTTTGGGCTTGCCTGAGGAGTTGAGAGAAAGGATTTACCGAGAGCTGGTGAAAATACAAGTCAAACGTAGAGAACAATTGCATCCGTTACGTCACCAGATCTTTAACCACTGGTACCTGAATGGTATAAGAGAACTGATTCGTCAGAAATTGTTTCAATGGTCAGACATTGTTCAAAACTTTGAGGTCGCTAATGATCGACATGTTCATAATTATGGTTACTTTGAGATTCACCTAGTGCAACGTATTGAGGAAGACAAGTTAAAGGATTACCAACATTTATTACGTGGAATCTACTTAGCGGAAGAGGAAACTTCTAAACGAACTCTGACGTTTCGGTTACAGTATGCAATATGTAGATTCCCTACTGGAGAACGAAGATCTCTGGCTAGAAAGTACGTGTATTGCATCCGAAGAAAAGAGAATATAAAAACAGGCTGCCATGCCACGGCTTATGTCACATGTCATTGAACAGATTCCGTGGAAGGAACTCAATGACCATATTCAAACCGGGATCATTACCATCAATTATTACAAGAATTTTATCCATTCAATTTGGGACGACAAGTGGTGTGTGTCTTAGTGACTTGTTTTCTGGGATTTCGTTTACCAGCCGATTCTTTGTGGACTCTTTACGATCAGTACTTACCACCTCAATGGCCTTAAATGGTCACGAAAAACTCCTTTTGCTCAAAGCCTTGCGTTTTCATCTGGATACTTCTCGACCTCAACAGGAAAAAAAGATTCGTCAACTTTTAGCTACCCAAGACGTGTATGACGATGTGTGTGTAGCTTGTGACTTACATCCCCATTGGACAGATGTCCGTGCCTGGAAAGAATGGGGTTTTGAGGCTTGGACCCAAGAAGTGGCCCAGTATGCACGAGAGTTGTTCAAGGAAAAAGTTACTTTTCAACCCGTGTTAGTGACGGTGCCAGAAGAACCCGTCACCCAGGACAGGACTGTCGTGGACAGACCTGAAAGACCCTTTCGGGAGGACACTTGTGTGACCTTACCCCCTACTATAGAACTGGTTAGAACATTACCCAAAACATGTGGTTGTTGTAAAGACACTTGTGTTTATTCCACGTTCATAGTTATCATGTGCCTTTTTTCCTTGTACTTAAGCCTTTGGCTTTTATGTATTTTTGTCTTTCGTATTCATGTTTGAAAAAAACATTTAATAAACGTGTTCTGAAAAAGTATATAAACTCTTGTCTTGTTTGTTTTCGTGTCACAAGTGACATTTCTCACACCATGGCTACCTCTACTGTCTCTGCTCCCTCTTCCTCCACTGTCAAAGTCATCGACGAACACTTAGATCGTGCCAGTTGGGAGGCTTTGTATCTTCGCCATCCCTTTAACATGCTCATTGCTGGACCTAGCGGTTCAGGCAAAACCGAATTCGTCAAACGTTTGATCGAACATAAACATCATTTGATCGATCGACCACCTCAGCGGATCGTTTGGTGTTACAAAGAGTGGCAATCGGCGTACAACCTCTTGCGAGAAAGTCAAGGCGATTCCATCGTGTTTGTGGAAGGCATTCCTAAAGAAGACGACGGCATCGTCTCTGACTCCCGTCAAACCCATTTGGTCATTTTCGACGACATGTTAGGAGAAGACGAAGAAGAAATTAAACTGTGGTTCACGCGCAAAGGGCATCACCGTAATGCCAGTGTCGTTTACATCACCCAAAATTTGTTTCAACAAAGTAAAGCCCATCGCACCATCAGTCTCAATGCGCATTACGTGGTCTTGTTTAAAAGCCCTCGAGATAAATCGCAAGTGCAAGTCTTAGCCAAACAGTTAGGAACGCCTTGGCTGACTCAGGCGTACGACGATGCCACTCAAACGCCACACGCCTATTTACTCGTCGATTTGAAACCTACGACTCCCGAGGATTTGCGATTTCGTACCCACTTGTTTCACCACTGGTGCCAAGACGGAGGGCCTGTCCTGTACACGTCTCCGTCCTCGACTTCATTTCACTCCCCATAAAAAAATCTATAAAAAAATCAGACCCTTTTTCGTCTGTCTCACACAGTGTGAACATGACGTCCCTTCAGTCGCATCTTCCCGTCAAATTGATTCGTGCCTTGTATGGCATCAGTCGAGAAAAAAATCCACAAACACGAGCCCGTGTCTTAGAAGCTAGTCTCAAAGAAGTCTTACGATGGTTCACGGTGACTGCACGTCAATTACTCCAAGGAATCATTCAGATTCCTCATCAAACCAAACGCTTTTTCGATCGAAACAAAGTCGCTTTGGTCCAACTGGCCGATCCCCGCATCGACACTCAAACCAAAAAACAAATCATTTTGAAACCTGGAGGGAGCGGTACTCTAGGAGGGGTCATCATTCGCTCACTCTTAAGATGGGATCCTAATGCCCCCAAAGTTATCCCCAAGACAAAAGTCCAACGAAGCCCCAAGAAGAAAAAGAAAAAGACCAGGTCCCCAAGAAGAAGAACTTCTCCAGTGGCAGGACCCTCCTCTGACCAGACACCACCACCCCGGAAAAAGAAAAGAAGCCCCCAGAAAAAGAAACAGAGAAAAAGTCCCCAGAAAAAGAAAAGTCCACAGAAGAAAACTAGTCGCAAGAGAGGCACTTCGGCCAGGACGCAACCTTACACTCGCAAACCACGACCTGCCACAACGGTGACTGCGTCTCCGACAGCCTCACGTTTATCCACTTCTCCGTTGATGACACCCAGAACTGAAGAGTACTTGGAGACGTTGATCACACCAAGAACTTCTCCGTTGATGACCCCCAAAAGAACTTCCCCAGTGGCAGGACCTTCCAATTTAGCGGCAGTGGCTGCTGCTCACAAAGTACCTTCTCCCAAAATCAAAGTCCATGAAAGATCGGGCATGTTACAAAGTTTACTGGATTTGTCCAAGCAAGAACTGGCTCGATTTAGTCCGTTGCGTACCCCTGCACGACGTGTCATGTCTGTCCTCAAACTAATACGACGTAAAGACAATCAGTGGCGACGCGTTCCAGTATAAAAAAGGCCTGTGACCAAGTAGGGGTATCAGTGAACTTGTAAAAGATGTCACCTCCAAGAAGCCAAAAAAGAAAGAGACAAAGGCAGACGCGACATCAGACAAAGCGCTTAGCCAAGCATCGACATTACCCTAAGAAAAGACACAGTCGTTCCAAGAAAAAGAGGCGTCAACAAAGGGGAGGATTCCTTGGCGATTTTGGGAAAAACATTGTCACCTTTATGACAAAGCGATAGTCCCAAAAAAGATAAAAGGGTGTGTGTTAAGTCATCGACGTTAGTGTCTGTTTGGTGAATGTCCCGGAACCCACAAGCAAAGATGTCACCCTCCAGAAAACCCCAAGGAAAGAAAAGGAAAGGACTACCACCACGTTTAGCCAAATATGGGGACATGTTATCTGTCCTGTCCAAAGCTTCTCCACCCCTACGAAAAAAACTCATTCAAACGGCCTCCAAAGAGGTCATCGATACCGTGTGCGAATGTTGTTTGAACGTTTTGAAAGGCACGATCCCTTTGTCCAAACACCAGAAACAATGCTTAGGCAAACATCGTCACGTTCTTCGGAAAATGGTTCAAAAGAAAATTCCCATTCGTCAAGAAAAGAAGATGTTAGTGCAACGTGGAGGCATTTTATCTCTCTTGTTAGGCCCCATACTGAAAGGAGTCTTGGGAACCATGTTGGGAGGACTGGTGGGAGCAAGATAAAAAGGCCTTCGGAAGTCCCAAGATCTCAGAATCGACCCCTGACAACCCCATGGAAGGACGAAAACTAGCTTTAGTGCCTTACAAACGATGGATGGAATACCATCGGTGGCAAGAACAACGCACCCCGCATTTACCTCCCAATCCCAATTTGAGCGAAATGTCCCAGTTACAACACGAATTGCAGTCCTTGATGGATCGCCAAGATTTGTCCGAAACAGAAAAATCGCAAAAGTACGGTCAACTCTTGCAACGACTGCAACTCTTTCACCAGAAAGCTTTAGACGAAACAGCTCTACCCACTTTGAAAGATTTTAAGACCTTGATGAAAAGTCCAACACCAGTACCAGTACCACCAGTACCAGTACCACCACCACCAGTGACCAAGACAGAAAAAGGAGAAGAAGGATTTCAAACTCCACCAGAAAAAGTACGCAAGTTAACAACACCACCTACCTCCAGAATTGGATGGATTAAAAAGATGATGGCCACCCCATCTTCATCACAAGAGAAAAAGAAAGTGAAGACAGAAGTGAAACAAGAACCGATATCCCCCGCTCAGACATCCTCCTCCTCCTCTTCAACACCTATTGCCGGTCGCACACGCAAAGCATTGCAATCCAAGAAAATACCCCAAGAGAAAAAGAGTAGCCTCCTCCAAGAGTGGGTGTCTTATTAACACACAAACACAAAAAAATGGAAAAAGTCTTAGCCAGCATTTACTATGATCCCTCCCATCCTGCAGGTTACGCAGGAGTTCAAAAATTGTATCGTGCTGCCAAAACTCGACTGAAAAGTCTCCGTTTACCTCAAGTGCAACGATGGTTACAAAAACAAGCTACCTACACTTTACACAAACCCATTCGACGCAAGTTTGCCAGAAGTCGCACCCGAGTGGAAGACATCGATCATCAATGGCAAGCCGATTTAGCCGATGTCTCTCATTTGGCCAGCTAAAATCGTGGCTACAAATATTTGTTTTGTGTCATCGACGTCTTTTCCAAATTTGCCTGGGTCGTGCCCTTGACTTCCAAATCGAGTAGCGAGTTAGTGCGAGCCCTGCAACGGGTGTTGAAACAAAGCGGTCGTCACCCTCTTCGATGGCAAACGGACAAAGGCACCGAATTTCTGAACCAAGCTTTCCAAAAAGAATTAAAGAAACGTGACATTCATTTTTTTACCACCGAGAATCCCGAAACCAAAGCCAGCATCGTGGAACGTTTTCAACGCACTTTGAAAGAACGCATGTGGAAATATTTTACGCATCACCACACTCTGAAGTACATCGACATCTTACCGCACCTGGTGCAAGCGTACAACCAATCTTACCATCGAAGCATCGGACGTGCCCCGCAAGACGTGACTCCCGACAACGAAGTGCTGGTGTTTGAGCGACTGTTTGGTACGTCCCCGACGAGGGCTGTCCCCAAGAAAAGTGGAGAGTTGGCCGTAGGAGATTGGGTGCGCATTGGCAAAACCAAACGCACTTTTGACAAAGGTTAGTTACCTAACTGGACGACCGAACTGTTTCGCGTCACTGGACGAGTGCATGGCCGTCATCCTGCCGTCTATAAATTGGAAGACATGAACGGAGAAGTGCTCAAAGGAACGTTTTATTTGCCCGAGTTACAACGTGTCACCAAAAAAGAAGACGACGTGTACGACATCGAAAGCATTCTCGAACGCAGAACCCGTAAAGTGGGCAAACGACGTGTCAAAGAAGTCAAAGTACGTTGGAAAGGATATCCACCCAGTTTCGATTCTTGGATCGACGCTTCGCAAGTCATCGACTATAAAAAGAAGTGACCATCATGCCCTTTCACACAGCAGACGCAGCTACGTCGACCACTCCTTCTTCACCTAGTTCTTCTGTGCAAGATTTACAAAAACAACCCTTGTGGGTGTGGTGCGGAGAACGTGTGCCTAGAACGCAAATCGTCTTTTTCTGCCAAATCTTCGTGGTGTATTGTGTCATCGGGGCAGCCATTGCCAATTTGAGTTTGCAACAAGGAGACAAACAATTGTGGACCATTTTATTGAGCAGTTGCATCGATTACCTGCTTCCCAATCCCTCCCTGAAATTCTCCTCGAACGGGAACCACGGGAACCTTGTGTCCAGTGCCAGTGTCAGTCACCACTCCAACCACAATCAGAACCCCATTTTAGACGGAGACACGCCTCTGACGTCCAGTAATATCCCCTCAGACAGCCACAGAACTCTGGAATTATGAGTCACCAACACCAATTTTACTTAACTTTACCTAGTGACAGTTCCATGGAGGTGTTTCCCCGCAACATGTTATGCTGTTACACGGCCAAGTTACCTCAAGCCATCCCCTTAGATCACGAAGCCCATTGGGAAGTGGCTTTAGTAGAAATGATTCACCCGACTCAAGTCCTCAATGTCCTTCCCAATCAAAATTTTTTTACGGTGGAAGTTCATGACGATCAATTGCAAAAGAACTTGAATAATGTCAAATATGATCTCAAAACCTATAATGATTTAACTCGAACGTGGACCTACAAGATTTTGATTCCCCCAGGCTATTATTTTAGTGGTCAACATTTGGTCAGCACCATAAGCTCCAAGTTTAATGGCGTGTTTGGGAAAGCGTTGGAGCTTGCCCAACAAAAAAAGGTCACCATGGAGTACCACAAAGCAGCTCGTCGCTTCTTGATAAAAATTGAGCCGAGTAAAATCGTGTCCATTTTATTTTGTCCTGAATTGTTTGACATGTTGGGCGGTGACATGGAGCTGAGGAAGAAAGTAGAACAAAAAGGACTACCCGAATCATCAGGCATTTCTGACAACGAGACTTTTGCCAAGTTTTTTCGTACCCCGGTAGAACTGAACCAAGGACTGAATTTGATCTTTGTGTACTCCGATGTGGTGGAGTACAACGTGGTGGGACACAACTCTGTGCCGTTACTGCGTGTCATTCCTTTCAAAGTGGATTCTGCCACGAACGCTGACGAGGAAGGTGGAAACACTTACCACGTCCACCGCGAATTTGTCCATCCTCACTATTTGCCGGTCAGCAAGTCGTATTTGGACACGGTCAACATTACTATAAAAGGAGATTTGGGACAAAATATTCCATTTACCAAAGGAAAAGTCACGGTGAAACTCCATTTTCGAAAACGGTTCTCTCACGATTCGTAAGTAAGTCATGTATCCAGTGTACCGAGGGGTTGCACGACAGCGAGGACACGGTTTAGGAGACATGTTAAAATCGGCCTTTCGTTCGGTGGCCCCGGTGTTGAAACCGATGGTGACACGCGGATTGCACGCCTTGAAAGATGCGGCACTGACGCAAGGCAAAGAATTTCTCCAAAATGTTATCATCGACAAACAAAACCCTAAAGAAGCCTTCATGAGGGCAAGCAAAAATGTCCTGCTGCAAACGGGTAAAGACATTTTAGGCCGACGAGACACACCTATAAATGCCCTGCACGCTACCGAGTCAGGCATTCAGCAAGGACAAGGCAGAAAGAGACGACGAAGAAAACACCCTTTCACCAGACTTCAAGCGAGTAAAGCCAAGAAAAGAAGAACCGTTCGAGACTTAGACGTTTTCGATTATTGAGACACAGAAAAAAAATGATGCACCGAGAGTCATGTGCTTGTTCCAAGACGGAACTGGATATGTTTGCCATGCCCCCCACCATGATGACGATGCAAGAATCCCAGTGGGTGGAATTTCATCCCGTCTCCTCTTTGACGGATTCCGCTCCCATCGAGTTCGAAATCAAAGGACAACCCGAAGATTACATCGATCTGAATAGCAGTTACCTATATTTGAAAGTGAAAGTGATCAAAACGGACAACAGCAATCCCGGAGACAATGATAGGGTAGCTCCTGTTAACAATTTCATGCATTCCTTGTTCAGTGAAGTGGACTTGTACTTGAATAACAAACTGGTCAGCAGCAGCATGGATACTTACCCGTATCGTGCCTACCTGGAAAATCTCTTGACGTACGGAAAAGAAGCCAAGAATACTCATGTGGATGCTTGCGTAGTATGGAAACCTGACACGGCCGGTGCAAACACGTTTAACGACACAGCCCTGACAGAAGATGACAATGATCACAATGTGGGGTTTAACACACGTAGAACTAAAATTCTGCAAGGGCGAAGTTTAGAACTGATGGATCGTTTGCATTTGGACATGTGGTTACAAGAAAAGTATTTGCTGAACGGCGTGGATATCCGCCTGAGACTGAATCGTAGCACTGCCGCTTTCCATTTGATGGCCCATGCCAACGAATGCAAAACTGTTATCCAAGAAGCCAGACTTTACGTACGCCGTGTGGAAGTGTTACCTAAAGTGGGAAACGACATCAGTCAGACGTTGAGCAGAACGACCGCCAAGTATCCCATCCGACGTGTGGAAGTGAAAACGTTCACCATTCCTGTTGGACAGCGATCCATGATCGAAGATCATCTGTTCCAAGGACAGTTACCCAAGCGTTTGATCGTTGGTATCGTCAGGAATTCAGCTTTCAATGGACTTCACAACGAAAATCCTTTTGAGTTTCGACACTCTAGCGTGTCCAAGATCGAAGTCAGTCGCGACGGCAAGACCTTGTGTACCCGACCCTTTGAGCCTAACTTTGCCCAGAACAATTACTTGAGATCGTACTTGTCCCTGTACGAAGCCACGGGACAGTTAGGGACCAACACCAGTCACGGATTACGTACGACGATTATGCAGGAGGCTATGCTTTGTGGGCTTTCGATTTCACTCCAGACCAAGGCAGCGACGAGGGACATTTCTACCCTATAAAATCAGGCCAGATTCGTGTGGAAATTCAGTTTGCAAACCGAGACCCTGCTGATCCAACGTTGAACGTCATCCTGTATGCAGAATTTGACAATACGATAGAAATCAACAGTTTGAGAGAAGTCATTCTAGACTATTAGAAGCCATGGAAGACTGTTATCCCTCTTTACCTAGTGGAGAAACTTTGGACATGGAATGTAAGGAGACTGTGGAAGAAGAAGTGATCATGATGAAGTCAAGATGGCCAGAACAAGAAGCCCATTTAGTCTCCTGTTTTGCCAAACACTTGGTGGAAAAAATGACGGAATTGATCAAGAAAAATTGCTATGGATGTCAAAACGATCATCCCAGTCAAATTCAACACGATAAATGCCTAATGTTGAGTCAAGAAGAAAAATTGGACGAGTATCTGGACGAAGCTTGGAGTCTCATCTCGAACAAAGACGTGTTGCACCAGTGGTATAAAGACTTGCGTGAACATTCTTGTCCACCATTAACCACTCAAGAGATCCATCGTATCGAAGCTCTCCTGAATCAGAGTGAGGAAACAGAACGAATAACCGTTTATTCGTCAGACATTTTCAAGCAAAAAGTCAGGATCGAATTGGCGACTTATTATTACCTGTGAAGAAAAAAACCACACAAATGGATACCTGGGAACTTTATTACATTTTGAACCACAGTTCGTATACGTCTTCTTGGAATCCTGTCGTCTGTGCTAAAGATGAACTCCCTCATCGCAAACCTAAAGACCATCAAGCTTACGTGATCAACACGGATGACAGTCATCTCCCAGGAACCCACTGGGTAGCCGTCTACTTTCCTCAAGAAGGATGTGTGGAATATTTCGATTCGTACGGATTGCCCCCTTTGGAAGACGATATCATCGACTTTATGAGAAGAAATGCTCAAACCACCCGATTCAATAATGTGAAATTACAAGGCACAGATTCCTTGGTTTGTGGACAATATTGTGTGTATTTTCTGCATCATCGCAGCCTGGGCTATTCCTTAGAACATTTAGTGACTCATTTTGATCCTCGTTCTTCTTCTAGAAACGATGTGAAAGTAGATCGATGGTTTTGTGACCATTATGCTTATCTTTTGTCTCAAGCTAGGAAACGTAGTGTCCATCAATGGCCTAATGATTTCCAACAGTGGAAATCACAATTTCATTCACAACGTTGTCAGCCCTGTTTAAAGTAGATTGTAAAATTGAGAAAAAAATGTTTGTGATTTGAAAAAATTGTTTGATGTTATATTGTTGGATTATTGTTAAAAATGTTAGAGTTGTTGTTTAGTGTTAAGTGATTTTTGAATAAAAAATGTTGTGTTTTGAAAAAAAATGACTTTGTCTTTTGTTTAGCTATAAGAATGTTGGATTGATGCTCTTTGATTTCTTACTATCCCTCTCATGACACTCATTGAACGTTGCGGCTCGAAATCCGTGTGGGGGGATGTTTTCCTTCACGTCCGCGCTTTGACTTTAAGAACCGGGGGTTGTGTCCAGTCTAACCATCCATTGTCGACTCATCCTCCTAAGAAGATGTGCTCCAAACTAGCTAAACTCAACGAAGCCTACGTGAATTTGCATAGGGTCAGACACAGTCTGATACCGACGGCAGAAGAAATAGAGAATGTGAGAATGCTAAAAGTCACTGAAGACCTGATAGAAGAGCTCTTCAGAGAAGAAATGAACAGGGAGAAAGAAGAATGGACAGAGAAGTACAGACTTCAGAGACAGCAGCAACAGCAGCAACAACAACAGCAGCAGCAACCTGAAGCTGACAGAGGCTTTGTCGATTGTCGTATCGACACCAAAGAGTTCTTCTTCTCTTTCCGAAGAAGCAGACCTATCGCCAGAAAGTCTATCCTCAGAGGACATCGCATTCTTAGAAACTAAAAAAGAATGCCATATCAAACAAAAAAAACAGCCCTTTTCAGGGCCACCCAATACTCTAGAAAAGAAATAGCTATCGATTTGCCAATGTGTGTGTAGGTAGAGTAGTGTGAAAATAAACACTAACTCTTTTTTTAAAAATGTGAGGGTATGTGATTGTGTGTTTGTAAGTGCTTAAGTAAGTTGGTATGGATAGTAGATTAAAATGATGTCTTTTTGGTGTTTGAGGTGTATATTTGGGGGGTTAGATTGGATTGCTTTGCTTATGTGGATAGTCAATTGAAGTAATTTATAAAAAAATTTAAAATAGTGATGGGTAGCATAAAAAAAGTGAGTGAGTGTTTCTTTTAGGTCCGCGCGTTGATGGGTTATGATCTAGGTAAGATCAATTTTATGTTTTTAGGGGGATGTTTTCCTTCACGTCCGCGCTTTCAGTATAAATTGAAACTCGTTCGGCAGTCCAGCTACCCTTGTTGATTGATCAACACCAAAAATGAACACGAGACTGGAGAAACTGTTGGAACTTCATGTGCATCTGGAATATGCCAGGCGCATATTAAATGAACTGGCCGCGGAAGCCATTGTGGAGGAGGGAAGGATAAGAGAGGAGGAGGAGGAGGAAAGAAGAAACAAAGAAGAGGAGGAGAGAAGATATAAAGAAGAAGAAGAGGAAAGAAGATACAAAGAGGAGAGAAGAAACAAAGAAGAGGAGGAGGAAAAGGAGAGAAGAAGAAGAAATTTCAGAATCCCAGAGAGCGAAAATTGGGATTCTGAAGCGACATATCCTGCCTCTGCTCTCTCCCCCCAAAAGGTAAAAAGTAACTGGGGGATAAGATGTGTATGTGGCGCCAGGCCTGGAAGGTGCCACCATTAACCAGGTGTCCATGAAGTTCCAAACAAAAAAAACAGCCCTTTTCAGGGCTACCCAATACTCTAGAAAATAAATAACGATCGATTTGCCAATGTGTGTAGGTAGAGTAGTGTGAATATAAACACTAACTCTTTATTAATAGTGGAAGTGTATGTGTTTGTGTGTTTGTGTTTGTGATTGTAACTAATCAAGTAAGTTTGTGTGAATAGTAGATTATGGGTTTTTTTTATTGTTTCTAAGCGTATGTGAAGAGTATAGTTTGGGTTTTATTATATGAAATGAAAAAAGTAGGGGATGTTTTCCTTCACGTCCGCGCGTTGTTTGGTCATGATATAGGTAAGATCAATTTTATGTTTATGACCTCGAAAAGGCATTCGACCTTGTATGGACCAAAGGCTTATTAGCCAAACTCAACCACTACGCCATCACAGGTCGAATGTTTAAATTCATTGAAAACTTCCTCGCTGACCGTAAAATATCAACCAGAGTCGGCGACACCTACTCTGAACCACACACACTTGAAAACGGTACACCACAAGGGAGCGTACTCAGCCCAACCCTTTTCAACATCATGATTAATGACTTGGACACCAACTTAACATCAAAACTAATTGAACTCTCACAATTTGCTGATGATAGTGGATTATGGAGAGCAGGAAACCCCTCCAACCACAAAGTAATCAGCGATATTCAAACAAGTTTAAACAAAATAGGGAAATGGGCTGATAAATGGGGTTTCAAATTATCCCATGAAAAAACCATAGCAGTATTATTCACCACCAAACGTAAATTACAAAATCAGTTTCCCAAACTCACCATCCAAAATCAAGAAATTAAATTCGTAAATGTAGCACGATTTTTAGGAATGCATTATGACTCCAAGCTAAACTGGGGACACCACATAAACGAACTAGTCAAAAGGTGCAATAAAGACCTTAACCTCCTTACAACCCTTAAAGGAACCACCTGGGGATCCAATCAAGAAACCTTACTAGCATTATATAAATCGTTAATTAGATCTAAACTAGATTACGGATGCCAAATTTACAACTCGGCACCCCAAAATAACCTCAAAAAAATAGATAGCATACAAAGAAAGGCCCTAATTATTTACACTGGTGCACTACCATCCACATCACTAGTGGAACTTCAAATCTTAACTGGAGAACTGCCGCTCCACTTTAGAAGACAAGAACACACCCTCAGATATGCAGCCAGGCTAACAACACACCCCGACACACACCCCACCCGGCTAGCTATAAATAAATGCAACATACCTTTTAGAACTAAATTATCACAAAACATACCAGCAGGGAAATTAGTCCATCAATTAGTTGAACAACTTCCTATAGACAAACTCCAAGCAGAAATTGCAAATCACTATGACAAAGAACCATGGATAAATATCAACCCCACAGTTAACACCCTCATTACGAAATATGGCAATAAAAACGAACAGGAACTCAAACTAAACACAATCTGTACAGAAGAAATCAACTCAAAATATTGCAACTACATTAAGATTTACACTGATGGATCCAAAATTACAGAACCACCCAGAACAGCAGCAGCTTACGTAATCCCCGAACTTAACATTAAAGTAGGACGAAGACTACCTAACCTCTGCTCTATATACACAGCTGAATTCTGGGCCATACTTGAAGCACTCAAATGGATCAAAGAGAACAAAATACCCCAAGCGGTAATAATAAGTGACTCGCTAAGCGTCATAAACTCAATACTTAATAACAACACCAAATCAAGAGAAAACTATCTTAGGCAAACCAATTTATTGTTAAAAATACTGAACAATAATAACTTACAAGTAGAATTTATGTGGATACCATCCCATATTAACATACCAGGTAACGATATAGCAGATATAACAGCTAAACAAAAACTAAACGAAACCACTCACATCAGCCTAGATTATAGCATATGCGAACTCAATAGCATATCTAAAACCCTCATTGATAATAAATGGCAGGAATTATGGAACACAAGCACTCAAGGCAGGAAACTAAAAACCATCATTAAAGAAGTATGTAGAAATAGGAAACCACCCAAAACAAAAGGCAGTGAACAAAAATTCATAAATAGAATACTCACGGGCAAAACCAAGCTGGCTAACAGCTTCGGACAGTACATAGGACCACAACCACATAACCCTAACTGCTACCACTGCAGGGTCCCAGAAGACATAGAGCATATTTTTAACAACTGCCATACACTTGAAATTGAAAGGGCTAAGTTTAAAGTTAAACAGCATAAAATTGGATCCCCTACAACATACCCAGAATTCTTGATGAACACAAACCCCAATATTAATCTAACATTCAAAAATATCGTAAGTTTTATACACGAATCCAATCTACTCAAAAAAATCTAAGAAAGTAAATCAAAGACCAGTTAAAAATATAACAAATCACTGTTTGGGAATTATGACGGCCGGCTCGGTCTCGTGGGTTCACAGACTGACACAGCCGTTCATAGCCCGAATAATAAAAACCAGTTAAGGACGAATATTACAAAATCACTGTTTGGGAATTATGACGGCCTGCTAGGTCTCGTAGGTTCACAAACTGACACAGCCGTTCATACCCCGAATAATAAAAACCAATTAAGGCCACAAAAAAATTAAAATAGGAAAATAGGAATTAATTAAAACAGGACTCCATAATAACATACAAACAACCATAAAACAAGTTTTCATTCCAAACCAATAAGATAGGGAATCAAAATAAATAAGGAATTCATGAATAAAAAAAAAAGAAAAAGAAAAAAAAAAAAAAAAAAATACTCCTAACCGTCTCCTTGTCTCTTAAACAACATCTGGCTGAACTTTTAAATCAAGCTTCCACAGCTATTTCTACTAACATACTCAGCCAAATCCAGGCAATGTTGGCAGACGACACTGAAGAATTTGAAACTTCCATGCTGGCAGCGGCCCTGGAAGTATCATCATCCAGCGGCGATGAAGCTGATGAACCTGCACCACCTAAACAGAGTGGAAAAAAGGAAGGCTCTGTCTACCGGAATATCGGACCGGGAAAGGCAATTGATGATATCAAAAAAGCGGGCCACTTCGTCAATGCCACAAGACCGGGTGTCCTAATGTGACCTCATCGCTGCCGACCAATCGTGGCGGGAGTCACATACTGCTTGGTTTGACACCTGGGGCATTTCAATCCAACTAAGAAACACGAGTGTGTGGTGTGACTATTCCCACTCATGTCTATTAGCCTTTCAGTCAGGTTGTTAAGGACTAGTTAGTCCTACACCTGAGTGGCTAAATTAAAAAGTACTCTTTGAGTACATAAAAGCCTGGGGGATGAGGCTCCTTTTCCTTCCCCCAGGAGTAATTAAAAATCACGCATTGCGTGAATAAAAAAGTGGTACATGTTCAAAAGAACGAAAACCACTATAATCCAACTAACTAACTAACTAATTTTATGTTTTTAGGGGGATGTTTTCCATCACGTCCGCGCTTTCACTATAAAACTAACAGTGTTGGTCATTGGAGCCCATTCTACGGAATAAGCAAACAAGAAGATGCCAGCAGCTTCAGCTTTATACAACGATCTTATGGGAAGTTGGTATTGGATGGTAGATGGATTGAGTGTAGCAGAAAGGGTTGAACAGGAATGGAGGTATGCAGTGACAAAAGACTTCGTCTCAAGACAAGTAACCAGCCTACACTTATCCGTAAATATTGTAAAAGAAATGATAGAGGATGAGGAGAAGAGAATCAGAGGTTTAATTAACCCACCGTATGTGAAAGTGGGTAAGTTAAAAGAAGCAATAGATCATGTGACGAGTGCAAGGTGCTTTCTAGAAGACATTGCAGAATGGACAGATTGGTGTTTCGCGAAGTGGGGGTTAGAAAAACTTAAGAAAGCTGAAGAACTAATGAGGAATGTGCTGACCGAAGAGGTCAAGAAGATCAAAGAAAAGTGGTCAAAGAAAAGAAAAGAGGAAGAAAAAAAAAAAAAAAGGAAGAACTAGAAAAACTGAACACAAACTGGATGAAAATCCAAGAGAAGTTCCGGGCCAGAAGAAGAAGAAGACAGGAATGATGGACAAAATAAGAGGATGGTGGAAAAAGTTAAGAAGTTAAAAGAAGAAGAAGAAAAAACCCAAAGGCCCTTTTCAGGGCCAGCCATATTTCTCGAAAAGAGATAGCCTTTCAATTGCCTACCCCTTTTTTTAAAAAAATTTAAAAAAAAAAAAAACAAATCCCATGTTCAATTCCCCTTGTCCCTAAACAAGCCCAAACTCTATTCCCCATGTTAAATTCCCCTTGTACGTAGAGTGACCCACGATTTTTCGCCATGTTAAATTTCCATTGTACGTAGAGTGTCCCACGATTTTTCGCCATGTTAAATTTCCATTGTACGTAGAGTGTCCCAGGGGTGCCTGTAATGCTAATTCCCATTGTACGTAGGGTGCCCCACTTTACTACTGGCCAGTGTAACTAATGGTGTAAAAATCCGGTAAACACCCAGAAAGAACCACCCACCCATGGGAAGCTACTGTCAAACTTTCTCACATACCCACGTGTAGTGTTTCATGAATATATTTCTGAACTCTCAAAAGTGTCACATAGCATAAATATGTCCTTTTTAATGTAGCTCTCATGAACGTTACGGAGTGCGTTCAGTTTGAAATGAGCCGTGACATTATTATGTACTCACTGGCAACCATCATCCGTAATGTACGGAGCCTTAAACAAGTCCTACACAGGAAGACAATCGGTTTGCACTTAACAACATACCCTTACTACCAATCAGTATAATAGTTTGTGAGAAAAAGTTTAAATACAGGATATCAAAATATATGTTAAAATGTTGTTGTCAACTAGAGTAAATATATTTAAGTATATATTATGAACAATTGAACAAAATAAAATCCATTTGCAAATCAATTTGTGCATCTCGAAATCTTTAGGACTCTATTTTGTATTATCCTATGGATATGGGAGGTCGTGGATTCGATCCCCGGCTGAGTCATACCAAAGACTTACAAAAATGGTACCAACAGCTACCTCGCTTGGCGCTCAGCATTACGAGGTTAGTGCTAGGACTGGTCAGCCTGGTGTCAGGATAATGTGACCTGGTGGGACATCATGCTACATATCTGCGGCATGATGCCCCAGCGCTAGACATCACTATAAACTTTCACACTGCAGACATTGTAGCGATATGAATGAAAAATTGTTAAAGCTACGTTAAAAATCCAAATCACACACACACACACACACATATTATCCTACGAGTAGACTAGTTTTGTATTTCCCAGCCAGTAGACTGGCCTACTGGCTGTGACATTATTAGTTTTCAGATACCGATATACCTCTTCATGCCATCTCGTAAGTTTCATGTCACCAAAATGTTTCATTGTGTCAATTAAATTGCCATCTTTTACATTTTCAAGCATTTTCTAGAGGTTGGCGCCTGAAAGTAATTGTTCTATTTGAATATCATTGTCTTCCATTTTTTCTTCTTCTAAACCTATCGAATATGAAATACGTGCTAAATGAAATATCCTTGTGGACGTTATTTGGTATGATTTTAAATTCATTGCCCAGATCATTTTAAAACCTGTTTTGATATTCAGATGACTTCCATTACAGGACAAGCTGTGAATGAATAGTGAGATATATTTTAGGTATCTTAAATTTAACTTATATTAGCTAGACACCCGCATATTCGAGGTAGACGTCCGTATATTCGAGGTAGACCTCCGTTTATTCGAGCTAGACGTCTGTATATTCGAGCTAGACGTCCATATATTCGAGGCAAATGATCATGATCATGCACTTTTGATGAATTAAAATCTTTTTCACCTTCATCTGTAATGTCATGCTGTTTCTTCCTAAATTCTTCCTACTCTAGTCTCGCTATCCTACCGAAGTAGATGTAAAGTAGATGTAAAACACCCGAATGCATTCATTACCATTGAAAACTATTCGCGTTCAGCATTTATGAGCTGACTTCAGATACAAACAAACCATGACTGAATGTGCTTACTGGATGTAATGAATTTGCATAGAACATTTTCTCGAACTAATAAATAACTCGAACCAAAGCGTATCTTGAAGATTTGAGGTAAATAGACTCGCCGACATACAGACAACGTTTGTAGCAAGTTTGTTTGCTTTCAACCCATTTAGGCATTTCTGTTTTAACACATTATTTACTATATGATCCCGAGGAAATGGGATCGAGATGTCTTTCCTTATGATGGAGAGAGAGACCGCCTTGGCGGGTGTCGAACCCGCGACCGCAGAATGAAAAGTCAGATGTTTCATCCACCCAGATAATTCGGCTCTCAACCGTATATGCGAGATTCTTCTCTGCGGCTGATGAATATGTCACAGTGAAAAATGTTAGTTTATTTTAAACACATATTTCTTCATGAAGTCTGTGCAGAGGTTTAGGGAATCTGTCATTTTTTTAATTTATAGTCACTATTGATGTGTTTAATTTATGGGAGTGGTTTTGTATATACCTACTGGAATGTATTTAACGAAGTGTGCATGTGGACATTTTTCATTTGGAATATTTTTTATCTGGATTTTGTGCCTTGCAAATTCATTAATCATGAAAAAGTTCATGGCCTCACAGTTGGAATGCACATCGCATAACAAATAATTCCCACGACTAACGCCGTAGTGTGTGTCAGTCAGTACAAGCCGTTGGACTGTTCGTATAGAGTCACAGTTCATACAAATAACGGGGCCCCGAGTGGCCAAGTGGTCTAAAGCGCTCTCCGTTACGGATCACTGCCATTTCACCTCTGTTTGTGGGGATTCGAGTCTCGGATTCAGCCAATGTGGGTATGTGAGAAAGCTTGCCAGTAGCTTCTCGTGGGCCGATGGTTCTTTCCGGGGTTTTCCCGGGTTCTTCCTCCACCACTAATACTGGCCGCCATGTATAGCCTATCGTGTGCGGAAAAATGCCGTTAAACTCTACAACAACAACAACATACAAATAACGTATTGGATTACCAGATGTCACAGTTCATACAAATAATGTATTTGATTACCAGCTGTCATGACATATTTAGTGTTATATTTTCAATATAATGCACCTTTATGGTATGACAATTTTCATATAAAGTATATTGATCGTTATCTTTTCAGGATAATGTATCTTTATGGTATGACAATTTTCATATAAGGTATATTGATCGTTATATTTTCAGTATAATGTACCTTTATGGTATAACAACTTTCATATAAAAGTATATTGATTGTTATTTTTCAGTAAATGATCTACCTATACGTATGACAATTTTCATATAAAAGTATATTGATTGTTATTTTTTCAGTGTATTGTACCTATATTGTATGATAATTTTCATATAAAAGCATAATGATGGTTATTTTTTTTTACTGTAATGTACCTATACGGTATGAAAATTTTCATTTAGTTGCTCCAGAAGACCATACATGGACAAGGGAAATAACTCGTACAAAAAAAAAACAAAACCGTAAGATTTAATTCCCACGACCATTTGTATTTCGAGACGATCCATTAGGTTTGTTGAGAAAGTTGTTGAGGAAAATGGTTGCCGACCTGATCCGGAAAAAGTCAAAGCTATAACTGAAATGGAAACACCGAAATGATTACAGAGATACGACGATTTCTCGGTGCGACAAATCAGCTTGGCAAATTTAGTCTAATATTTGGCAGAAAAATCAAAACCATTACGTGAGCTTTTGAAAGATAAAAACTCGTGAACTTGGGGTCCAGATCAAGAACAAGCTTTTAGAGATTTCAAGCAAGAAATAATATCTTCACGAACTTTAGCACATTATGATCCAAACAGAGAAATAGTTGTATCTGCAGATGCATCTTCATTTGGACTAGGTGCTGTGCTACGGCAGAAGCACGGTAGCACTCTGAGACCGGTGGCGTTCGCATCGCGAGGTATGTCAGAAACTGATCAACGCTAAGCTCAAGTAGAAAAGGAGGCCCTTGCAATCACTTGGGAATATTAACGCTTCAGTAGATATATAGTTGGGTCACAATTCAAACTTAAAACTGACTATAAGCCATTAGTACCACTAATAAGCACAACAGTTTTGGGAGATTTACCCCCTAGAATTCAACGCTTTGGAATCCATTTGACGAGATTCAACTTTTGCATACTTCATGTTGCTGGCAAAAAGCACCTTTAACTTATCACTCTGAGAGTGGCAGAGAATTTCAGGCTGAAACTAACGCCTTAGTTGATTTCTTAATAATTTGCCTTCATCAAATACTCGACTTGAGCAGATAAAGTCTGAATATCGAAATGATTTGATGTGCAAACAACTTGTACAATTCTGTGAAAAGGGGTGACCAGAGAAATCCGCTATTGACGGAAAACGTCAATCGTATTGGGCAGACATAGGTGAATTTACAATCCAAAATGGTCTTTTAATGAAAGATTTTTGTTTTAGGGTTTAACGCCATTTTTCAGCACACGATAGGCTATACATGGCGGCCAGTATTGATGGTAGAGGAAAAACCTGGAAAACCCCGGGAAGAACTACCGACCCACGAGAAGCTACTGGCAAGCTTTCTCACATACCCACATTAACCGAATCCGAGACTCGAACCTACGCAGACAGAGGTGAGATGGCAGTGATCCGTAACGGAGAGCGCTTTAGACCACTCGTCCACTCGGTGCTCCTTAATGAAAGGTACACGCCTGTTCGTACCAGAAGCACTTCAAAGAGAAATCCTAGAGAGAATTCACGATGGTCACCAAGGCATAGTTAAATGCCGAGAATGCGCCAAAACGTCAGTTTGGTGGAAAGGACTAAGTACTCAGCTAGAACACTTGGTAAAGTCTTACCAAAATTGCATCGAAAACTCAAGAGATCAAGCTGAACCAATGTTGCCAAATGAATTTCCAAGTCCATCTTGGCAAAGAGTCGCTTTAGACTTGTTTGAACTGAATGGTCAAACGTATCTCTTGGTGATTGATTATTTCTCACGATACATCGAAATAGTAAAATTGCAAGGCACAGGTTCAAAAGCAATTGTAAATCATCTCAGATCAATGTTTGCGCTACATGGTATACCATAAGTATTAGTTTCAGATAATGGTCCGCAATACACATCCGCAATACTCAAAGACAAATTATGGGTTCAGGCATATTACAATTAGTCCGAAATATCCACAGAGCAATGGTCTCGCCGAAAGAGCTGTTCAACCAATTCAAAGAATGCTTAAAAAACCAAACGATCCTTACGTAGCTCTTTTAACATATCGCGCAACACCTTTGCCAGTTGAATACAGCCCTGCCGAATTATTGATGGGAAAAAATTAGAAACTACTTTGCCAATGGCACCAAACAACTTACAGCCGAAATGACCAGATTTAATGAAACTGAAGAAATCGGAAAACTACCAAAAGAAAATTTAAAAGAGAAATTATGATCGTCGACATCGCGCCCAAAATATGAAAAAACTTCAGGTAGTGAATAAATTATGGATTAAAGATCATTTTTCTTCAGGAATGATTAAATCTGAGACATCTACAGCTCCTTCAGGCATGGCAGTAACTGACGAGGGAGAGATAATAAGAGAAACGTAAATTTTTCCATCATTCTTTTGTCCTTAGGTTAATATTTCAAGGAAGATGTTTACTGGGGTGGGGTGGGGGTTACGGGGGTTATTGTCACTTTTGTGGAGGAAGACTAATTATAGCTTGACTTTTCACCGAGGGGGCGAAGACTCTAGAGTGGTTCTTCCACAAGGAAACATGGCTCTATACCAGAATTTCTGGGGGGAGAATGTCTACTTTATGGCAGTTTGTCTTGGGGGAAACTCGGATCGGTGGGAATTTCACAGAGATAGAGACTGAATTGCCAGACAATCAGACAGGGGTATTTTAAAGTTATTGGCCAAATAGCTCTTCAAAGTTTCTGTGGGTTTTTACTTCTTTATTTACAGTAGAATATATTTATTATATTCAGCTCTGTAGTCTCGCACATTCACGCATAAAAAATCTCGATTTTTTTCACTGCTTTGTCATCTCTGTTGTAAAGTTTATTATAGTACACGGAAGCCTTTGGTGAAATCAACGTAATGTACTGGTTATACTACCTTAACTGACAAGACATTTCCTTGTACTCGTATTACAACCCTTGCAGCCATTGGAGGACTCGTCTGTTTAATAAGCTTTTTTTCACAGCTTTTAAAAGTAGCTTCTGCTATCTTCGCATTGATAATAATAATAATAATAATAATAATAATTACCATATAAAAACCAAGAAACGAATTCCTTGTATTTGTAAAGTTACTTTCTTCTCTGCTAATCGTGACATTTACTAGAGATTCCCTCAGAAGAATAAATCAATTACAAATGTGCTCACATCAGTTAGCTGGAATTGAAATCGGTCTCTCCAATTAAGCTTATTTTTTCCTGTTGTCGCATAATACAGGTAGAGCCCATTACGTTTAGCTTACAGTACTATAACTCTAAGATGATAAATTAATGGACTACAATGTCAAATACTTTATCTTCTTCAGATTTTTATATTTTCCGTCATCACAGGAGTTCAAATTTTTACATCAGATTGGTCAAAGTATGGACATAAACAATTAGAAAGCAAAAAGGTCATTTAGACTGGGATAATTATCAATTTATAGATAGTTCGATGGGTGTAATTACGGATCGGGGGCCATTCATCTGACCAGAAAACTCAAATTTGAAAATGTAACCATTCCTTAAGTTTTCATGAAAATTTATAATCATCAAAATACAATGTTATATTAGTGTAAACACGCTAAATGAGGCCCCGAGTGTCCAAGTTGTCTAAAACTCTCACCCGTTCCAGATCACCGCCATCTCACCTATCTATGCGTGTGTTAGAATCTCGGAATCGACTAATGTACCTACGTTAGACAACTTACCAGTTGTGCTGAAAATAGCGTTAAACACCATAGCAACAACCACAATACATTTGACCTAACTCCACCTAAAATCACTGAACGACCGCTGAAATCATACGTTCGAAGTATGTCGCCAGCCGAGTTTGGCATGCTAACCATAATCTCAGAAGGTTACCTTGTTAAATAAACTTGTAATTCTTGCTGTCACACATTCTTGCATATGATCTACTGTCTTCATTCATATTTGTATAGTGTCAAATATATTACCTAGTATTAAAGGAAATCCCCATTACTCATTCTATTTAGCACAATATATCATGCCATAATAGTGTTGATATGGTCTGCGTAACACTGACAGTAGTTGTGGAAACATATAGCAGTTCCAGATTCCATTATCAAAGAAACATAAGATTAAGAAAAACATGCGAGTTGACCCATGTCTGTAATCAACCACATTCAAAAC
This sequence comes from Sinohyriopsis cumingii, assembly GCA_028554795.2. Lineage (NCBI taxonomy): Eukaryota > Metazoa > Mollusca > Bivalvia > Unionida > Unionidae > Sinohyriopsis > Sinohyriopsis cumingii. The sequence continues at coordinate 98,570,963 of CM068839.1, forward strand.
AATGTCAGCTAGATTATCGAGAATACGTATATTTGTTCTAAGGGTACGAAAAGCTTATGTTAACATCAAAATACTACAGACTGGGATTCATTTCTTCATCTTCACACCTAGTCTACCAGTCTACACGTAGCTCCACTCATTGACATTCCCCAGGTTTTGCATCAGTAACATCCTGTTTGGCAATATTTAATCAACATCATCTTGTTTGGCAATACATAATCTGTAGCATACTGTCTCGCAATATCTAATCAGCAGCATCCTGTTTGGCAATATTTAATCAGTAGCATACTGTTGGCAATATTTAATAAGTATCATTCTGTCTGGCAATATTTAGTCAGTAGCATACTGTCTGGCAATATTTATCAGTTGCATGCTGTCTGTCAATATCTAATCAGTAGTATTCTGTTTTAATAGTAGCATAAATTTTGGCGACATTTAATCAGTAGCATACTGTCTGGCAATATTTAATCAACAGCATCCTGTTTGGTGATATTTAATCAGTAGCCTACTGTCTGTTGATATTTACCAGCAGCATCCTGTATGGTAATATTAAATCAGTAGCATACTGTCTGGCGATATTTCATCAGTAGCATCCTGTCTGGCAATATTTATCAGTAGCATACTGTCTGGCGAAATTTAATCAGTAGCATAATTTCTGGCAATATTTAATCAGTAGCATACTGTTTGGCGATATTTAATCAGCAGCATCTGAGACATCTACACCTCCTTCAGGCATGGCAGTAACTGATGAGAGAGAGATACGGTGTAATAGGAGAAACGTACATTTTTCCATCATTCTTTTGTCCTTAGGTTAATATTTCAAGGAAGTTGTTTACTTGGGGGCGGGGGGGAGGAGTTTTCGGGGATTATGGTCACTTGTGTGGAGGAAGACTAATTATAGCTTGACTTTTCACCAAGGGGGCGAGGACTCTAGAGTGGTTCTTCCACAGGGAAACATGGCTCTATACCAGAATTTTTGGGGGAAGAATGTCTACTCGTATTACAAAACCTTGCAGCCATTGGAGGACTCATCTGTTCAATAAGCTTTATTTTCACAGCTTTTAAAAATAGCTTCTGCTAAGTTCGCATTGATAATAATAATAATAAAAATTAAAAAAAAAACAAGAAACTAATTCCTTGTATTTGTAAAGTTACTTTCTTCTCTGCTAATTGTGATATTCACTACAGATTCCATCAGAAGAATAAATCTAATTACAAGTGTGTTCACGTCAATTAGCTGGAGTTGAAATCGGTCTCTCTAATTAAACCTATTATTTCCTGTTGTCGTATAATACAGGCAGAGCCCATTACGTTTAGCTTACAGTACTATAACTCTAATATGATAAATTAATGGACTACAATGTCAAATACTTTATCTTCTTCAGATTTTTATATTTTCCGTCATCACAGGAGTTCAAATTTTTACATCAGATTGGTCAAAGTATGGACATAAACAATTAGAAAGCAAAAAGGTCATTTAGACTGGGATAATTATCAATTTATAGATAGTTCGATGTGTGTAATTACGGATCGGGGCCATTCATCTGACCAGAAAACTCAAATTTAAAAATGTAACCGTTCCTTAAGTTTTCGTGAAAATGTATAATCATCAAAATACAATGGTATATTAGTGTAAACACGCTAAATGAGGCCCCGAGTGGCCGAGTGGTCTAAAACGCTGACCCATTCCAGATCACCGCCATCTCACCTCTCTATGCGTGTGTTCGAATCTCGGAATCGACTAATGTGCCTACGTTAGACAACTTACCAGTTGTGCTGAAAATAGCGTCACACACCATAGCAACAACCACAATACATTTGACCTAACTCCACCTAAAATCACTGAACGACCGCTGAAATCATACGTTCTAAGTATGTCGCCAGCCGAGCTTGGCATGCTAACCATAATCTCAGAAGGTTACCTTGCTAAATAAACTTGCAATTCTTGCGGTCACACATTCTTGCATATGATCTACTGTCTTCATTCATATTTGTATAGTGTCACATATATTACCTAGTATTAAAGGAAACCACCATTACTCATTCTATATAGCACAATATATCATGTCAGAATAGTGTTGATATGGTCTGTGTAACATTGACAGTTGTTGTGGAAATATATGGCAGTTCCTGATTCCATTATCAAAGAAACATAAGATTAAGAAAAACATGCGAGTTGACCCATGTCTGTAATCAACCACATTCAGAACAATGTCAACTAGATTATCGAGAATACGTATATTTGTTCTAAGGGTACGAAAGACTTATGTTAACATCAAAGTACTATAGACTGGGGTTCATTCTTCATCTTCACACCTTGCCTACCAGTCTACTTGTAGCTCCACTCATTTTCACTGCCCAGGTTTTTTATCAGGAGCATCCTGTTTGGCAATATTTAATCAGTAGCATACTGTTTTGCAGTATTTAATCAATATCATACTGTCTGGCGATATTTAATCAGTAGCATACACTCTGGCGATATTTAATCCGTAGCGTACTGTCTGACGATATTTAATCAGTAGCGTACTGTTTGGCGATATTTAATCAGTAGCATATCGTTTGGCGATATTTATTAGCAGCATCCTGTTTGGCAATATTTAATCAGTAGCATACTGTTTGCCGATATTTAATCAGCAGCATACTGTCTGGCGATATTTAATCAGCAGGATCCTGTTTGTCAATATTTAATCAGCAGCATACTGTCTGGCGATATTTTATCAGTGGCATACACTATGGCGATATTTAATCAGTAGCATCCTGTTTGTCAATATTTAATCAGTAGCATCCTGTTTCGCGATATTTATCAGCAGCATCCTGTTTGGCAATATTTAATCAGTAGCATCCTGTTTGGTAATATTTAATCAGTAGCATACTGTTTGGCGATATTTAATCAGTAGCATCCTGTTTGGCAATATTTAATCAGTAGCATACAGTTTGGCAATATTTAATCAGTAGCATCCTGTTTCGCGATATTTATCAGCAGCATCCTGTTTGGCAATATTTAATCAGTAGCATCCTGTTTGGTAATATTTAATCAGTAGCATACTGTTTGGCGATATTTAATCAGTAGCATCCTGTTTGGCAATATTTAATCAGTAGCATACAGTTTGGCAATATTTAATCAGTAGCATCCTGTTTCGCGATATTTATCAGCAGCATCCTGTTTGACAATATTTAATCAGTAGCATCCTGTTTGGTAATATTTAATCAGTAGCATACTGTTTGGCGATATTTAATCAGTAGCATCCTGTCTGGCAATATTTAATCAGTAGCATACTGTCTGGCGATATTTTATCAGTGGCATACACTATGGCAATATTTAATCAGTAGCATCCTGTTTGGCAATATTTAATCAGTAGTATCCTGTTCGGTAATATTTAACCACGTTCTTTATCCTACGAATAAAATAAAACTTATTTTATATATCATTACCCTCTTGTTCAAAATGTTCATGAATTAATCTCTAGTTACCATCTGAAAGAATCTGTACCCTATTACATGAACTGTCAACGGCTATCTGTGAGAACATTCAGCATATTGCATGAATTGCAAATTGCCATCTGTGAGAAACTTCACAATATTGCATAAATTGCCAGTTGACATCTGTGAGAAAATGCAAAATATTGCATAAATTGCCAGTTGACATTTGTGAGAAAATTCACAATATTGCATAAATTACCAATTGACATCTGTGAGAAAATTCACAATACTGCATAAATTGCCAATTGACATCTGTAAGAAAATTGGCCCTCTTGCATTTATGTTTCTTAATATTTTAGTAAATTCTAAATGTTAAATTATAGAAAGCGGGACTACTTTTTTGTGACTTTATACGCAATATGGAACGGATCTGGTCAAATAGTAAGACACTTTTCTACCTTGTAAGTAATAATGAAAGGATCTGGTCAAACGGTCAGTCACATTTTGTACATTATGTGCAATATTGAACTAATCTGGTCAACCATTCATTTTTTTGTACCTTATATGAACGGATCTGGTCATACGGTCAGACACATTTTGAACTTTATATGAACGGATTTGGTCATACTGTCAGACACGTTTTTGAGCCTTATATAAGCGGATATGGTCATACGGTCAGACACTTTTTTGAACCTTATATGCAGTAATGAATTGATCTGGTCAAACGGTTGGACAGTTTGTACCTTTTATGCAGCAATGAATGGAACTAGTCAAACCTGAATGCTAGATTTTTTAAATATAATATTATGTTATGAACATTAAAAAGGAAATATATCAATTATACCTTTGCAGGAAACAGGTGACATGTAGAGAATATTACATACGGATATTGTTAGGTACAGTGTGTAATCTACCGACAGATGACAACCTGAGGAGCAATTAGACACGACAGTTTTATCTCATGTTCGTTTTCCGCTGAGACCGGTGACATTTCGCATCAACATTTGTAGTTTTTACTGCAGCACACTCCCACCTCACACGCCCCCTCCCAACCACCCTCATTACATCATGCACATATCCTTTACGTACATATTCATAGTCTGTTTGTTAAGACCTCAAAATCACGGTTTACCATTTAAAGATTTAAATTAAAAAAATTAACTTCAAACTGTTTAAATTAAATTTATTTGCTGTGTCCATATTGGTCTCCTCGATGGATTACTGGAGAGTCTTACAATGGATTAGTGAACAGTCTTACAAAGGATTATATGCTTTACGACCAGCACATTCTAGAGGTCATTTGTGCTGATAAAATGATTTTGTTGGGGTGGGTGGGTGGCGTGTTATTTTAATATTTATAAAGTCAGCATAATTGCACTTAAATAGACTATTAAAGCGCCTTTATTTTCGTTTCGTTTCTTATAATTTGCCTGAAATGAAATGTCATCATCGACAAAATGTAACCAATATGCAATTTTTGAAAAAGAGACAGTTGATGTGCACAGATATTTTAGGTTCAAGTGAGAGCTAAAAGGGAAATAATTAAAAGCCAAGCTAAAAGGGAAATAATTAAAAGCCAAGCTAAATGGGAAATAATTAAAAGCCAAGCTAAAAGGGAAATAATTAAATGCCAAGCTAAATGGGAAATAATTAAAAGCCAACCTAAAAGGGAAATAATTAAAAGCCAAGCTAAAAGGGAAATAATTAAATGCCTAGCTAAAAGGGAAATAATTAAAAACCAAGCTAAAAGGGAAATAATTAAAAGCCAAGCTAAAAGGGAAATAATTAAAAGCCAAGCTAAAAGGGAAATAATTAAATGCCAAGCTAAATGGGAAATAATTAAAAGCCAACCTAAAAGGGAAATAATTAAAAGGCAAGCTAAAAGGGAAATAATTAAATGCCTAGCTAAAAGGGAAATAATTAAAACCCAAGCTAAAACGGAAATAATTAAAAGCCAAGCTAAAAGGGAAATAATTAAAAGGCAAGCTAAAAGGGAAATAATTAAAAACCAAGCTTTTATATATGTACGTAAATTGTCGTCCCAAACCAATTTGTTATCTGCCAATTATGAATGACATTACAGCAGTAAAGAACTTGTCACTAACTTCATGCTCAAATATATATTTATAGAACTTTGCTTCTAATCGGTACCATATAGCCATTATTGTGATCATGTGTCGAATAACCATACCTACCTACCTACATAAATACCTGCCTACCTACCTAACAACCTACCTATCAACCTAGCTACCTACCTACCTACCTAGCAACCTACCTACATACATAGCTACCTACCTGCTACACACACACATACACACACAAACACGCACGCACGTACGCACACACACACATACATATATACATACATACCAAAGACTTACAAAAATGGTACTAACAGTTTCCTCGCTTAGTGCACAGCATTAAGAGGCTAGTGGTAAGACTGGTCGGCCTGGTTTCAGGATAATGTGACTGGGTGGGACATCATGCTACATGTCTGCCTCATGATGCCCCAAGGCTAGACATCACTATAAACTGTCACACTGCAAACATCGTAGCGATATGACTGAAAAATTGTTAAAGCTCCGTTAAAAATCCAAATCACACAAAACATACATAGATACATACATAACATAACATAACATAACATAACATAACATAACGTAATATTAACATAACGTAATATAAGCTATGTCAATTACGATCTCCATAAAAGGCCAGCCAATGATTATGTTGAAAACATTGAAAAAGGCCTGGTGAAAACTTGCAGGTATTAATTGAAGAAAAACAACACAAAGGAACTCACCAAAAACATCTGTATGGAAATTTAGGAAAAAACTATTTCTGATTACAAGAGTAGAAACACACTCTCGCCTATGACTAATAATTGATAAGCTGTGCAAAGTCTTGCGAGATTCAATTTCCGGAAGATGGTTTGGTTTTGATGTTTTACGTCAGAACAACTTAAGTAGGTTATTTAGTGTCAAGTAAATTAGAATGAAGTGCCTTGCCCAAAGATACACCATGGCAGTCGACCCAGGCTAATCCAATAATAGGATTCGATCCCGCAACCTTTAGGTCACTAGTCTGGAATGATAACCACCACGTCAATGCATCCCCTGCCTCCACTAGTCTCTTTTTACAACATAGTGGAGGGTGCATTTGTCCTCTACTACAGCCCAGTCGCTGGGGAATCCTGGAGTGTGAACATTTAGTACGATGATTTTTCTCTCATACGAGATGGATTTTCTCTCTTGCATCACGTGAGATCACGTCTACCAAACGGTTGCCTCCATATTCACAAAATTCCTCAATCTGTGCTATACTTAAATACAAATAGTGCATCTTTGGTGAAGAATATACTTTATGAAACTCTCTCGATGTTTCTGTTTTATCGACCAAGAAAATTTTCAATATGTAAATATTAAGTATTTAAGTGATATTTTGTTCATTCCTATAAAACAAGACTGAGTTTTGTGTGAAGGGATTTTATGAGTACCGGACCAGGTCACGTACCTACATTTTTCAGAGTAAATACGATGAGAATAAAAGCCCAAATATTTCGGCATTCGATGTCGTTGCTTATGCATAAAGTTTCAAGCAACGGGTTTATTGAATAAAGTGTCAACCATGGGACGTGGGACTTCCAGGGTAAGGTTTCAAGTAGGGGAATTCCTGAATAAAGGTTCAACTATGGGAATTCCTAAATAAAGTTTCAAGTATGGAAATTCCTGAATAAAGTTTCAAGTATGGGAATTCCTGAATAAAGTTTAAAGCATGGGAATTCCTGAATAAGGTTTCAAGTATGGGAATTCCTGAATAAATTTTCAAATATGGGATTTCCTGAATAAAGTTTCAAGCATAGAACATCATGAATAAAGTCTCAAACATAAATCATCCTGAATAAAGTCTCAAACATAGAACTTCAAGAATAAAGTCTCAAGCATAGAACTTCCTGAATAAAGTCTCAAACATAGAACTTCCTGAATAAAGACTCAAACACAGAACTTCATGAATAAAGGCTCAAACATAGAACTTGCTGAATAAAGTCTCAAGCATAGGACTTCCTGAATAAAGTCTCAAGCATTGAACTTCCTGAATAAAGATTCAAACATAGAACTTCATGAATAAAGGCTCAAACATAGAACTTGCTGAATAAAGTTTCAAGCATAGGACTTCCTGAATAAAGTCTCAAGCATTGAACTTCCTGAATAAAGTCTCATAAATAGAACATGCTGATTTAAGTATCAAGGGTAGTACTGAAGAAAGTTTTCAGCGTAGGACTCCCTGAATCGTTTTCAACTTAGGTTACTCTGCATGTTGACTACATATCAATAGCACAGAGGCACTCAGCATATCAAACGTTGTTTTTTCCTAAGGTTGACACTGAGTTTCGTGCTCTATAAAGGAATGAAACTGATTTCATATCATTTATTCTTGGTAAAATGCCTCACAGAAGCGAGTGACATTGCAGAAAGATGGACTGAGTATTGCAAAGAACTCTACAACCATCAGTCCACAGGAGACCCAGAGGTGCTTGAAGTTCCAAACTCCACAAGTGATGATGACTTCCCCATTCTCCAAGAAAAGGTGGAGTCAGCAATAAGAGCACTGAAGAATGGGAAGGCAGCTGGAGTAGACAACATCCCAGCTGAACATATCAAGAATGGGGGAGAATCAGTGAAAGAGCTACTAACAAAAATCTGCAACAAGATCTGGCAGACAGGTGAATGGCCAACACAATGGACCCAGTCACTGATTATAACACTTCCCAAAAAAGGCAATCTCCAGCTCTGCCAAAATAACAGAACTATCAGTTTGATCAGCCATGCTAGTAAGGTAATGCTGAAGATCATCTTGAACAGACTGAAACCACAAGCAGAAGAAATAATCGCCGAAGAACAGGCCGGGTTCCGGAGTGGAAGAAGCACAACAGAACAAATATTCAATCTCAGGGTTATGTGAGAAAAGTACTCGCAACACCAACAAGACATCTATTATGTGTTCATAGATTTCAAAAAGGCCTTTGACAGAGTGTGGCATGAGGCATTGTGGGCCACAATAAAGAAGTATGACATGGGTCAAAAGTTAACCAATACCATCAAGCAGCTGTGCGCCAAGGCTACCAGTGCAGTAATTGCCCAAGGTGCTGTGGGGGACTGGTTCCAGACAACAGTGGGAGTGCGTCAAGGCTGTCTCCTGTCACCCACGCTTTTCAACATCTACTTAGAGCGTATCATGAGCGAAGCCGTGGAAAACCACTGTGGGACAGTCAGCATTGGAGGGCGTAGCATCACCAACCTCCGCTTTGCAGACGACATTGATGGGCTGGCAGGCAGTGAAGACGAGCTAACCACCTTAGTGAAGAACCTGGATGAAACATCTTCCAGATTTGACATGGAGATAAGCGCTGAGAAGACAAAACTGATGACAAATAGTGGCAAACAAATCTCAGCCAAGATTAAAGTCAGAGGACATGAACTGGAAACAGTGAGCCAGTTCAAATATCTTGGTTCCATAATCACTGAAGAGGGATCAAGAGCAGAAATTTTGTCAAGAGCAGCACAAACAATGGCAGCTATGTCAAAGCTAAGACCCATCTGGAGAGACAAGAATATCTGTCTGAAAACTAAAATGAGACTATTGCGAGCTCTAGTCATCTCAGTCTTTTTGTATTCATGTGAGGCATGGACCCTGAGAGCATAATTACAACGAAGAATCCAGTCACTTGAAATGAGATGCTACAGAACCATCCTTGGCATCTCTTACATCGACTACATCACAAATGAAGAAGTGCGTAACACGATCAGGCGTGAAGTAGGCCAATATGAGGACCTCCTCACCACCGTCAAAAAGAGAAAGCTGAAATGGTATGGCCATGTCACTAGAGCCAACAATCTATCCACAACAGTCCTGCAGGGCAGCGTCCAGGGTGGCAGAAGGAGAGGTAGACAGAGAAAAAGTGGACTGACAACATCACAGAATGGACCAGGAAAAGTTTTGCGGAGACACAGGCATTGGCACATGATCGAGACAAGTGGAGGGACTGGTCAGATGTTCAGCAGCACAGTGCCTCAACGACCACACTAGGTCATGAGACTGATGATGATGATAATGATTCTTGGTTGCGTTGTTTATAGCTATATTGTGCTTAACTTTTATCCATGATTGTAGATTGTATGTTAAAATATAGGTCATTTGTAAACATATTCACATGGCCTTTTGACCTTGAAGTTGTTTTATATAACGTTCTGATAAAATAATTATGAAGTGATATTTTAATAGCAGTCTATTGGAATCACATTTTTTGCATTCAAATATAATTTGAGAGGAAACATTTATTTAAATTATTATTGGAATTCCAAAGTGCTCATAGACCTTTTGGACTAATACACTACTTTGGGACTATTGTAAATTCATTCAAACACATTCTGGGTTTATCATTGGGATACATCAATACTATTTGTACATCAGCACATTCAAGACCTGCATTACATTTGCATTGTTCTATACTTTCGGAATTGTGATACAACATTTGAGATCATTTCAAATTTAATTCACAATAGTGTCAGTTCCTTGCAAAATTTCACTTTGTATTCTGAGGAAATAAAAGTTTGCTGAACTTTACAAATTTGCTAGTTTTGCTATTTATGATGCTTAGTTTCAGACCATAGAGTCGTAGTTGGTGAAATCCTACTTTTTCACAAATCTATTGTTAACCCATTTTCGGTAAGCTAAATTTTCTGCATCATATAAAATATATTTTATACGATGGTGCCAAAAAAGTATAAATTTTAAAACGACTTAGAAGATTCCTATTCAAACACATCACGCTTTCAAGTAAGTCGGAAGTTTATTCTAAGATGGATATATTTTTAAAGCATGACTTAACAATGGGAAAATTACAAGTATTAGCTTTTGATGCTTCACTGAAATAATGTTTTAAACATAAAAACGAAAGGTTAGGGACTACCTACGATTGAAGCACTGCTGTGAAATAAGACCATGAATATAAGGTCGGAAGGTTAAGAGAGAATGTTGCAGAATCATTTGTTGTAGCGCCATGATGATTCTTTAAATGTATAAATTTATATAACCTTGACCTTGACCTTTGGGTCAAATAGAGGATCGAGTGTGTAACAGAATCAATTGTCTCAGTTTTATGTGAATTTAGATTAACAGAATCCGTCAAGGAGTTTAGGAAATATATCAAAATGAAAAATATTTTAACCGAAATTTAAGGCATAGTTTTATGACTGTGACATTGCTCCAAAGTCGAAAAAGCGAACAGAATGCAGTAATGATTGACTTAACTTCGTAATGAATTCCATCAAGAACAATCAAGGGGTTTGGGAGGTATAAACAAAGGGAAAACGTTCAAACACCAAACCTTCAGATAACGTTTAAATGAATGTGACCTTGACTTCAATGTCAAAATGACAAGTAAGCGTATCGCAGACTAAATTGTCTTCATGCACATTCATGCCAGGTATAAAGAGAACACGCCAAGAGGTGCAGGAAGTATATGGTAATGAAAATATTTAGCAAAACTTTAGCAAACTTTTGAAGACGCACCGTCGCCTCCAGAAATGTAATTGCTTTGTCTTGTTTCCCGCAATCATTGGTTCGAAAAGAAATTGGTGACCTGGCAAAAGAAAAACTGTGTGGTATTTGTTTTCAAAATTCATAAATTCTGAAAAGTGCTCGCTCCATCTCCAGGAGTTTTGGAATTGATGATCATGTTGTTTTTTTTTTTAAAGCATACGGTCCTACAAGAGTTATGCATGCGGGTTTACCCTACATGTCAACTTTTTAAAACAAATTTAAGGATGCATTTTGCAGACTTATAGTGACAATCCAGTCTTATGGTAATTTAGATATCCAATCTTATGGTAATTTAGATATTTAGGTTTATGGTAATTTATATATTCAATTTTATGGCAATTTAGATATTCAATGTTATGGTAATATAGATATCCAATCTTATGGCAATTTAGATATCCAATCTTATGGTAATTTGGATATCCAATCTTATGGTAATTTAGATATAACTGACCTACGTTGTATTTCGCTCTTTTGTGCGTTTATTTTTTTTGTTTAAATGTATGTGCACCAACATACTAAATTTAATCGCCATAGATATAATTCAATGATATTTTCTAAACGAACCTTTCCTTGTTTTAGACAAGATATTGCATACAAAGCTCTCGTTCCACTGACGTCTTTCTTGACTGGCAGTAACCTGAATCAGAACTTTTGAATTCGAGTACTTTTTCCCATGGTTGTCATTTGCATACAATTTATTTCATGTCTGTGATAATTTGTTTCACTTATCACAGTTCTACTTGGAGTGTCACTTTCCTTTCTTGTATTTATTTATTATGAGAAGGGTGGCAAGGTTACTCTACAAATGCCAACTATAATTCATTTTCATTTAGTATTCATAGTGTCAAGATGGCACATATCTCGTTGGCTCAAGCTGTAAATGTGTATTGTGCAAATAAAAGTAAAAGGTTAAAGTGTTATGTGATATTTAATATCAAAATATAGCTTTGCAATAATCTATCGTCATGCTTTAAGACATGTACAACGAATTATAGACATGCCTTATAACGGGTAAACCAATTATATTCATGCCTTATAACAGGAACAACGACCTATAGTCGTGCCTTAAAAATAGGTACAACGAATTATAGTCATGCTTTAGAACAGGTACAACGAGATATAGACATGCTTAAAACAGGTAAACAAATTATAATCATGCCTTATAACAGGTACAACGAATTATAGAAACGCATTATAAAAGGTACAACGAATTACATACATGCTTTAAACAGGTACAAGTAAATATAGTCATGCCTTGTAACAGGTACAACGAATTATAGACATGCCTTATAACAGGAACAATGACCTACATAGCCATGCTTTATAATAGGTACAACGAATTATAGTCATGCCTTATAACAAGTACAACGACTTATATAGTCATGCCTTATAATAGGTACAACGAATTATAGACATGCCTTTAAACAGGAACAACGACTGATATAGTCATGCCTTATAATAGGTACAACGAATTATAGTCATCCCTTGTCCTTATAACAGGAACAACGAATAATAGGCATGCCTTTTAACAGGAACAACGACATATATAGCCATGTCTTATAATAGGTACAACGAATTATAGTCATGCCTTATAACAGGTACAACGAATTATAGACACTCCTTATAACAGGTACAACGAATTATAGACATGCCTTATAACAGGTACAACTAATTATAATCATGCCTTGCAGCTGGTACAATGACCTATATTCATGCCTTACAACAGGTACAATGAATTATGTTCAAGCCTTATAACAGGTACAACGAATTATAGACATGCTTGAAACAGGTAAACAAATTATAATCATGTCCTATAACAGGTACAACGAATTATGGAAACGCATTATAAAAGGTACAACGAATTATATACAAGCTTGAAATAGGTACACAAATTATAAACATGCCCTATCACAGGTACAACTAGTTACAAAAACGCATTATGCAAGGTACAACGAATTATAGACATGCTTTTAAAAGGTAAACAAATTATAATTATGCCTCGGATAAAACCGCAATGACCTGTTCAAAAAATGCTACCGATAAATGTTTGTTCATTAAAATTTATGTCATATATATTTTCTTTTTGCAGTGGTGTAGACACCGTATGAAAAATTCAAATAATTCCTATTGGCAGTACAATCTGAACGAGGTACCTACCCTTTGTATTGAGATTGCAAACATGTTTTTAAACATCCGTTTAAAACTCCTTGTAGAGCTATATTACACACGAAAGTCATTTCTCACATTTCTCCATTAAAACAATGCTAATAAATCATCCATGGTAACTAAGAATAGAATGCAAAACAAAGTGGCACTAATTAAATGACCACGACCTAAATATAATATATATAAAGTTTGCTTACAATTATCAAGTTGGATCTTACTCGGGTATACGCAATGTTTTCTTATTCCGTATCTTTTGGGAATGAGAAATAAGGGCAACATTACCTTGTATACTACCACCCGTAAAACAATAATTCGTCTTGCCAGATGTACTTAATAGAGTAAAACATCGATTATCCATTCATTTGTTGTGTGAATAACTGGTAAATTTACGCCCAATAAATTATGTCTACGCGGACACTCACTTAGTCCCAATGTTCGAGATGTTCCAACAACCAGACTCCGGATATCAATGTTTTACTGCAGTATGTATTTCCCAATGCTGCTGTCAACTAGTTCATTCCCCCAGTGGATTGGTTTGGATTGGTAATTTACGTTACAACACCACCTTGAAGGGTATCTCGTGTCGAGACATGTAAATTGCCTTGCCGAAGGACACACTATGGAAGCCTACCCATTTTGATGCTGGGAATTGAATCCTCGCCTTTCTGATCACATGTCCAACCCCTTACCCTTGGAGCAACAGCGATCTCCCACCCTGGCGTCATTTTGTCAAATTATAATTCATCAACATTGACATCTGTCTTTCAGGATGACGAGAACCATATATATAGATGTAATAGTCAATTATTTCAGTAGAGGTTATATCATCTTCGCTAGCCACGGTTCTGATATATTAACCCTATCTACAACTTGGCGGATCGAGCAGATACTTTAGTGCTTTGTTCTAGCGACATCATTTAGATTTTATAAGTTGCTTCCCTTTGCATGTAACGCCAACTAACCAACAGAGTGTAGAAGATGTGCAGTGGACATCGGCCGAAAATGGTGAGGCAATTTACTTCAAAAGGATACTTTGTAAGTTCAACATCGAACGAATGACTACATACCAAACAGAAGCAATTACAGGTGTATTTGAGTGAAGGGTACTTGTACAAACACGTGTCGGCAGTGGACAATTCAAGTTGTGGGCTTCCCTTTGTTCGATTATGTAGGAACGGCGGTGAAACTGGCCAACTTAATTTTCATTGAATACCCAGTGAAATTTAAGCCACAGAGGTCTACTAACATTTCTCAGCCGTGCATGTTGCAAATGCAAACAATTTCACCTTACACACCTTATATCTTTCACCCTCTCAGAAGTATTTATCTGAGCAAAATCTGGTATACTGAAACTGTGACTGATCTACCTAAACACTATGAGATTTTAATAATGTTACTATCTTCACACTTTAGTAGAATTCTAAATTTGAACCTGTTGCTAGAACCGTGTGTATTAACCCCCTCCATGATTGGAGTTTAGAAATCACCCATGTGAAATATAAAATCAGTACTACGTGTGCAACATGTATATAAAAAAAAACTACTCGATGACGTGTATTCAGCCAAACGGAAAGATTTTGCAAGGTATTGGATCGGTTTACAATTAAGACAATAAAACCCTAATTTAGGCCTTAACAAATGTACGCATACGCTGTGTGTATGATTATGATTTTTAACTTAGCTTCAGCAATTTTTCAGTCATATCGCTACGATGTCTGCAGTGCGGCAGTTTATAGTGATGTCTAGCACTGGGGCACGATGCCGCAGACATGTAGCACGATGTCCCACCCAGTCACATTATCCTGACACCAGGCCGACCAGTCCTAACGCTAACTTCTTAATGCTGAGCGCCTAGCGAGGCAGCTGTTAGTACCATTTTTGTAAATCTTTGGTATGACTCGGCTGGGGATCGAACTCACGACCTGAAAGATGACTTCACCGGCAGGAAAAAGGCAAAACTGTGTTTATGTAATTGATCATGCCCTTTTTAACTTTAGCCTTTACTCATATAACTGACCTCTCTCTCTCTCTCTATCTCTCTCTCTGTGATTAGGATTTTTAACGTAATTTTAGCGTCTAGCGAGGCAGCTGTTAGTACCATTTTTGTAAGTCTTTGGTATGACTCGGCCGGGGATCGAACCCTCGACCGGAAAGATGACTTCACCGGCATTTTTAGTGAGGTTGGACTGTTAACAACCAGGCGTGCAATGGAACACAGATTTCACTTCCGGATCATCACCATAACCTTCATACTCACTGTACACTGTCGCCGAAACATACACAGGCAACCACACCGTAAGCTCATATTATATAGAATAAATAGTTGCCTTTGTAGCCATACAAAGAATGCCTAAATCTAACTCTTGTATCACCCCCATAAGGAGACGGGAAAAAATGCTCTAAAAATAGACATGGACTACATTCGGGTACTGAACCGGAACTATTAATTGTGATCTGATTCCACATTGTTCAGATACATGATATTGCATTTGGACCATCTCAGCTCTTTCTGAGAAACACAAATATGCCTCGAATGTTTGTCAGCGTAGTAATTTGCAGAAAAGAATAATCATACATTTTGCTCGCCGGAAATTTCTCAAAAGAACACAAAGGAAACTGCAGTCTATTAGGGCCACCTCGGTGTAACCACCTTTGCAGTTGTACCAAAATGTGACTTTTGTGTCGGGCTGCGTGGCAACCTATCACCCGGAACATATCCTTCTTTCACTATCTGACAGTGGGATCAAAGCAATGTTCATACCGACTATTTTTAAGTATGAAATAGTATGAGTATACAATAGCTGAAGAAAGGAATAGCAAGAGACAGATTTATATATGCATGCGCCTCAAAGCAAAACCAAGCAAGCGCGGACGCGATAGAAAAATCTAGACACTGTTTAGAATCGGAACGCTAGAGTTTAAGTGACCAACCAGATTTGATATCCTTGAATCCTCTTAGAAGGTTCGAGTAATCGACAAGGATTATTATCTGGCTCAATAATAAAGCAGACCAATTACTCTCAAATAGAGCAGTAGTAAATCATATGTTAAAATCCATGGTAACTAACCATACACTTCATATAAAAAATAATTAAAAAAATCAAGACCAGTCAAAAATATTACAAAATCACTGTTTGGGAATTATGACGGCCGGCTAGGTCTCGTGGGTTCACAGACTGACACAGCCGTTCATAGCCCCGAATAATAAAAACCAACTAATGACGAATCTAATCTAATTATAATTAAAAGAAATACAAGTAAATCAAGACCAGTCAAAAAATACTATAAAAATCACTGTTTGGGAATTATGACGGGCGGCTAGGTCTCGTGGGTTTACAGACTGACATAGCCGTTCATAGCCCGAATAATTAAAACCAATTCAGGCCACAAAAACTTAAAATAGGAAAATAGGAATTAATTCAAACAGGACTACATAATTGTTGTTGTTGTTGTTGTGGGGTTTAACGCCATTTTTCAGCACACGATAGGCTATACATGGCGGCCAGTATTAATGGTGGAGGAAGAACCCGGGAAAACACCGGAAAGAACCACCGACCCACGAGAAGCTGCTGGCAAGCTTTCTCACATACCCACATTGGCTGAATCCTAGACTCGAACCGCCGCAGACAGAGGGATTACATAATAACATACAAATAACTATAAAACAATTTTTCTCTCCAAACCAATAAGATAAGGAATCATAATAAATAAGGAATTCAAGACGTAAAATTAAAAAAATTAAAAAAAAATAAATAAAAAAATTAAAAGTAATTGCATCTTCTTATTATCTATACCTCCTTCCTACCTTACTCTTTAAACATCTTATAGTCTCTTGGCATGAAAATTAACACCTCTACGACCACAATTCAAACACAGGTGACATCCATCAATCAACAAATACCTAGAATTACCGACAGGACCTAAAATCAGATCTGATAAGGTGGTCTTGAACCCAGACCATCAGGATCGTCCTCACTAAAACAGATCAGGAACAATATGACCCCAATTATCAATATATAAGGTGGTCTAAACTTCAAAGACTATCAGATCCCGCAGCACAAGGCTGCAAAATAATAATCTCTCTGCTTAAGGAAGCATAACCCAAAATTAACACGTATAAGGTGTCTAAAAACCAAAAACCATCAGATCCAGCAGCACAAAGCTGCAACGAAAAACAACACTAATTAGAATACTAATACCCTAAAAACCAATACCAATCAAGGTGATCTCAAATACCCAAGACCATCAGGGCCCGCTACACAAGGTGGCAACATCAAAATGGCTGTCAACCTGGGTATCTCTCCTTAACCTACTCTAAAAACAGCACAGAGTTATCCTCCAAATTATGCAGGACGACACTTTTAGAAACTATACCCTGGAACTTAGAAACGCTAAAAATGTGCCATGAACCGCCTCCCGTTCCATAAGCCTCTTCCTCCTCTACCTCGACCGGACATCAAACATCACGCGTGCAGTGCACGTCCCCATAGCAATGTATACGAGTGCGCGTTGGGTCCAATCCCACTCGTCTCAATCAACAAAGCAATGTAACCTAAGCAATGAGTGCGTGCTGGGTCCAATCCCACTCACCTCGGCCATACGTCCAGATCGCTAGGAACTAAATAGTACCTCGATCTGACGGCCTAATTAATAAGTGTTAAATGAACACATAAAAGCCTGGGGAATGTGGCTCTCATTCTTCCCCCAGTAGTAATTAAATAGCACGCTGTGCGTGCATTAAACAGTGATACATGCTCCATTGGAGCGAATATCACTTTAATCCAACTAAGTAAGTAAGTAAGACGCTAGAATCTCTTGATTTAAGAGATAGATAGAAGTCAAAGAGCATAGATCATGACAAAAATAGCAAACAAACGACTGACGCATTTTTTCAAAACACAAACTTTGTTATTCAAATAACCAACAATCAACAATTAACAATGAACAAATTTTAAAATCAACAATCCAATAAACTAACAAACATTTTTTCTTAACTATTTTGGACAAGGTCGACAACGTTGTGAAGTGAACCTAGACTTCCACTGTTGGAAGTCATTGGGCCATTGATTTACACTACCTTTTCTAGCTAAAGACAAAAGATAACCATAATGTTCACAAAACCATCGATCTACTTTCTCATCGTTTCTAGAAGAATGACGATCAAAATAAATCACTAAATGTTCTAAAGAATATCCCAGACTGCGTTGATGAAGGAATTACACACAATATTTGTCCAAACGCCATGGAATATGTGCCTTGTAATTTCACGTTATTGAATCATGTTGTCTGGGCATTTCTTCTCATAAAGTCGATGATATCGTCTTCCAAAGGGGATAAGCCATACGAATCAAAATACTCCACACAACCTTCTTTAGGAAAGTAGACGGCTACCCAGTGGGTTCCTGGGAGATGACTATCGTCCGTGTTGGTCACATAAGCTTGAAGGTCTTGAGGTTTACAATGAGGCCGTTCATCTTTTCCACACACGACAGGATTCTAAGAAGCAGTGTACGAATTGTAGTTCAAAAGATAATAAAGTTCCCAGGTATCCATTTTTGGGAAGTTTTTTTCTTGTTATTTTTCTTCACAAATAATTATAAGTGATCAATTAAGTACTGATCTTTTGCTTCCAAATGTCCGACAAGTAATCATTTCCTCGTTTCGTTTCTGCGCTCTGAGCCAAAAGATCTTCGATGTGATGGATCTCCAAAGTTATCAATGGAGGAGAGGAATGATCACGCAAGTCTTTATATCACTGATGCAACACGGCTTCTTCCGAGATGAAACTCCAAGCTTCGTCTAGATACTCGTCCAATGTTTTTTTCTTGACTCAGCATCATACATGTATCGTGTTGAATTTGACTGGGATAATCGTTTTGACATCCATATCAGTCTTTCTTGATCAGTTCTGTAATTTGTCTGCCAAATGTGCGGCAAAACAGGAGAGTAAATGTTGTTCTTGTTCTGGACATCTGGACTTTATCACTATGTTATTGTCTTCTTTGTCTTACAGTTCTGCTTCCATGGTATCCTCCCATGCCATTTCCATAGATTCTCCACTATTCAAAGAAGGATTACAAACTTCCATAATTTCTAATAGTCTAGAATGACTTTTCTCAAACTGTTGATTTCTATGATATTATCAGGATGACTTTCACTGTCTTCTACAGCTCGGTTGCAAACTGAAGTTCCACACGAATTTGCCCAGATAGGGTGGAAATGTCCCTCATCGCTGCTTTGGTCTGGAGCGAAATAAAAAGTCCACAAAGCATATCCTATTGCGTAATCTTTGTACGTAATACCGTGACTGGTGTTGGTTCCTAACGGTCCGGTAGCTTCGTACAGGGACAAGTATGATCTCAAACATTTATTCTGAGCAACGTTAGGTTCGAAATGTCTGGTACATAAGGTCTTGCCATCGCGATTGACTTCGATCTTGCACACGTAAAAGTCATCAGAGTTGAAAGATTTTAATTAACAACTCCTTTGAAGGCTTCATTCTCGACGTTGTCAATGATTAAATGTTTGGGTAACTGTCCTAGGAACAGATGATCTTCGATCATGGATCGCTGACCCTTGGAAATGGTGAAAGTTTTCACTTCCACAGGATACTTTGGAGTCGTTCTGCTCAAAGTGTGACTGATGTCGTTTCCCACTTTAGGTAACACTTCCACTCGTCGTACGTACAGTCGAGCTTCTTGGATAATGGTTTTGTGTTTGGTAGCATCATCAGTTATCAAATGGAAAGCGGTACTGCTACGGTTCAGTCTCAGACGGACATCCACACCTTTCAGCAAATACTTCTCTTGCAACCACATATCCAAATGTAAACGATCGATCAGTTCTAAACTGTTGTTCTATGGTGTGAATTTCGTTTTACGGGCGATAAATCCATCATTTTGACCATTTATGTCGTCTAAAATTTTCGTGTCAGGTTTCCATAGCACACACGCATCCAGATGAGTGTTCTTGGTTTCTATTCCGTACGTCAAGAGATTCTCCAGGTACGCTCTGTAAGGGTAAGTACCCATGCTGTTGATGACCAGTTTATTATTCAAATACAAATTCACTTTGCTGAACAAGGAATGCATGAAATAAATTGTTGATTTGGGCTACTTTATCCTCTTCCTCTGGATTTGAATTGTCGTCGTTTGTATCACTCTTTCAGGTACAAGTAACTGCTATTCAGATCGATGTAATCTTCGGGCTGTCCTTTGATTTCAAACTCGATGGGTGCTGAATCTGTCAATGAGGAGACGGGATGAAATTCGATCCATTGGGATTCTTGCATTGTCATCATAGTTGGTGGCATGGCAAACAGATCTAGTTCCGACTTGGAACAGGCAGAAGACTGTCGATGCGTCATTTTTTTTTTAATCTCTATGATTTACTAATCAAAAACGTCTACGTCTCGGACAGTTCTTTTTTTCTTAGTCTTTCTAGTTTTATGAGCATGATATCCTTTGATGTTTGTGAAGGTGTGTTTTCTTCTTCGTCTCTTTCTGCCTTGTCCTTGATGTGGCGTCAGGGAAGTAGGTATGCTTGACTCGGCAGCGCCCAGGGCATTTATATGTGTCTCTCTTTGGTTCAAAATGTCCAAAATGTCCTTGCCCGTTTGCAGCAAAACATTTAAGAATCCTCTCAAGAATGCTTCTTTAGGATTTTGTTTGTCGATGATGACATTTTAGAGAAATTATTTGCCTTGCGTTAACGTGGCATCTATCAAAGTGTGTAATCCTCGTGTCACCATCGGTTTCAAAACTGGGGCCACCTAACGAAAGGCTGATTTCAGCATGTCTCCTAAACCTTGTCCTCGTTGTCGAGCGACACCTCGGTACACTGGATACATGACTTACGATTCGTTAGAGAATCTTTTCTCGAAAATGGAGTTTCACCGTGACCTTCCCTTTGGTGAATGGAATATTTTGTCCCAGATCTCCTTTCATAGCAATGTTGACAGGGTCAAAATACGACTTACTGACGGACAAATAATGAGGATTTAGAAATTCGCGGTGAATGTGATAGGTGTTTCCACCTTCCTCTTCAGCGTTCGTGGCAGAATCTACTTTGAAAGGAATGACACGTAGTAACGGCATGGAGTTGTGTCCCACCAAGTTGTACGCCACCACATCGGAGTACACAAAGATCAAATTCAGTCCTTGGTTCATTTCAACCATGACAGTATTGTCATGAAGGCAGTGGTTGTCCTCGGTGACGGGTTTTTCTAGCACTGTCACTAACACAGGTTTAAAAACGACATTTTTCCTTGGACGTTTGAATGGAGGATCACATCTCTTCAGCATAATGGGCCACTTCCTTGTTCTAAGCCTCAAAGCCTCATTTGTTCAAATCACTAATATCTGTTCAATGAGGGTGTAAGTCACAAGCTACACACACAAGGTCATGCACATCTTCGGTACCTAAACGTTGACGAATCTTTTTTCCCCGTACAGGTCGAAATGTATCCAGATGAAAACGCAAGGCTTTGAACAAAATGAGTCTATCGTGGACATTTAAAGGGCCGCTTTTCATGTTTTATTTGGTGGTAAGTACTGATCGTAAAGAATCCGTAATGAATCTACTGGTAAACGAAATCCCAGAAAGCATGTCACTAAGACACACGTTCCACGACGACCCAAATTCAATGGTCACAGTTCTCGTAATAAGTGTTGGTAATCCTCCACCGTCTGAATAGTGTCATTGATTTCCTTCCACGGAATCTATTGTATCACTTCTGATAAAGGCTGTGGCATGGTAGTCTGTTTATATACCCTCTTTTGTCGAAGGTAATAAGTGTACTTTTTGAACAACATCGCTTTTATTTTAGTTCTGTACCAAAATGATTTAGTCACTAACTGACACACCACACGTCGTACACAAGTTTTCTCTTCAACCAAATTCTCTTGGTGTAAAATAATTTGGTAATTCTCTAACTCGTCCTTTGGAATTCTGTGTATTCGGTGAATTCGCTGTATTAGGATCACCTTGTATGTAGAATGAGTGACATCCGAAACTTTGTGAATCTCACGCGAATCATGAATGCCCGACCAATTGAACACTTTGAAATGAATCAGTCATCTTGTACCATTCAGGTACCAGTGGTTTAAACACCGGTGACGTAACGGATGCAATTGTTCTCTGCGTTTCACTTGTATTTTGACCAACTCTCGGCAAATTCATTCTCTCAACTCCACAGACAAACCACGAATGTTCTGTTATAATGTATTCATCCAGAGATTTCTGATTTCGTCCTACTAAAGGTAGGTATTGAGAATCTGGAGACCATCGAGCATGTTCCAGGTACGCAGAATCTTGCTGTTGCATCTGGTGTAGTGACGCACCACAACTGAAGCACTTGACTTTATCCCCTTCGCCCAAGTAGGAAAATCCGTCTCTGGCTCATTCTTCGTGGGTAGGTCCTATGAGATATTAAGGCCATTTTCCTTGGAAGGTTTGAAGACGATTTTCAAAGTCGCAGTATTCAGGAAAACGCACAGGGAACGAATATTCATCTTTCACAGGTTCATTTCGATGAGGATAATGTAAAATGCGAAGGAGTTTGCTCAGTTTGGATGACATCCGTAGGGTGGAAGACGCACGGTCTCGCGTGAAGGTTGACATTGACAATGAAAACCAGTAAAGAGTCCACGATAACGAGTGGCATCGCCTTCGCATCCGTCAGGTTTGACACGTACAGCAAAACTTTCCATGGTAGGTATGGTAGTAGTAGTAGTTAACAAAGTTCCCATGATGCTTTACTGCATCGCCGAGGTCACAGCGTACGGCATCGCTCTCATCGCAAGGCACAACATCGCACTTCTCTTGACACTCAAAGAACTTGAATGATGTCTGTTTAAAAGGATTCATCTTTCTCGCTTGGTCTTGGTAGTTACAATGAACTATCGGTCTTGCACATTGTCCCTTTATATATGCTGACCAATATCGACGTGACTGTACGGTAAGGTAAAGTGATTGGGAATCCGCACTTACTTCTGGTACACGATTGGATACAACTTTTTCAAAGGTCGACTGACGATTTGGTGATTGGGTAAACGTGCAATGTTGTTCGGTTGGTAGGTGGTCACTTTAAAGATTCCATCCTGTCCAGACTGCAAGGCTTCTTTTAATACGCCAAAGTTCACCACTTGACTGTTGCGATAATTGAGAGTCAATCGTTTCACTTGACACTCGGTGTCCACTTTTCCCGGTATTCGTAGCCGTACTTTTTAGGACCGCCACTTGCAAAACTTAGAACGTTCTCGTCGGGGTGCTCGTCCGTTCAGAGTCTTAAACGGTCTCCTTCGATGTCAGGGTCACGTTGACCCAGACGACCGATGTAGATGCAAATGTCCGCGTCAAAGTACAGGACGCGATCTCCTGACAGTTCTATATCTTCTTACAATTTTAAGCGAGCATGGGTTGTCACGTAAGCCGCAATGATGACATTTCCAAATTCGTCGGCATGTACAAGGTCCAGTTCTTGACAAAGATCACATCCTCATGAATGACGTCCACGTACTTCTGGAAGTACCGGGAAGGTTCTGTCAAATACTCCGTTTTAGGTAAATACATCCGTTGTGCCATTTTGCCCCACAAGCAATTCAACATCATTTTTGCAAACGATCGCCTTCCTTAATTTTTTTCTACGTTGTCTAAAGTGATGTCTTCCTGTATTTCTCTTTGAATTTGTTTTGTTCATCGGGAGTGTGACACCAGGAAGGATGGCCTGGCCACTGGCTTCTTGTTTCAGTTTCTAAAAGACATCCACGTAGTCTGCGAAAATGCCTTTCTGAGTCTCGTCGCCCTTGTGATATTTTTGTGTCTGGGAAAGTGGTAATTTTCGTAGCTTCTAACAGTTGGTATCACATGTCCAGAGCTTTTAACAATTCTACGCTGACCCACGTTCAAGTCAAAGCGCGTTCTTCCTGGGTGTGCTGACAAGGCTGATCCTGGTTGCTCGTTGCGGCACAAGTACGGCACAAGTACGCACAAGGGAAACATCAGTTTTCCTTGGCAATGGTGAGGTAATACTGGATGGTACAAGTACGTGGGAGGTAAGACTTTGCACTTGATCTACCCTACGTATTGTCGAATGTTGTCCAAGTTGATGTGTTCCGTCAGCAATTGCGGGTGCCCTGCTGGAAAGCGACAATATTTGCACACGTAAGGATACAGCGAACACACGTCAAAGTATTTGATTTCTCCTCCTTTCTCCTCGTCGGCTTGGTACAGCAAACAAGTGGCATTTGGCCGTCGTCCGTACAAACTGTTCCTCGGGTTCAGTGGGTCCACCAACTTGTAACTTTCCACGATGCGTTTAAACTCGGGATCGGTTTTCAAACGGTGTTTCACGCTTCGATACCGATTCAATGTTTTACTTCATGTCGTTCAATAAACCAAGGGATATATTTGTTCCGCTCACATCTCTCTGACACTTTAATGTGACACGTTTTTAATCATTTACACAATGGCAAACAAACATGGTGAAAAATTTCATGTTGTTTCGACAAATAACTTCAATAGTGAAAGCGTCACCATTTTTAAGCAATGTTTTAATAAGAATTTCTATTGGCTCAATTACATTGGTCTGGTGCTTTATGGCACATCAACACAGGTAGGTTATTTAGTACTGAGGCAATTTGAGTAAAATGCATTGCACATGGATACACCACAGTAGCATACCCAGGCTAGTCCTATCGTAGGTTTCAAACCCGCATCCTTTCAGTCGTGTGTCCGACACAATGACCACTGAGTCACCACAACTCCCGTTGCTCGGTTTCAGATTCGTCACCTTATTTTTAAATTCTACATTCATTCTTTGGTCGCCATTAATCTTCCTCCCCTTTTTTACTTTCTCTCTCTCTCTCTGAATATATATATATATATATATATATATATATATATATATATATATATATATATATATATATATATATTCATTCACGTTCTCCTCCTTTTGTAAATGTCACTTCGACAAAACATTATTATATTCTAATGTAAACCATACAAGACAGTGGTCAAAATGTTAGGTTCACGAACATCCAACGATAATAATTAATGAAAAGGAAATGAAAAGCAATAACATATACATATTAACACGTTATACTACATCCACCATGTCCAACATACGTATATTGTCCAATATTATATAATTACCTAAACGCACGACATTTATTATACACAGACGCGTTTGCTTTCAAGTCGAGTAACATAATTCCATTAGCGTCTGTCATGACAGGATCTCGCGTGATTTAATAGTTTAATCATCAGCACTATACATTTTCATTTCATGCATGCACGCATTTACCGCCTACCATCAGCAGTCGCTAAATCGCGTATTAAAATCACCACATAACGACAAATTCACAATCTGCATTCAAATCCCTTTCTGATTTCTGATGCCACCGGAGGCTGTAAGAGCATGCTAAATACATATTGTCTCCACCATAGACTGAGAGCTGTATCCATCCGGTATAATATAGCACAGGCAAAAAATTATAATTTTAAAAAAAAAAAAAAAAAATTGGCCATCCGATTTAACTTATAATATATTTATTATCGTTATACCCGAAAACAAAGATATTGACCCAAACAAATTGATCTGTAATGTATATAAGTATTCCGCCTAATTTTCTTTCACTATTTATTTAAATATCTGTATCTTTCTGTGCACAGAAAATTATGCAAAATTTGGCATAGACAAATCAGTTATTCATTTGTCCAAATTTGTACAAGAAGAAGAACGTTATTAAAAAAAAATATTTATCTCTCTTTTGTTAAGTTCATTCGCATGTTGTTGTTGATAAGCCTTGAAAAGAGAAAAGTACACCCCCACCTACATCTCTGTTTCCATGTTCAGAGAAGGGATTTTCATCACTATATTTTGAATCGAGAAGTCTCTAATATCGTGTTCTCTTATGTCATGTGCATCTTCGCGAGCCACTGGCGAAGATTCGCTATGCTTCTTTATCACCCGTTTCCTCGTGTTTCACGAGCACCCGTAGACAAACTACGTCATGAACAACGTACTGTAACGATTTCCAACATATCAATGAAAATTCCGGTTTTGTTGATCGTTAAATGACTGTGCTTGGAAGAGAAAATTTGAATGGCTCATTCGAACAGGGTGAAGGGTGATGTCGGGTCACACTGGCAGGGAAAATTTACCTTTGTCCTCAGTGATTGGTTAATCAGGTTTATGTGTAGTTATGATAAACGAGGAAATCCCCAAAAAGGCAGACCAAGGGAGATAGAGCAGCGTAGCGGATTATCACCCTTGGCTTGCGCGGAAAGTGTCCTGCGGTTACCTTTTGTTAATTCGAAGGATATAATGGTTCGCGTGAAACGCGTTCATGCCTAGTTCTCGGCGTATATAGTGGTACACGTCATGCCTATATTTTAACCGATCGATGGTAATAATTTATCAATAAACAAATTATTCTTTTCATTTTTCTTCGGGATATCGGTGAGCATCTATTATTTCGACATCATGTTCTCATTTCCTGTAATTATTTTAAGTGTTTAAACGACAAGTGTTTTTTTTTTCTTCGTATCATCTAAAATATTTTCTACTAAGGGCCATTTTATTTTCATATCATCTAAAATATTTTGTACCAATGGTAATTATGTTTTTGTATCATATATATATATATATATATATATATATATATATATATATATATATATATATATATATATATATATATATATATATATATATATATATATATATGTACCAACATCACCTACAATCACGTCAGTTTCTTGTATACCAATCGAATAGACCTACATGATCCATCTACACGTTCGTGTTTCATTTAAACTTGTATGTTCGTTCTGATTCACATTTTTCTTGTCTGTCTTTTCTCCGGATAATTTTGTACCCACGTTGTCTTTTTGCTAACGATGCTGGAGGCAATCTCCGTATTATACCATTTTTTAAAGGCACGTTTTTCCAAACTGATTTTTAAAAAATCGCTTTTGTTACTAAAGAGTACGATATAAAATCGACATTTTCTTCGAAATAATTTGCGGTTAAATGTATTGTTGCCTAGCAACTCTAATATTTATACACCTATGGCTGATAAGTTTTTTCGCTTCTTTTGTCTGGTTTCCTTTAACACCTTTATTGATTTAACTGCGTTCTAAATACAATTTTTTTGCCTCTTTTTTTTTCTTTCTTCCGTTTTGTCATGAATAACACCTTAGATTTTGAGGCACTTCCTTGTTTTCGCGACCTAATGAATATCAACACGGCTGCTCCTATCAATCCCTTGTTGACCTCTATTGTCGTACATACTTATAGACGTTGATCATTTTGATTTGATCATGGGATTGCGAGCTAATTCTGGGTCCCATTCCACCACAGATACATCATTCGAAACACGTAGCAGTGCACCGTGTTCAAATACCGATTATATTCTATTTGTGGTTCATACTAATATTAGATCAATCATTCATAAGCTGCACTATATTTCGCGCCATTTTTATGATTTAAAAACAATTTCTTTGAGAGAAACACGCCATGATATTTATGCCTCAAACGATGATCTTTTTTAAGAAATCTTTGAGATAAACCATTAGAAGGATAAATTAAATGACGGCGGCAGCGTAATGGTTGTATGTGATTATAGATAAGGCTTTAAACCAAGGCCTGGGCTTAAGAATATGACCTGAGCTTCAGACTAAGGCCAGGTTTTAGTCTAAGGCCTGGACATCAGACTAAGACATGACCTTAAGACTAAAGCCTGAGATTTAGACTAATCCCTGAGCTTCAGAAAAAAAGAAGCGGTTTAAGACTAAGGCTTGAACATCAAATTAAGGAAAGAGCATGAGAGTAAGACCTGAATGTTTTTTTTTTTACTAAGACCTGGGCTCCAAACTAAGGTATGTGTTTAGACTAAGGCCTGAGCTCCAACTTTATACCTGGATTTTCGACTAAGACCTAAGCTTCAGACAAGGTTTGGATTTTAAATAAGGCCTGGGCATCAGACTAAGGCCTCAGCTCCAGATTCATAACTTTTAATCCTCATTGATTGCAAATTCCATGAAAAATAAAAACGCATTTGTCCTTAGTGTTCTACCATTTTCCAACCAAACGAACATGTTTTGTGAATTCTCCCCATATTAGCATCGAACAGGCTATTGTCACATATGAAAACCTTTCAATATTGAATGATTTAAACGAAGGCTTTTACATGAGAATATTGAGAAACGCAGAGGCGTAGCTGGGGGGGGGGAGGGCAGGGGGGTACATATGTCCCCGGGCGCCAAGGTACAGGGGCGCCAAAATGAGGCTTACAACGTTACATTATAATAAGTAAACAAGGGTAATATTCAAAAATGTGATTAAACGGGGAGGGGGCTGGGGCGCCAATTTTATAGTTCGTCCCCGGGCGCTAAATATCATAGCTACGCCTCTGGAGAAACGCATGGGATATCTCTCTCTCTCTCTCTCTCTCTCTCTCTTCGTGGTTTACTGCCTTTTATTTTGTGCTAGGCCGTAAATCACTAGATTTTTCAATTAAAATAGTCATCACATTTCACTGCAGTGAAATACGATACATAATTACACTTCCTCATCTTTAACAAGATATCCGTGAAATTCAATGTTCTGCTTAGATGCATGCGTGCGTGCAAAGGGTAAATAGTGAAGCAATCCTGCCAACCTATTGTCATAAAGTGCATTTGCATGTATCATTATGGTTTGAGATAATACATAATCTCCGTTCCTCTCATGCTTTAAAGTTTGTACCTGTTTCCAATGCAAATAATAGTAACTGTAGTAACAGTTTTCGATATATGACTCGTACAAAAGAAATGTAATTTTATACATGTAAATCATTATACAACAGGTAAATCATATAAAAAATGATTCATCATCTGGAGAAAGCCCAGTGTGTACATGATAGAATTGTAAACTCTTTTCACTGACCTTCTATTCTGACAGAGTAATTGGCAATTGTAATTTTCTCATGAATTAAGGTAATACTCATGTGAGTTCATAATTTTCTTATCCAGTGTGATTCAATTGTTCATCTTCAATGTTGAATCTGAATAATTTATTGTGAAATATTTGCTATTTTTTGCCGTTTGAAATCGAGCGCCATTTTTACTACTGTGTGAGGGGACCCGAGGGGCCGAGTGGTCTAAAGCGCTCTCCGTTACGGATCACTGCCATCTCACCTCTGTGTGCGTGGGTTTGAGTCTCGGATTCAGCCAATGTGGGTATGTGAGAAAGCTTGCCAGTAGCTTCTCGTGGGGCGGTGGTTCTTTCCGGGGTTTTCCCGGGTTCTTCCTCTACCATTAATACTGGCCGCCATGTATAGCCTATCGTGTGCTGAGAAATGGCGTTAAACCCTACAACAACAACAACAACTACTACTACTACTACTACTGTGTGTATTAGTCGCTCGACTTTCCAATAAGAGGCGTTCAGGTTAGTCTTTCCGAATTCTTCCGTATATAGTAATATTCGTGAAAACCTTGTCATGAATTTCCCGAGCATGTTCCCAAAACCTATAAATAGAGATGACATCCGCCGTTCTGGCAGTTGTGGTTCTCCTGGACTCTTGTAAAGGTTTCAGGACCAAACAAACAATAAAAGTCTGTTTCTCTATTGTTATCTCAACTGATAATTTCAAGCATTAATAGCAAGGTAGAATAGTTACTACTGACACATAAATTTAGCACTAATAATGATTTTAATGCTTCTCTAAAGTTGTTTCAATGTTTATTTTCCTCGTTATATCAGATAAAAGTTTTGATTGAGTGATTTAGCTGACGAGACTGTCACTGTGTATCCCATCTGTTTGGAAATTTAGTACTCCGATTTGCATTATCGAACTTCCTACTCAGTTACATGTACCATTTTGAAATCACAAATTTCCATCAATTTTGTACTGATTGTGTCATTTAGATGTCGAAATAATATACCCGATACAACGACAAACTTTGATGCTACGAAACTACACACAATGTTGCATACAGCCCACGCGACTATTGATATCCGGTTCCAGACTGTGTCGCTCAAATCGAAAAATTGTGTCTCAGACTGTACCAGTAGTATAGTAGGGCTGTATAGCGTCAATGGAAATTTAACATGGGGAATATTGTGGCTGTATAGCTTCAAGAGAAAGTGGGATTGTTGTATAGCAGTGTTAGGGATCAGCTTCGCACTGCTAAAAGTGACCGCCGTAAAGCTGAGAGGCTCTGGCTTTCCACCAGACTCACTATTCTTAAGCAAATCTATGAAGCCGCTAAGAAGAATGTCACAAATATAGTCCATGCAGCGAAATCAGCCCACTACACTACTAAGATCATGGAAAGTTCCAGCTGCAAAGAGCTCTTCGAGATTACTAACAAGCTAACGTCAAGGAACAAATATCCACCACTTCCAACTACCTTCTCTCCAATCGACCTTCCGGACATGTTTGCAAATTTATTCCATGACAAAATACAAACCATCAGAGATAAGCTTGACAATACAATTTCAATTGACTCGTCGTCACCATACAGTTGGGATACAGAATTTGAGCGGCAACCATTAGCAGCATTTGAACCTGTCTCTATGGATTTGGTACGTACAATCCTGATGAAGAGTGCACCAAAGTCGTGTGAACTTGATCCAATTCCAATATCACTGCTTCTTGAGTGCTTAGATCCAGTATTGCCTTCACTAACTAATGTTATTAATACCTCTCTCTCATCCGGGGAATTTCCATCATTTTTCAAAGCTGCCATTGTAAAGCCTCTGCTGAAGAAACCAACACTAGACCATAACTATTTAAAGAACTACCGCCCAGTTTCTAATCTCCCATTGATATAAAAAAATCTTAGAAAAGGTTGTTCTATCCCAGCTTGTATCTCATCTGAATTCAAAGTCTTTTTAGCAATGTACAATCTGCATATCGCCCTTGCCACAGTACTGAAACTACTCTTTTAAAAGTAGTTAATGACATTCTCTCTGCGTTGGATAGCAGAAGGATTACAGTCCTCACCCTCCTTGATTTGTCTGCAGCATCTGACACAAAATACCATGATATATTACTTCACCGTCTCGAGCATATATTTGGCATTCATGATACAGCCTTACTGTGGTTCAAGTCCTACTTGGTCAACAGGACACAAATTGTATCTGCAAATGGAATACACTCCAGCCCAGTTGATCTATGTTGTGGTGTTCCACAGGAGTAGTGAATGGGGGCACCCTACGGACAATGGGAATTAGCATTAAAAACACCCCTGGGGCACTCTACGGACAATGGAAATTTAACATGGAGAAAAATCGTGGGGCACTGTACGGACAAGGGGATTTAACATGGGAATAAATCGTGGGTCACTCTACGGACAAGGGGAATTTAACATGGGAATAAATCGTGGGTCACTCTACGGACAAGGGAAATTTAACATGGGAATAAATCGTGGGTCACTCTACGGACAAGGGAAATTTAACATGGGAATAAATCGTGGGTCACTCTACGGACAAGGGAAATTTAACATGGGATTTTTTTTCTTTAAATTTTTTTAAAAAAGGGGTAGGCAATTCAAAAGGCTATCTCTTTTCGAGAAATATGGGGGCCCTGAAAAGGGCCTTTGGGTTTTCTTCTTCTTCTTCTAATTTCTTCTTTTCCTCCACCAACTTCTTATTTTATCTCCAACACTCTTTCTCTTCTTTTTTTTCTCCTTCTCTTCTTTCTTCTCTTCCTCCTCTTCTTTCTTCCTCTTCTCATTTTCCTCTTCTTTTTCAATTTTTTCGTTCCATGTTCTTATTCTTATCTTTTCCTCTTCATCCTCCTTCTCCTCCTTGATCTCTTTCATGACACCACTAATCTTGTCCTTTGCTTTCCTTAAGTTATTAATTTCCATCTTTACACGATGGGGACTATAGGAATAATGGTCTTCAACCAGTCTTATTAGCATCTGTTCCATTATTCCTAAGTTGTCTAAAACGTCTTGCAAGGTTTGTAATTTGTCCATTTGGTTTGACGCCATCTTCTTTTTATTCTTTGCAGAATGGTTTGAACGACGAATACTGTGGGTTCTTATACGAAAAGCGCGTACGTGAAGGAAAACATCCCCCTAAAACATAAAATGGATCTTACCTAGATGATGACCAAACATCGCGCGGACGTGAAGGAAAAAATCCACCCTACTTTCTCATTTCATATAATATAACCCTAACTATACTCTCCACATTTGCTAAGAAACCCATAATCTACTATTCACACAAACATACCTGAGCTCTTACAAACACACAAACACATACACTTCCACTATTAATAAAGAGTTAGTGTTTATTTTCACACTACTCTACCTACACACACATTGGCAAATTAATAGTTATTTCTTTTCTAGAGTATTGGGTAGCCCTGAAAAGGGCTGTTTTTTTGAACTCCTGATGCACCTATCTAATGGTTGCACCTTCCTGGCCTGGCGCCACACACGCGTCTTCTTCCCCAGTCTTCTTTCACCTTTCTTCTGGGGAGCGCAGAGGGAGGATGATTCGCTTCAGCACCCCAATCCTCTGTTTCAGGAATATTAAACGACATCATCTCTTCTCTTTTCTTTTCCTCCTCTTCCCTCTGTCTTTTCTCCTCTTCTTCCTTCTTTATTCTTGCTTCTTCTACTATAGCCTCCGCTGATAGTTCGTTTACTATCCGCCTAGCATATTCCAGGTGCATCTGGAGTTCTAACAGTTTCACTATTCTGCTAGTCATTTTTCTGGCTGTGTTGATCAATCAACAAGGGTAGCTGGACTGCCGAACGAGTTTCAATTTATACTGAAAGCGCGGACGTGAAGGAAAACATCCCCCTAATAACATAAAATTCATCTTACCTAGATCATGACCAAAAAACAACAACGCGCGGACCTAAAAGAAACACTCGCTCACTTTTTTATGCTACCCATCACTTCAATAGACTATCCACATACGCAAAGCAATCCAATCTAACCCCAAATATACACCTCAAACAGCCCAAAAAAACAAACATCATTTTAATCTACTATCCACACCAACCTACTTTATCACTTACAAACACAATCACACAAACACATACCCTCACATTTTTTAAGAAAGAGTTAGTGTTTATTTTCACACTACTCTACCTTCACACATTGGCAAATCGATCGTTATTTCTTTTCTAGAGTATTGGGTAGCCCTGAAAAGGGCTGTTTTTTTTTGGTTTTTTTGTTATGGCATTCTTTTTAGTTTCTAAGAATGCGATGTCCTCTGAGGATAGACTTTCTGGCGATAGGTCTGCTTCTTCGGAAAGAGAAGAAGAATTCTTTGGTGTCGATACGACAATCCACAAAGCCTCTGTCAGCTTCAGGTTGCTGCTGTTGCTGCTGTTGTTGCTGCTGTTGCTGCTGTCTCTGAAGTCTGTACTTCTCTGTCCATTCTTCTTTCTCCCTGTTCATTTCTTCTCTGAAGAGCTCTTCTATCAGGTCTTCAGTGATTTTTAACATTCTCACATTCTCTATTTCTTCTGGCTTCGGTATCAGACTGTGTCTGACCCTATGCAAATTCACGTAGGCTTCGTTGAGCTTAGCTAGTTTGGAGCACATCTTCTTAGGAGGATGAGTCGACAATGGATGGCTAGACTGGGAACAACCCGGTTCTTAAAGTTAAAGCGCGGACGTGAAGGAAAACATCCCCCACACGGTTTTCGAGCCGCAATGTTCATGAGAGGGATAGTAAGAAATGAAAGAGCATCAATCCAACATTCTTATAGCTAAACAAAAGACAAAGGCATTTTTTCTAAACACAACATTTTTTATTCAAAAATCACTTAACACTAAACAACAACATTTTTAACAATAATCCAACACTATAACATCAAACAATTTTTTTTCAAATCACAAACATTTTTTTCTTCAACTACAATCTACTTTAAACAAGGCTGACAACGTTGTGAATGAAATTGTGATTTCCACTGTTGGAAATCATTAGGCCATTGATGGACACTACGTTTCCTAGCTTGAGACAAAAGATAAGCATAATGGTCACAAAACCATCGATCTACTTTCACATCGTTTCTAGCAGAAGAACGAGGATCGAAATGAGTCACTAAATGTTCTAAGGAATAGCCCAGGCTGCGATGATGCAGAAAATACACACAGTACTGTCCACACACTAAGGAATCTGTGCCTTGTAATTTCACGTTATTGAATCGGGTGGTTTGAGCATTTCTTCTCATAAAGTCGATGATATCGTCTTCCAAAGGGGGCAATCCGTACGAATCGAAATATTCCACACAGCCTTCTTGAGGAAAGTAGACGGCTACCCAGTGGGTTCCTGGGAGATGACTGTCGTCCGTGTTGATCACGTAAGCTTGATGGTCTTTAGGTTTGCGATGAGGGAGTTCATCTTTAGCACAGACGACAGGATTCCAAGAAGACGTATACGAACTGTGGTTCAAAAGGTAATAAAGTTCCCAGGTATCCATTGTTTTGTGTTTGTTTTCTTCTTCACAGGTAATAATACGTCGTCAATTCGATCCTGACTTTTTGCTTGAAAATGTCTGACGAATAAACGGTTATTCGTTCTGTTTCCTCACTCTGATTCAGGAGAGCTTCGATGCGATGGATCTCTTGAGTGGTTAATGCTGGACAAGAATGTTCACGCAAGTCTTTATACCACTGGTGCAACACGTCTTTGTTCGAGATGAGACTCCAAGCTTCGTCCAGATACTCGTCCAATTTTTCTTCTTGACTTAACATCAGGCATTTATCGTGTTGAATTTGACTGGGATGATCGTTTTGACATCCATAGCAATTTTTCTTGATCAATTCCGTTATTTTGTCGACCAAGTGTTTGGCAAAACAGGAGACTAAATGGGCTTCTTGTTCTGGCCATCTCGACTTCATCATGATATCTTCTTCGTCTTTGTCTTGAGATTCTTCTCCTTCCACGGTCTCCTCACATTCCATCTCCAAAGTTTCTCCACTAGGTAAAGAGGGATAACAGTCTTCCATGGCTTTCTAATAATCTAGAATGACTTCTCTCAAACTGTTGATTTCTATGGTATTATCGAATTCTGCATACAGGATGACGTTCACTGTCGCTGGTAGTTTATCTGCAAACTGAAGTTCCACACGAATCTGGCCAGATTTTATAGGGTGGAAATGTCCCTCGTCGCTGCCTTGGTCTGGAGTGAAATCGAAAGCCCACAAAGCATAGCCTCCTGCATAATCGTCATACTCAATGCCGTGACTGGTGTTGGTTCCTAACTGACCGGTGGCTTCGTACAGGGACAAGTACGATCTCAAGTAATTTTTGTTGGCAAAGTCAGTTTCGAAAGGTCGGGTACACAAGGTCTTGCCATCACGACTGACTTCGACTTTCTTCACTAAAAAGTGTTGAAAGTTGAAAGGATTTTCTTTGAAGGCTCCGTTGAAGGCTGAATTCGTGACCATACCAAGGATCAAACGTTTGGGTAACTGTCCTTGGAACAGATGATCTTCGGTTATGGATTGCAGTCCAGCAGAAATGGTGAACGTTTTCACTTCCACACGTCGGATGGGATACTTGGCAGTCGCTCTGCTCAACGTTTGACTGATGTCGTTACCCACTTTGGGTAACACTTCTACGCGTCGTACGTACAGTTTGGCCTCTAAAATTGTGCTTTTAGGAGGCTTAGTAGGATCAGCAGCCATCAAATGGAAAGTGGTACTGCTGCGATTCAGTCTCAAGCGGACATTGACTCCGTTCAGCAAATATTTCTCTTGCAACCACATGTCCAAATGCAAACGATCCATCAGTTCTAAAATGTTCTTGTTTATGATTTTGTCTGCTCTTGCCTCAAAGCTGGAATTGGATGTATCTGTTTTTTCTAACTTGCCCGCTTCGTCAGCTACCCACAGCACACAGGCATTGAGATGACTATCCTTGGCATCTATTCCGTACGTCAAGAGATTTTCCAAGTAGGCACGGTAAGGGTATGTATCCATGCTGCTGCTGACTAGTTTGTTATTCAAGTACAAATCCACTGAGCTGAACAAGGAATGCATGAAATTGTTGACGGGACCTATTTCGTCATCGTCTTTTACTCCATTACCATCCTTATCTAGAACTTGGACTTTCAAGTACAAGTAACTGCTATTCAGATCGATGTAATCTTCGGGCTGCCCCTTGATTTCAAACTCGATGGGAGCGGAATCGGTCAATGAGGAGATGGGATTAAATTCCACCCATTGGGATTCTTGCATCGTCATCATGGTGGGGGGCATGGCAAACAGATCCAGTTCCGTCTTGGAACAAGCGCAAGACTCTCGGTGCATCATTTTTTGTTGTTGCTGTGTTTCAATAATCGAAAACGTCTAAGTCTCGAACGGTTCTTCTTTTCTTGGCCTTTCTCGCTTGAAGTCTGGTGAAAGGGTGTTTTCTTCTTCTTCGTCTCTTTCTGCCTTGTCCTTGCTGAATGCTTGACTCGGTAGCGTGCAGGGCATTTATAGGTGTGTCTCGTCGGCCCAAAATGTCTTTGCCCGTTTGCAGCAAGACATTTTTACCTGCCCTCATGAAGGCTTCTTTAGGGTTTTGTTTGTCGATGATGACATTTTGGAGAAATTCTTTGCCTTGCGTCAGTGCCGCATCTTTCAAGGCGTGCAATCCGCGTGTCACCATCGGTTTCAACACCGGGGCCACCGAACGAAAGGCCGATTTTAACATGTCTCCTAAACCGTGTCCTCGCTGTCGAGCCACCCCTCGGTACACTGGATACATGACTTACTTACGAGTCGTGAGAGAACCGTTTTCGAAAATGGAGTTTCACCGTGACTTTTCCTTTGGTGAATGGAATATTTTGTCCCAAATCTCCTTTTATAGTAATGTTGACCGTGTCCAAATACGACTTGCTGACCGGCAAATAGTGAGGATGGACAAATTCGCGGTGGACGTGGTAAGTGTTTCCACCTTCCTCGTCAGCGTTCGTGGCAGAATCCACTTTGAAAGGAATGACACGCAGTAACGGTACGGAGGTGTGTCCCACCACGTTGTATTCCACCACATCGGAGTACACAAAGATCAAATTCAGTCCTTGGTTCAGTTCTACCGGGGTACGAAAATACTGGCCAAAAGTCACGTTGTCGTAAATGATGGGTAATTCGGGTGGTGTTTTTTGTTCTAATTTCTTCCTCATCTCCATGTCACCGCCCAACATGTCAAACAATTCAGGACAAAATTCAATGGAGACGATTTTACTTCGCTCAAATTTCATCAAGAAGCGACGAGCTACTTTGTGGTACTCCATGGTGACACTTTTGTTTCTGAAAGTTTCCTTCTTAAAAACTTCCCCAAACACAACATTAAACTTGGAGGCTATGGCGCTGACCAAATGATGACCACTGAAATAATAGCCTGGCAGAATGAACAAGTTGTAGGTCCACGTTTTAGTTTTCTCATCATAGGTTCTACTGGTAGATGTGCCAATCCTATCCAACTCCTCTTGCAATTGTTTGTCATGAACTTCCACCTTAAAAGTATTTTGATTGGGAATGACATTGTGGACTTGGGTCGGGTGAATCATTTCCACTAAAGCCACTTCCCAATGGGCTTCGTGATCTAACTGGATGGCTTGAGGTAATTTGGCCGTGTAACAGCACAACGTGTTGTTGGGAAACACCTCCATGGAACTGTCACTGGGTAAGGTTAAGTAAAATTGGTTTTGGTGACTCATAATTCTAGAGTTCTGTGGCTGTCCGAGGGGATATTACTGGATGTCAGAGGCGTGTCTCCGCCCAAAATGGGGTTCTGGTTGTGGTTGTTGGAGTGGTGACTGGCACTGACACTGGCACTGGACACAACGTTCCCGTTCGAGGAGAATTTCAGGGAGGGATTGGGAAGCAGGTAACCGATGCAACTGCTCAATAAAATGGTCCACAATTGTTTGTCTCCTTGTTGCAAACTCAAATTGGCAATGGCTGCCCCGATGACACAATACACCACGAAGATTTGGCAGAAAAAGACGATTTGCGTTTTAGGCACACGTTCTCCGCACCACACCCACAAGGGTTGTTTTTGTAAATCTTGCACAGAAGAACTAGGGGAAGAAGGAGTGGTCGACGTAGCTGCGTCTGCTGCTGTGTGAAAGGGCATGATGGTCACTTCTTCTTTTTATAGTCGATGACTTGCGAAGCGTCGATCCAAGAATCGAAACTGGGTGGATATCCTTTCCAACGTACTTTGACTTCTTTGACACGTCGTTTGCCCACTTTACGGGTTCTGCGTTCGAGAATGCTTTCGATGTCGTACACGTCGTCTTCTTTTTTGGTGACACGTTGTAACTCGGGCAAATAAAACGTTCCTTTGAGTACTTCTCCGTTCATGTCTTCCAATTTATAGACGGCAGGATGACGGCCATGTACTCGTCCAGTGACGCGAAACAGTTCGGTCGTCCAGTTAGGTAAGTAACCTTTGTCGAAAGTGCGTTTGGTTTTGCCAATGCGCACCCAATCTCCTACGGTCAACTCTCCACTTTTCTTGGGGACAGCCCTCGTCGGGGACGTACCGAACAGGCGCTCGAACACCAACACTTCGTTGTCGGGAGTCACGTCTTGCGGGGCACGTCCGATGCTTCGATGGTAAGATTGGTTGTACGCTTGCACCAGGTGCGGTAAGATGTCGATGTACTTCAGAGTGTGGTGATGCGTAAAATATTTCCACATGCGTTCTTTCAAAGTGCGTTGAAAACGTTCCACGATGCTGGCTTTGGTTTCGGGATTCTCGGTGGTAAAAAAATGAATGTCACGTTTCTTTAATTCTTTTTGGAAAGCTTGGTTCAGAAATTCGGTGCCTTTGTCCGTTTGCCATCGAAGAGGGCGACGACCGCTTTGTTTCAACACCCGTTGCAGGGCTCGCACTAACTCGCTGCTGGATTTGGAAGTCAAAGGCACGACCCAGGCAAATTTGGAAAAGACGTCGATGACACAAAACAAATATTTGTAACCACGATTGTAGCTGGCCAAATGAGAGACATCGGCTAAATCGGCTTGCCATTGATGATCGATGCCTTCCACTCGGGTGCGACTTCTGGCAAACTTGCGTCGAATGGGTTTGTGTAAAGTGTAGGTAGCTTGTTCTTGTAACCATCGTTGCACTTGAGGTAAACGGAGACTTTTCAGTCGAGTTTTGGCAGCACGATACAATTTTTGAACTCCTGCGTAACCTGCAGGATGCGAGGGATCGTAGTAAATGCTGGCTAAGACTTTTTCCATTTTTTATTTTGTGTTGGTGTGTTAATAAGGCACCCACTCTTGGAAGAGGCTACTCTTTTTCTCTTGGGGTATTTTCTTGGATTGCAAGGCTTTGCGTGTGCGACCGGCAATAGGTGTCGAAGAGGAGGAGGATGTCTGAGCGGGGGATATAGGTTCTTGTTTCACTTCTGTCTTCACTTCTGTCTTCACTTTCTTTTTCTCTTGTGATGAAGAAGGGGTGGCCATCATCTTTTTAATCCATCCAATTCTGGAGGTAGGTGGTGTTGTTAACTTGCGTACTTTTTCTGGTGGAGTTTGAAACCCTTCTTCTTCTTCTTTTCCTTTTTCTGTCTTGACCACTGGTACCGGTACTGGTACTGGTACTGGTGATGGTGCTGGACTTTTCATCAAGGTCTTAAAATCTTTCAGAGTGGGTAAAGCTGTTTCGTCTAAAGCTTTCTGGTGAAAGAGTTGCAGTCGTTGCAAGAGTTGACCGTACTTTTGAGATTTTTCTGTTTCGGACAAATCTTGGCGATCCAGCAAGGACTGCAATTCGTGTTGTAACTGGGACATCTCGCTCAAATTGGGATTGGGAGGTAAATGCGGGGTGCGTTGTTCTTGCCACCGATGGTATTCCATCCATCGTTTGTAAGGCACTAAAGCTAGTTTTCGTCCTTCCATGGGGTTGTCAGGGGTGAATTCTGAGATCTTGGGACTTCCGAAGGCCTTTTTATCTTGCTCCCACCAGTCCTCCCAACATGGTTCCCAAGACTCCTTTCAGTATGGGGCCTAACAAGAGAGGTAAAATGCCTCCACGTTGGACCAACATCTTCTTTTTTTGACGAATGGGAATTTTCTTTTGAACCATTTTCCGAAGAACGTGACGATGTTTGCCTAAGCATTGTTTCTGGTGTTTGGACAAAGGGATCGTGCCTTTCAAAACGTTCAAACAATATTCGCACACGGTATCGATGACCTCTTTGGAGGCCGTTTGAATGAGTTTTTTTCGTAGGGGTGGAGAAGCTTTGGACAGGACAGATAACAGGTCCCCATGTTTGGCTAAACGTGGTGGCAGTCCTTTCCTTTTCTTTCCTTGGGGTTTTCTGGAGGGTGACATCTTTGAGTCTTTAGGAGCACCAAAAAAACACTGATACCCTACTCGGTCACAGGCCTTTTTTATACTGGAACGCGTCGCCACTGATTGTCTTTACGTTTTATCAGTTTGAGGACAGGCATGACACGTCGTGCAGGGGTACGTAACGGACTAAATCGAGCCAGTTCTTGTTTGGAC
This sequence comes from Sinohyriopsis cumingii, assembly GCA_028554795.2. Lineage (NCBI taxonomy): Eukaryota > Metazoa > Mollusca > Bivalvia > Unionida > Unionidae > Sinohyriopsis > Sinohyriopsis cumingii. The sequence continues at coordinate 98,611,633 of CM068839.1, forward strand.
AAATCCAGTAAACTTTGTAACATGCCCGATCTTTCTTGGACTTTGATTTTGGGAGAAGGTACTTTGTGAGCAGCAGCCACTGCCGCTAAATGGGAAGGTCCTGCCACTGGGGAAGTTCTTTTGGGGGTCATCAAAGGAGAAGTTCTTGGTGTGATCAACGTCTCCAAGTACTCTTCAGTTCCTGGTGACATCAACGGAGAAGTGGACAAACGTGAGGCTGCCGGAGACGCAGTCACCGCTGTGGCAGGTCGTGGCTTGCGAGTGTAAGGTTGCGTCCTGGCCGAAGTGCCTCTCTTGCGACTAGTTTTCTTCTTCTGTGGACTTTTCTTTTTCTGGGGACTTTTTCTCTGTTTCTTTTTCTGGGGGCTTCTTTTCTTTTTCTGGGGTGGTGTCTGGTAAGAGGAGGGTCCCGCCACTGGAGAAGTTCTTCTTGGGGACTTGGTCTTTTTCTTTTTCTTCTTGGGGCTTCGTTGGACTTTTGTCTTAGGGATAACTTTGGGGGCATTAGGATCCCATCTTAAGAGTGAGCGAATGATGACCCCTCCTAGAGTACCGCTCCCTCCAGGTTTCAAAATGATTTGTTTTTTGGTTTGAGTGTCGATGCGGGGATCGGCCAGTTGGACCAAAGCGACTTTGTTTCGATCGAAAAAGCGTTGGGTTTGATGAGGAATCTGAATGATTCCTTGGAGTAATTGACGTGCCGTCACCGTGAACCATCGTAAGACTTCTTTGAGACTAGCTTCTAAGACACGGGCTCGTGTTTGTGGATCTTTTTCTCGGCTGATGCCATACAAGGCACGAATCAATTTGACGGGAAGATGCGACTGAAGGGACGTCATGTTCACACTGTGTGAGACAGACGAAAAAGGGTCTGAGGTTTTTATAGATTTTTTTCATGGGGAGTGAAATGAAGTCGAGGACGGAGACGTGTACAGGACAGGCCCTCCGTCTTGGCACCAGTGGTGAAACAAGTGGGTACGAAATCGCAAATCCTCGGGGGTCGTAGGTTTCAAATCGACGAGTAAATAGGCGTGTGGCGTTTGAGTGGCATCGTCGTACGCCTGAGTCAGCCAAGGCGTTCCTAACTGTTTGGCTAAGACTTGCACTTGCGATTTATCTCGAGGGCTTTTAAACAAGACCACGTAATGCGCATTGAGACTGATGGTGCGATGGGCTTTACTTTGTTGAAACAAATTTTGGGTGATGTAAATGACACTGGCATTACGGTGATGCCCTTTGCGCGTGAACCACAATTTAATTTCTTCTTCGTCTTCTCCTAACATGTCGTCGAAAATGACCAAATGGGTTAGACGGGAGTCAGAGACGATGCCGTCGTCTTCTTTAGGAATGCCTTCCACAAACACGATGGAATCGCCTTGACTTTCTCGCAAGAGGCTGTACGCCGATTGCCACTCTTTGTAACACCACACGATTCGTTGAGGGGGCCGATCGATCAAATGATGTTTATGTTCGATCAAACGTTTGACGAATTCGGTTTTGCCTGAACCGCTAGGTCCAGCAATGAGCATGTTAAAGGGATGGCGAAGATACAAAGCCTCCCAACTGGCACGATCTAAGTGTTCGTCGATGACTTTGACAGTAGAGGAAGAGGGAGCAGAGACAGCAGAAGTAGCCATGGTGTGAGAAATGTCACTTGTGACACGAAAAACAAACAAGACAAGAGTTTATATACTTTTTCAGAACACGTTTATTGAATGTTTCAAATATGAACACGAAAGACAAAAATACATACAACCCAAATAGTGATGTACAGGAATATAAAACACAGCAAAGCGATCAAAGTGGAATATAAACAAGTGTCTGTACAACATGTTTTGGTTAACCAAGATGTCCTAGGGACAGTGTGTAATGTTCTTACAGTCTCTACATGAGGTATTGTCACACAAGTGTCCTCCCGGAATGACCTTTCAGGCATGTCCATGACAGTCCTGTCCTGAAGCGAGTGGTTGTTCTCGGTGACGGGTTCTTCTGGCACCGTCACTAACACAGGTTGAAAAGTAACTTTTTTCCTTGAACAACTCTTGTGCATACTGGGCCACTTCTTGGGTCCAAGCCTCAAAACCCCCCTTTTTCCAGTCACGAACATCTGTCCAATGAGGGTGTAAGTCACAAGCTACACACACATCGTCATACACGTCTTGGGTCGCTAAAAGTTGACGAATCTTTTTTTCCTGTTGAGGTCGAGAAGTATCCAGATGAAAACGCAAGGCTTTGAGCAAAAGGAGTTTTTCGTGACCATTTAAGGCCATGGAGGTGGTAAGTACTGATCGTAAAGAGTCCACAAAGAATCGGCTGGTAAACGAAATCCCAGAAAACAAATCACTAAGACACACACCACTTGTCGTCCCAAATTGAATGGATACAGTTCTTGCAACAATCGATGGTAATGATCCACGGTTTGAATATGGTCATTGAGTTCCTTCCACGGAATCTGTTGGATTACATACGACATAAGTCGTGGCATAGCTGCCTGTTTTTATAGTCTCTTTGTTTCGAAAAGAATACACGTACTTTCTAGCCAGTGATGTTCGTTTTCCAGTGGGTAATGTAAATCTTGCATACTGTAACCGAAACGTCAGAGTTCGATTAGAAGTTTCCTCTTCCGCTAAGTAGATTCCACGTAAAATATGTTGGTAATCCTTTACCTCGTCTTCCTCAATGGGTTGCTCTAGGTGAATCTCGAAGTAACCAAAATGATCAACACGTGAATCATCGGGGGCCTGGAAGTATTGAACAAGGTCTGACCACTGAAACAATTTCTGACAAATCAGTTCTCTTATACCCTTCAGGTACCAGTGGTTAAAGATCTGGTGACGTAACGGATGCAATTGTTCTTTACGTTTCACTTGTATTTTGACCAGCTCTCGGTAAATGCGTTCTCTCAACTCCACAGGCAAAGCACGAATGTTCTCTTGTAAAGTATCCATGAATAGGTCATACTAAATCCTCTTTGGTCTGACACAAGAAATGTACTCTTTGCACAAACATGGTTTCACTTCAGTGTCGAATTTAAATCGTTGAGTCACTAATCTACACATTACAATTCGTTCAGAAGTTTCCTCTTTCACTAAGTTGACATTGTGTTCAAAATGTTGGTAATTCGTTAACTCTTCCTCTGGAATTCGATGCAGTACGTTTACAATGATGTAACTACAATCGTCCATACCAAACCAATCCTTTCTAAAACTAGAGGATCGTTGATTAATGTCTGTCCAATGGAACACTTTCAATTGAATCAGTCCTTGTATAGCCTTCAGGTACCAGTGGTTCAAACACCGGTGACGTAACGGATGCAATTGTTCTTTACGTTTCACTTGTATTTTGACCAGCTCTCGGTAAATGCGTTCTCTCAACTCCACAGGCAAAGCACGAATGTTCTCTTGTAAAGTATCCATGAACAAATTATTATGGTAAGAAGTTACTTCAATGTCTCGGTCCCACTAAAGGTAAGTAATGACAATTCGGTGACCATCGAGCATGTTCAACGTAGGCTGAATCTTGCGGTTCCCAGTGGTGAAGTGACACACCGCAACTGAAGCACTTGACTTTATCTCCTTCGCCCAAGTAGAAAAATCCGGCTCTGGCTAATTCTTCGGGGGTCGGTCCTCCCAGATACTTTGGCCATTTTCCTTTGAACGATTGAAGACGATTTTCAAAGTCGCAGTATTCCGACGAACGCACAGGAAACGAATATTCGTTTTTCACAGGTTCGTTTCGATGAGGGTTGAGTGAAATGGGCAGGAGTTTGCTCAGGGCTGGATGACATCCGTAGGGAGGTAAACGTGAAGGTCGACATTCCCCTTTAAAACGAAACCCAGTAAAATGTCCAAGAGGACGAGCAGCATCGCTTTCGCATTCCTCAGGTTTGACACGCACAGCATCACTTTCCATGACAGGGGCAGTGAGAACGAAGTTCCCATGATGCTTTACGGCATCGCTCAGGTCACAACGTACAGCATCGGTCCCATCGCAAGGCTCACAATCGCACTCGTCTGCAAACTCCGTTACGCAATTACAATGGTAACCACATGGACAATCGCAGTTTCCTTCCGGACATTTTCCGTCGCAATGTCTGGGTCTTATCCATCCAGTATTAGTCACACTAGAGGAAGATACAACTTTTTTACAATCCCCAAACTGGAACGATGTCTTTTTCAAAGTATTCATCTTGTTCGCTCGGTCTTGGTAGTCACAATGAACTATCGGTCTTGCCTAGGGTTCCTTTTTTATATACAGACCAATACCGACGTGACCGTACGGTAAGGTGAAATGATTGGGAAGTCGAACTCGCTTCTGGTACACGATTTGATAGACTTTTTCCAAGGGCCGACTGACGATGTGGTGAGTGGGTAAACGTACAATCTTGTTCGGTTGGTGAGTGGTCACTTTAAAGTTTCCATCCTCTCCCGATTGCAAGGCTTCTTTCAATACTCCAAAGTTGACCACTCGACTGGTACGATAATTCAGAGTCAGTCCTTTCACTTTGCACGTCGTGTGCACTTCTCCTTGTTTGTCCCGGTATTCGTAGCCGTAATTTTTGGGACCGCCACTGACGAAACTTAGAATCTTGTCGTCGGGATGCTCGTCTGTCCAGGCTCCTAAACGGTCTCCTTCGATGTTAGGGTGATGTTGAATCGGGTGATGGATGTAAATGCAACTGTCTGTGTCAAAGTACAGGACACGTTCTTCTAACAGTTCTAAAGCTTCGTACAATTTTAAGCGAGCATGGGCTGTCACGTAAGCCGCAATGATGACATTTCCAAAAGGGTCGTCTTGCACAAAGTCCAGATCTTCTTCGTAATTGACCAAGATCAAATTCTCTCGAACCACGTCCACGTGTTTCATGTATTTGGTTTTGTCGTGAATCATCTGGAAGTAGCGGGAAGGTTCTGTCAAATATTCCGTCTTGGGTAAACACGGTCGTTGTGCCATTTTACCCCACAAGCAATTTAACATCACTTTGGCAAACGATCGCCTGCCTTCGTTTTTCTCGATGTGGTCTAAAGTGATGCCTTCTTGTTCGTAGTATTTCTCTTTGAATTGTATTTGGTCTTCGGGAGTGTGACACCAGGAAGGATAGCCGCTGGCTTCTTGCTTCAGTTTCAAAAAGTCATCCACGTAGTCGGCGAAAATGCCTTTCTGCGTGGGGTCACCCTTGCGGTACTGTTGTGTCTTGGGAAAGTGGCAAATTTCGTACACTTCTAACAGTTGGTATCCCATGTCCAGAGCTTTGAACAATTCCACGCTGACCCAGGTTCCCGTCAAGGACCGTTCTTCCTGGCTGTGATGGCAAGGTTGGTCCTGGTTGCACGTTTCGCCACAAGTACGGCACAAGGGAAACATCAGTTTGCCTTGACAATGGTGAGGTAAGACGGGATGGTATAGGTTCGTGGGAGGCAAAACTTTGCACTTGATCAAGCCTTCGTATTGTCGAATGTTTTTCAGGTCGATGTGTTCCGTCAGCAATTGCGGGTGCCCTACAGGAAAGCGACAATATTTGCACACGTAGGGATACAGCGAACACACGTCCAAGTATTTGATTTCTTCTCCTTTCTCTTCGTCGGCTTGGTACAGCAAACAGGTGGCATTGGTCCTTCCTCCGTACAAACTATCCCTCGGGTTCAGCGGGTCCATGAACTGGTAACTTTCCACGAGGCGTTTAAACTCGGGATCGGTTTTCATACGGTGATCGTACTCGTGTTCCCACATTTCCACCACTTGGTATCCTTGCTGTTCTAACTTTAGGCGTCGCTGACAAGTGTCCTGGTACAAGTCTTCCATGGTTCGTTGCAAAAACTGATTTTTAGTGCCACGGTCAGGGTAACAGACAGGACATCCGTGAAATAAGCAACCGTTAAACTCGTACACGATCTTGGGGTTTTCTAAGTCCCAGCCATCGACCGAATACGTTCCGATGGTCTTTTCGCCCCCTCCGTTGCGGGCATGCTGAATCCACTTGTCTTCCTTGTCGCACAAGTAATGTAACCAACGTAGGGCTTTGACCGAGTATTGACGTTTGACAAAGTGGGTCGTTTGAGGGCTGATGACAGCCACGGTGTTTTCAGGCATGAATCGTTGTCGATACACTAGGGAACACGCTTTGGCAATGGTGCAAGCTTCTTTCAAAGGATCCACCCCTCCGTGTTCCATGAACAGTTCTCGAAATTTTCCACAGCAACGCCGTAAAATGTCCACGTCGGAACGACAATACTTTAGCATTTCTTCCTGAAAGTCGAAAGGGTCCGAGGCGTGAATCTGGTACCAAGCGTAGAAAGCTTCTCGTTGTTCGGTACGCATGTTGTCGGGGTCGTAATAGTGAGCCTCGGGCAAATGGGGTAGAACGGCGTGTTGATTGGCTTCCGTATTGAAAAAGTGTGGAAAGTACCCTTTAGCCATTTCTGTCATTCCAAACGTTTTAGGCATTCGACTCAAAGGCATGGCCAAATAGCTCATCGAATCTTTAAACTGCACTTGTCCCACTTGCATGAAAATGATTTTGGCTCCGTTCAAAGTCACTTTAGGACGTTCGGTGCCTTGTTCCGTATAGTATCTCAAAAGAAACTGTCCATCGTATCCGGAGAAATTGTGAGCCATCACCGTGGCATGACGATGACAATCTCCGTAACGTTCGATGTCCTCTTGGCTCCACGTCTTGTCGACGGGGTCTAAGACCCATTGGGCAAAATCGGCTAACGTGTTGGGTCCCCAAAAGATTTTTTCACGCCCTCCAGGAATCTTGCTGCAGTGAGGGCAATGACTGAAGATAGGTTCTTGAATGCACTTCTCGCACGCTCGATGAGCCACGCAGAAATTAGGAATGTGAATGCCGGTCTCTTGCATGCATTCGAAATCGAAAAAGATGAAATTGCCTTTCTTCTTGTGACCGTCCTCTTTCTCTGGTGGGGGTTGGTATTTTTGCACGTAACATTGGTGTTCCAAGTCCACAATGTGGTGACAAATGTGACATTTTTTCTTTCCTCGACATACGTGTGCCTTGGTACTATTGGTACGTATGACTTGTTCACACGTAGGGCACAATCTCAGGAGTTGACAAGCACATTTCTTCTGTGAACCTTGCGTTTTCAGATGTTGTTGGTAACAGGTAGGGCTGACAAACGTGCGCAGACAAGTGGAACAAGGCACTGGTTCTTCGCTCAGACAGGGTGAAGAGGCCAAACATCCTGAGCATTTCAATCCACAATGCTTGTGTTGCTCTCGATTATTATAACCATGGTCACATTTCTCACAGTAATAACTGTATTTCAGGAATCCGGTGATACTGGTAATGGTATCGAAATGGTTATCGTGATGATAAAGGTGAATGTATTTTCCGTCCTTAAAGTCTTGGCCTCGAAACAATAGAGGTCCACGCACTTCTTGAGGGTGCACTTTCAAGGTGTAGCGTGGAGCTAGGGCATCTTGCAATTTTTGCATCTCAGGAATGCCACAGGGTGTGTCTTTGGACAGTCCGGCTTGTTGTAACAGGAGTTCTGCTTCATTTCGTTGTTTGGCTCGGTCGGAACGTTGAATAGTGTCCCAGGTTCTTTTCCATTCTACCGTGTCGTTCTTGTTGGCATAGGTTCGTCCCACCACGATGGCACGGGCTAAACACATCTGGTCATGAGGGTTCTTAATTCGGACGAGACTTGTTTTGGTGTTGCGAAGGTCGTCCACCAATAACATCTTTTTGCGTCCAGTCCCTTGAGGAGGAGAGACGTGGGTCATGTCAAGTGTGGCTTTACCATCGGTGATGTCAAACTGATCATTAGATTGTTGTACGTGTTGAATCTTGTCCATGACTTTGGAAGCAGTTAATTCTGCAGGGGTGCTAAACTCAATCCAAACAGGGGATTTCAAACCGTCGTGTTGTATGGAAAGTCTCAAGCGATCGTCTTCTTTGGGTTGACATTGTCGCTTGAGTGCAGTGAGCAAAGAATCCCACACCTCGGTGATGAACACTTCTGCTTTCTCTAACGGCACTTCAGCCTTGAAATCTTTAAACTTCACCGTGTATTTGTAAGCCGTGGTTCTAAATTTTCTAGAGGAGCGCTTTTCGGTCTCTCGAATGGAATAGTACTTTTCAGGGTTGACTAAGGGTGGTGAACTTGGTTTAGAGGGTTCGGATTCTGGTTCACTCATGTCCTCTTCAAAATCACTGGCATGAATTTGTGCCAAGATTTCAGCCCTGGTACGAGGCGATAGATCACGTTTCTGCCTCTTACTTTCTTCTTCTTTCTTCTCGAATGAATGGGATCGTTTCATCTTGAAAGCAAAAAGTCAAATGACTCAAGTTCAAACACCATAAACTACTTTATAGTCATAGCAGACCAGCGTATATAAAAGGGTGTGTGTCTTGTCCTTTCACTATTCATTTCACTCTCAAGCCGAGCACAACGATGGAAGAGACTGACCAGATGGAACGTTTCGTCAGAGCTTTGCGAGGGGTCATTAGAAAATTCTCTTCAGACCAGCCTACGGACTACTCTCCTTCCTTTAGAGATAAAAGTCAAGATACTTGCTATATCTGTCAGAAGAAAGGGCATTGGTCTTCAGAGTGTCCAGACCGTCAAAAAAGAAAAAAAACAGGGGATAAAAAAGACAAAAGTCAAGATACCTGTTATTATTGTAAAGAAAAAGGACATTGGTCTCCAGATTGCCCAAAAAAGAAACAAGAGGAGTCAGAAGAAAAGAGGAATTCTTCAGAAGAAGAGAGGGATTCTTCAGAGGAAGAGAGGGATTCTTCTGAGGAAGAAAGAAGACAGGTGAAGAAAAAGAAACAGGAGAAAAAAAGAAGAAGGGAAGAAAGCGAGGAGGAAGAAGAGGAAAAGAGTGTGACGGTGAAGAAATTCAAAAAACAGAGAGACTAAAAAGGAGAAAAAAGAAGAAATTAATGAACTTTTTATTAAAGTGTTGTGTTATAAATTGTGAATTGGATTGTAAAAATGGAGAAAAGAATAAATGAATGATATAAGGTAAGTGTCTTTGAGTTGTGATTTTAAAATAAGAAGCTACACTCACGCACTCATACACAGACACGTACTAAAAGGGTAACATGGGTGAGTTCTGTTTTTTTTTGAGTTATTGGCAAATTGAAATTGTATTTCTTTTCGAGAAATGTGGGTGGCCCTGAAAAGGGCCTTTTTTCTTCATGGTGTAGGGGTGAGTTTAAGCAATCAATTTTAACTGCCTTAAGCCTTTGCCACGGCCAAGGCCTACTTCTGGACTGCGTAATGTTGATGATGATAATGATTGGGTTGAAATCACTAAGGGTGGTACGGTAGGCTTAGTCACAGGGTTGACATGTTTGGCTCGGGAAGGTCGTATTCTCTTCGGTCGTGATAAAGAAGTCTGATACATTTGTTTAAGACTTCTTAACTCCGCTAAAATGTCCAACAGTACCGTGACCGTTTGATTTTCACCCTCTTGTTTCTTTGCTGCTACTTCTTCTTGCTGTTGTTGCTGTTGTTTTTTTCTTACCTCTTCTTCTTGTTGCTGTTGCTGTAGGAGAAAAGCCTGTTCCGCTTCCTTTTGTCGTTGTATAAATTTCTCCAATTCTTCTTTCTGTCTCTGTCTAAAATTCTCCACTTGCGGTAATGAAGAAAGTAACGAAGGTTCCGGAACAAATTCTTGCGAGGAGAGAAAATCCACAAAATCCCAATTCACCTCTTCTGAAAGTAAGTCCGGGTTCCCTTGGGCAGTCTCCCCTGCTGGTGCACCCCACTGGATCGTTTTCTGAGTTTCCGTCATGTTGAATCACTGTCGCATAGATTGACTGCACACAAGCGCTAGCGAATCTATATTGACTACGTGACGTCACAGACTGCTCTCTTCGGATTGGATGCGAGATGACTGAATTCTGTAACGCGTGTTCGGATTGGTAAATGAACTCAATCCGTTTCAATCCTTCCTCCGCCTATAAATAAGCGCCGTTCACTGCATTGATTCACCTGTTCTCGTCGCTTCAAGATGTGGACTACAGTTGAGTCATCCACCCTTGTGTCTTCCATGATGTTTCGGACAGACTTGCTCATGTATGTCCGATCGAAGTGGACCGTTGTCCACAGGACAAACACCAGCCTGTGGATACGTAGGATCTACGTCGAAAGACAAGGATGCCTGAAAAGAGTGCTGATGTACGGACCAACAGTAAGACGCAGCCTAAGGACAAGAAGAAGACCAATGCGGTGCCATTTATGTTAATGAATACATTAACATAAAACCCAAAGGCCCTTTTCAGGGCCCCCATATTTCTCGAAAAGAGATAGCCTTTTGAATTGCCTACCCCTTTTTTAAAAAAATTTAAAGAAAAAAAATCCCATGTTAAATTTCCCTTGTCCGTAGAGTGACCCACGATTTATTCCCATGTTAAATTCCCCTTGTCCGTAGAGTGACCCACGATTTATTCCCATGTTAAATTTCCCTTGTCCGTAGAGTGACCCACGATTTATTCCCATGTTAAATTCCCCTTGTCCGTAGAGTGACCCACGATTTATTCCCATGTTAAATCCCCTTGTCCGTACAGTGCCCCACGATTTTTCTCCATGTTAAATTTCCATTGTCCGTAGAGTGCCCCAGGGGTGTTTTTAATGCTAATTCCCATTGTCCGTAGGGTGCCCCCATTCACTACTCACAGGGGTCTGTTCCTGGACCTGTTCTCTTCATTCTATACACTCATTTGCTCTCAAGTGTCATAGATCATCATCCAGTGTCTCACCAATTGTACGCTGATGACACCCAAATATACAAATCTAGCCACCCAACTGAGGTTGATGCTACCATCCAAGGTGTAGAGAGGTGCATTTCTGATGTGAAATCATGGATGACATGTAACAAGCTGGAGATGAATGATGATAAAACTGAGGCCATTCTGATCACAACACAAAGACTTTCTCATTCACATCCTTTACCTCAAACAATAAATATCAGCAAAACCAACATTAAATTCACACAATCAGTACGAAACCTAGGTGTTACTCTGGACAGTACTCTCAATTGCACCAACATGTCATGAACATATGCAAGGCTGCATATCTTGAGCTGAGACGCATCAGCTCAATTCGCAAATATCTTTCAGCTAATGCCACTAAAACACTTGTGTGTTCATTAGTACTTTCAAGACTGGACTATTGTAACTCAATTATGTCTGGTTCATCTCAATATCTACTCCAGAAACTTCAAAAAGTTCAAAACACAGCTGCTCGGATAATACTTAGAGTACCACGATCAAAACACACCTCCCTGCTGCTCTGTACCCTACACTGGCTATCCATTCGATAACGAATCAAACAGAAAATTTGTTCTCTGTGCTACGTTTTACTGTCGGACTCTAGTCCAACATACCTATCCGATCTCATCCATGTGTACACACCAGCAAAATCCTTACACTCCTCTTCTGACAGTCGTATACTCATTATTCTCACTATGAAAACAAAGTCATATGGACAGCGTTCTTTTGCATACCAGGGCCCAACAACGTGGGATGAATTGCCCACTGAACTTAGATACAAAGACACAGTGATCACATTCAAGAGTGCTCTCAAAACTCACTTATTTTGACTGCAAGTACAAACTTAAAGACCTAATAATGTTTCCTACCTTAAATATCCTCTGCGTGTTTTTTTTATATTTAATGTTTTTCTAATTTCATGGTGTTTGTTTTTGTAAACATATAATTATATGTTTTTTATCTTATAGGTGTTGTCTAATGTTGTAAAGCGCTTAGAGCTACTAAAGATTAGGCGCTTTACAAAGTCTTTATTATTATTATCATTATTATTATTATTATTATTATTATTATCGGGATATTAAGAATGGAACAGGTGAGGTTACGTCACGATAATGGACATTGGTAACAATGTTGCAAGGGGCTAGCCTCAATCGGAACAAACAGCGGAAGAAGAAAACCTAGAACGGTTGGCGGGGACGGGAGGAGCATAGACATATATAACACACACAACATACATACATACATAGATTGATGAACATCAATCTATCACACATAAACTATAAAACGACTAAAAGATTTCGTTAGGCAAAGAGAATAAATATATTCTAGAGGCATATGAGTGGCTCTGAAATGGGTCTATGGTTTTTACGTTAACATCATTCCGTTAAAATAGAGGGCGTCTGATATGTGTTCTTCTCTTCCTCAAACTTCTTCTGACTTCTGGACCGTAGACGAGGACTCGCTTCAGAAAGCGTTCTCTCTCCACACATATCCTTCTTTTCCAAACGCTCGCATAGGTGATCCAGATGATTGTCCATGATAATTTGACATACATTGGTAACAGCATCGACGATACTATGGTAGACGATTCAACGTTAGTCCATATCTTGTGACGAGAATAGGTGAAGGGAATGAAGTTAACTGCAGTTATTTATAGTGGAAGAACATATCGAAACTGATTGAGCTTTTTCACCAATCCAAACACTTGTTACTAAATTCAGTCACAGTGCGGAATCTGTCTTCCAATCCGAAAAGAGCTGCCTATGACGTTACATTCCTTATAAAGATGCGCTAGCGTCTGTGCGCAGTGAGTCAATGCGACAGGGTTTTCAAACATGACGGAAACTAAGAAGACGATAAATTAGGGTGCGACCGGCCGTGGAGACGAGAAGCGATGACCATAGAAGTGGCTATCAAAGTCAACACAGTCCTAGTTTCAGAAGAGACCGATTTTAATTGGGATTTAGTGGGTTTTCTCTCTTCTTTGCAAGAATTTGTTCCGGTACCAGCGCCTTTCCCACCTTATCCTTCCTTACAACACGTCGATTATTTTAAAGAGACAGAAAGAAGAATTGGAGAAATTTTACAGCAGCAGAAAGAATAAAAACAAGGTCTTCTCCTTAAACAGCAACAGCGATAAGCAAAGACAAGAAGAAGGAAACGACAGGAAGAAGAACAAGAATACGAAAAACAAGAAGAAGCAGAGAAAAAAAACACAAAGTCAATGAGAGAAGAAGAACAGTGAAAATCAATCGGTGACGGAGCTCTTAGACATTTTAGCAGAGTTAAGGAGTATGAAACAAATATATCAGACGTCTTTAATACGACCAAAGAGAAAAAGACATTCCCGTGCCAAATAGCCCCACCATGTTACTACCTTAGTGATTTATACCAAATCATCGACAGAAGCAAGTCCAGAAGTATACCTTGGCCGTGGCAAAGTATTAAGGCAGTTAAAGCTGATAACGTCCCATTCCTGCGTTTATTTGTAAAAAGAAACATCCAACAATCCTTTTCAGGCGCACTCATCTCTCTCGAAAAGAGATAGTATTTATTTTGCCAAAATGAATTAAAACTCAAAATCCCTTTTATGACTCATGATGTACGTGTGCCAATGTGTACGTCCTTATAAAAAAAATCAAAACCAAGAGACACTTACGTTTTTCTTTCTGGTCTATTATGGTAAAAATTAAACAAAGCAATATCACAATACAACACTTTAAAACGTTCATAGACTTCTGTGTATTTGTTCACTCTATTTTTTGTGCATTTCTTCACTTTCACAGATTTATCCTCTTCCATCTCACTTTCTCCTCGTTCTCTTTTTTTTTCTTCTTTCTTTTCCTTCTGGAAGTATCTGTGTTCTTCCTTTCGGGGAGAGTATCTCATCTTCTTCCTGTTCGGAGCCCCTCTCTTCCTCTTGCTCCTGTTGTTTCTTAGCGCAGCCTGAAAAATAATGACCTTCTCTAGATAATGATAACAGGTATCTTGACTTTTGTCACCTCTGATAGCTGTCTTGCTTTTTTGACTTTTTGGACACCAATATCCTTTCTTCTTACAGATATAGCAAGTATCTTGACTTTTATCTCTAAAGGAGGGGGAGTAATCCGTCGGCTTGGATGAAGAAAGCTTTCGTATGAAACCTCGCAAAGATCTGATCAGAAGTTCGATCTGTGTCGATTCTTCCATCGTTCAGCTCAGATTTAGAGTGAAATGAATACTGGGCTATTTTATTTTGCCTTGACCCTTGACACGTTACAATATGGCTGCCTTCCGTTAAAGACACCCCCAGTTCACATCCAACAAGACGCGAATTATTTTTCTTAATACGCTATTTTACTCTGAACTGGGAAGGCAATTTACGTAGCTGTTAATATTTTCTGTGTTATTATCATAATTGTTTTAGGGCCTTATAAGGGCAATATGGTAATACCCGTGTTAATAGTGTCATTCTTTGAATGGCCAATGGCTATTATCACAGGTGTAATAACTTATCGCTGACTCCATTAATCACTTTTTGAGGAAATAAAATAAGTTTATCAACCAAGTTTTGTTTCGTTATCACGTTTACGCTTTACTGGTCTCAAATATTCCTGGAATATTTTAAAGTGAGAGTATCAGTTGTAGAATTAGTGTATTATACTTGTTCAATTGATTATGGAAAAATATATTGTAGTTTACTGTAGAGTTCCTAACCCTAACCCTCTCCCTCTGTGTGATTTAAGACATCTGACACATATGATACGAAGAGAATGCTCATTGTATGTAGTCAGATTTGCTGTGCTATTTTACATTTATATTAAATTATAAATTGTTAACAGCTAGTTCAAGGCACCCGTCCATTGAACTGTAATGAGTCTGAAACAGTAATGTATTTTTTTTGAATATCTTTTTGTCTTCAATTGTTTTATTATTCCAGAACACCAATAACACAATGTCACGATATTTGTATTCATATACGGTATACTATGTAAGGGTCGAAGCAGTTTTTCACATGGTGTATTCGGAATATCGCTCGGCATTTCCTTCTAGTCGAGCCAATAAACTCAGATGTATCTGTATGAATACACAGTTTTTATGGGTTTGTTGATTCGCTTCAGGCGGAGTGCCCCGTTAAAATTGCGACAAAGAAGGCCGACAATTTTCCAGTTGTGACTGTGTGACCTTCCGCCGCCATATTGTGGCATCCTTCAGGACTCACGGTACTAATTCAGTTACCATAGTAAACCTATGCAAACACCATGATATTAAAAATTCAATAACTTAAAATTTTTGATTGCTCATGATCAAACCTATATTTATCAGTATAGATGAAACCTGGATGTCAGCTTCTGTGTAGAGGAAAGGATATGAGCCGCGGCATTTTCTGGACCTGCATGTATTTGAAACGTGCTTTCAATTTCGCACCAAAGAGTCAGGTGCTAATTTTAGTAAAGAGTGTTCCAAACTCAAGACTGTTAAAGGACTGAAATTCCATCAATAACACGTCTCTATTTTTGTTTCCACTTACAACTAGGATAAGCTCTCAAAAGATTCTCTTTCCTACAACATAACTTAAATTATTAACCAATCCTGGTCAGCCTAATCCATAAATACTCTATTTTATGTTTCCAGGCTGGTTACCATTTTTCCATACCATTAGTACCGTGTGTCCTTCAGACCACCTCGGCTATGTCAAAAATAAGTCTCATATGCAGAATGACACAGTAACTTGTATATTTTGTTCGCCGGATATTTCCTGACAGAAAAGACACCGCGATCTACCTCGGTTATTTCTACGATACGACTGACTGTGGCATCGAATGATAAGTTAGGAGTTAAAAAATAGTTCGATGCATTCGCAACTTTTCGGTCAGTCTTCGTTTCGTAAAAACAACAAACACAAGGTAGGCTGAGTGGCAGTAATGGAAGTTGTCGGCGTAAGTTCCACTCGTCACCATCTACACTAAGAAAACGTCTGTGCCATCTGGCGATTTACCATCTAATTCTGGATATTAGCTCTATACCGACCAACTTGGAGAAGATATTTCTATGTGAACGGTATAACAAAAATCAAACCCTTGGCTCCTTAATTTTAGGGGTTCACATTACTTGCTACTTTCACTCTAATATACGTCTTGATTGTACTTCAAAATAAGCAAAGTTCTTTGAAAAATGCATTAACATCTGTTTCTGAAAAAAAAAACGGAAAATCAACCAATCTTATTGGAACACTTCAGTAGTTAAGTTCAAAGGTGCGTAATTTTGCACTTCATCAAGTTCTTCAATTCGGAGGTAGGTAAATCTTGCATGTAGTACGCGATCATATCGTTTTAAAAGAACAACACACACCAAAAAAAAAACAAAAAAAAAACAATCGAAATGACGACGTCTGGCATACATTCCAGATATCACCCATAGGACTGACAGAGATATTACAAATAATAGTGAAATGTGAGCAAAACGTTGTTCCGATTATGGTTCTCGATGACGGCGAATTACATCAGAAATCTCTTTTCATCTCGAACGAAAAGGCCGAATATGTTTATATTGATTATGTGTGGGATCCTGATGTTGTTACTGATCTTTATCACACAGCCGAGATAAAATTCTTGAACTTTGATATCTTCTACGTTTTGGTAACAAAGCTCAAAACTTTCGTCCTAGTGAAGTCAGATACCATGGTAGCTGAGAGAAAGTGAGAGAGAGAGAGTTCTTCTACAAAAGTGACTGGCAGATATATGCTATCAAAAAAATGAAATATTAGGCAACATTGCTTTTCATTGTCCATTATGACTCGGAGATGCCTACCTATCATCATTCTTGTAAGAAATCATATGCAGTCCGCATATTCATTAAAAGTAACAAATGTTTGCAGACATATTTAATTTCCTATAAATGCCATATTCATCATCAAACAACTCAAGATAAAGGCCATTTTTCACAAGATTTATCTGAAACCCGATACATATTTGGACGTCAGAGATGACGTCATCTAGGAATGGTCGCGTGAAGGGAGTAGATGGATGGGTGTGTGAGTGTGATTTGGATTTTTAACATAGCTTTATAAAAAAAAAGTTTCATTCATATCGCTACGATGTCTGCAGTGTGGCAGTTTATAGTGATGTCTAACACTGGGGCATGATGCCGCAGACATGTAGCACGATGTCCCACCCAGTCACATTATCCTGACACCAGGCCGACCAGTCCTAACGATAACTTCTTAATGATGAGCGCCTAGCGAACCAGCTGTCAATACCATTGTTATAAGTCTTTGGTATAACTCTGCCGGGGTTAGAACCCGCCATCTCCCTCTTCCGAAGCGGACGCTCGAACCACTAGGGCACTGGAGCAGTCTGTAGATGGGAATTTACACGAAAGAACAGCAACATAAAACTAATTGAACTAATTGGTTAGGATACATAATATAGTGACGCGATCTGGATACACCCCACCCCCCTTCTGATCGCCTTGAATATTTCAGCTAGACAGACAGGCCTCGAATTGGCGTAGTAATTTTCAGAAAAAGAATCATAAATGTTGTTCGCCGGATATTACTTCACAAAAAAGGATCCGCGATCTATTCTGGCTAACTTGGTTATTTCTACGACTGGATTGACTATAGGATTGCCTGAGAATTTGTGAACGAAAAGCTAAATAGTTGGACGTAATCGCAACTTTTCGGTTAATCCTTGTTTCGTAATTTTAGTGTCATTAATTTTCTAAAAATGGCAGCATTCGCAACTTTTATGCCGTGGCATGGCCAGGATATTAGGGCCACTATGCCTTCATTTTTTATTAATATAAAATGCCACTGCCATATTTTTGTATTCGTAAATCTGTATTTGATGTGTGGTATATTGCCTGTTCCTAGTTTCTGTCTAAAGTGTGAAAAACAGAATGCGTCCGGATGGACTGGTGCCCCCTCCCCCCCCCCTCGTATTACCTACTTTATCTGATACTTCCGTTTTCGGTCTCACTTTTTGTGTCATATAAGAACATTGCTGTCTTATTTGGACACGTAGACAGTTCCTATAAATATGGTATGCATTAAAATAAGTTATCGTAGAAATAGAATATCCATATATGGAATATCAAGTCTTATTTGGAAATTAATTCTTGCGAGAATCTCGTGTTACCTGTGTATCACAATTAATTTTCCTATATATTCTATGCATTTGTTTATCAGTACTGAACTTTCTACTGTGTGACAATCAATACAAATCATACGTTAATCTAAAATAGCTTCAAAGATGACTTCATCGTGAAGTTCTTGTCATAGGTTCACATGCACTTCTTTGAGAGGCTGGACAGTAAACAAAGCGCTGCGCAATGGAACACAGATTTCACTCCCGGATCATCACTTTGGCCTTATTATTCACTGTGCACTATCGCCGAAACACAGACAGACAGACAATCACACCATAAGCTCATATAAACAATTGCCTTTAAATCCATACCAAGAATGCCTAAATCTAATTCTCTAAAACAGACTGGCACTATCTTCATGGGTACTGAACCGGAACAAATAAATGTGATCTGATTCCATTTGTGACACGATCCCTATCTAAATCTAATCCATCATAGTCGTGCTTAAGTACGTTTCCATCTATCTGTGTCCACATAGAAAACTCCTATTCAAAATTGTGTCCTGGACCCCCAAATTTGCCGGAATGTACTATTTTTAATAATTTCACAAAGTCCGAAATGTTTGGAATTTCTACATAGACTGATGCCCCTAAACAATTCAGATTCAAGAATTTATATCCGTTCCTGTTTCTGACAATAATCAATCCATACGATTATAACTATATCAAACTTTAAATGTGTAACTATTTGAACTTTGAAAAATCTGCTAAGTATCATATTTATATTGTAAAAATCAATACAGTTATTCATATGTCCCAAATACAGGACCACAAAGTGTGCCAAAATATATGACAATACAGTATTGCATATTGGAACCATAACAGTCACCACATGGGAAACAAATCTCCCGTGAGAAACAGGTGTCATGCAACAAAACAGTATATGATAGCTGGAACGGAACAGTAACTTCATGGGAAAACATTACTACATGACAATACATAGAGGATTTCAAAATGGGTAACGATTTAATATTGAATTTATGAAACTCATTGAATAATGTCCAGCTTTTGCGAGCCTTGGCGAGCAAAAGCTGGACATTATTCAATGAGTTTCATAAATTTAATATTAATTCATTACCAATTTGAGATTCTTTTTATCACATAGTTTTTATTTCAGTGGAAAATATTTAGATAGAAAGAATAACGAATAATTTCGTTCATTCTGACAGACGGTGCACCTTTCATTTGTTGTGCATAAAATATAGTCCCAAAAAAGGTTGAACTAGTAAAAGTAGACTGTACTTTTTTACAAACTATAAATCAAAGAAAAAGCTTCCATCCGAATAAACAGAACATTTTATAACGACAAAATCATTTTTTAAAACAGAATGATCAATGCGATGTGATGCCATATTATTTGATACGGTCAACAGTAGGCCTAGATCACATGTTTACCTAGCTATGATGTCGTAGCCTCAACTTGATTTGTTATGGTTGAGGCTACGATCTGATCCCATATCATGTAATGGAGCAAAGAAAATCATCACTAAAGTCATAAAAACAAACAGTGTAGAAATTTACTACATAAGTATAATCATTTTGTGAAAGACGTTTGGCTTATTTTGAGTTTATTAAGCCCTTACACGATAAAATAAATTGGCATGGTTACACTAACTTCACCTTGTCCGCCATGACAGATAACGCAAGAATCTCGCCGTGACCCCTTTTCTGCGTAAGGCTTGCCAGACCATATTTGGATATTATACGCTATGTTATTATCAATCAAGTGGCGAATAATGGCTTCTTGGTGGAATTTCAAAGTTGCCGATAAACCGTATTTACTTTTAATGCACAGAATTTCTGACTCAAACCGCGCCAAATTTTTACGACGATTTGCTTACGTTTCCAAATAAGGCCTCAATGTCCTAATATGGCACACAAATAAACGAGGCTGAGAACGGAAATAATCATTATTTTAACTCATATGGCGGACGATCTAAACGAAAATATCGGATAAAAAAGTAAACGAGATTTTACAGCTATTTCTCCAATGCTTTTCGATACTTCCGGTATTAAATAAGTGGACTACTCAATTTATTTCATTGAATTCAATGCATATGTTCAAATTGTAAATTGTTGATATTAACGGCTAAAAGAGCGCCGGGTGTGAATCAAACCCGGCTTGCTCCATTGACACGTATATGCTCATGTTAGTACCCTGTCCACGAGGTAGGAGTAAAGTACTAATAGTAGTACTAATGTTTACCCTAAAATATCACTTTCAGAACTAAACATTACATTGGTGCGATTTTTATGTGAAATAGGATTACTGGATGCAGAAATTCCCACATTTACTGAAATGCATTTGTGACCGGATATTTACAGTATTTGACTGGAACAACAGACTGTACAGAAGACGTAAACAAATTTCTTTTGGCGTCAGAGTTGCATCCCGTATATACTACGTAAAGATGTTGTGGTTGGATAAAGTTCTGTCAGTTAGGAGACCCATTTATGTCCAAATTCTTCTGTGAACAGAGGTGAGTTTATTTACTTCGGTACGTTTACATCTAAACCACGCTAGTATATACGGTGGATTCTTTATGTTACAGATATAACGCTCCCTCCCCCACCCCACCACGCAATTAAATAAGCAATACCCTTAGTTTTACTTCTTATTGTTGTTCTTGTCTTGTAGTTTTACGCCATTTTTCTCATTATGATATTGTTATACATGATATAACAAACCCCTGTGGGATTAACATATCCATATTCAGACAGCCGAGATAATTTTTCCTCAATTTCCTTTCGCGAGTCGAGTTTAAAAAATGGCCGCCATACATGTTCATTCAAAACCAAACATTTCAGAAGGCTGGGTTTGAAAACGTTTTCCTACGATCCCAGCCAATCAGTAAAGAGGATACTGCACAATAATTTCATGGGCTTATTTGGACCAATCAGAATCATATAAAATATGAAACTGCACATACTGTAGGAAAACTATACATACTATGTGATAAAATATTATCTCATACTTGAACTTATTACATGGGAAACTGTTATTACGTGATACAGGAACTATAACAGTTACTTCATGGGAAACCATTATCACATGACAATACAATACCTCAAAAAAGCACTGTAACAGTTATCACTTGCAAAATAGTTATCACATGACAATATAGTATCTAATAGAGAGATTGTAATAGTTACCTCATGGGAAACATTTATCACATGACAATACAGTATCTGATAGAAGGACTGTAACAGTTATCACATGGGAAACAGTTATCACATGACAGTACATTATCCGATACAGACACAATAACAATTAACCTTTGGAAACAGTTATCACATGGGAAACATGTACCCTATGACCACCTAAAGCGCTTTCCGTTACGGATCATTGCCATCTCACCTCTGTCTGCGGCGGTTCGAGTCTCGGATTCAGCCATTGTGGGTATGTGAGAAAGCTGCCAGTACCTTCTCGTGGGTCGGTGGTTCTTTCCGGGGTTTTCCCGGGTTCTTCCTCCACCATTAATACTGGTCGCCATCTATAGGCTATCGTGTGTTGAAAAATGGCGTTAAACTCCACAACAACAACTACTCCATGACCACAGTATCTGATAGTGGGATTGAAACAACATGGGAAATAGTTACCACACAACAATACAGTATTTCAGAGGGACTGTAGTATCTTCCACATAACAAACTGTTATCACACGGAAAGCATTTTATTACACAACAATATAGTATCTGACTGAATGACAGTAACATTTATCACATGGGAAACAGTTATGAAATGAACATATAGTATCTAATAGACCATTAAAGGTATCACATGGGAAACGGTAATCATATGGCAATGCAGTATCTAAATAGAAGGACTACAGTAACAGTTATCACATGGGAAACGGTGATCATATGGCAATGCAATATATAAATAGAGGGACTACAGTAACAGTTATAACATGGGAAACAGTTACACAACAAACATTATTACACGCTCATTTTGTTTCTCCATTAACTTTACGTTGTCAGAATCGTTCAGTATTTTACGGGGGCCCCGAGTGGCCGAGTGGTCTAAAGCGCTCTCCGTTACGGATCACTGCCATCTCACCTCTGTCTGCGTGTGTTCGAGTCTAGGATTCGGCCAATGTGGGTATGTGAGAAAGCTTGCCAGTAGCTTCTCGTGGGTCGGTGGTTCTTTCCGGGGTTTTCCCG
This sequence comes from Sinohyriopsis cumingii, assembly GCA_028554795.2. Classification (NCBI taxonomy): domain Eukaryota; kingdom Metazoa; phylum Mollusca; class Bivalvia; order Unionida; family Unionidae; genus Sinohyriopsis; species Sinohyriopsis cumingii. The sequence goes on from CM068839.1 coordinate 98,633,671, forward strand.
GGTTCTTCCTCCACCATTAAATACTGGCAGCCATGTATAGCCTATCGTGTGCTGAAAAATGGCGTTAAACCCCACAAATAACAACAACAACAACATCATCAGTATTTTACGATATTGCACACCCTTATATTGCATTCACGTGCATAAAGGAACTCCTTCTATTGTAGACAAACAATGGACGCAGACGCCAGCACTTTTGATTTGTAAACAAATAATGCACGCTTGCGTAGTAGGCGCTTTACGTTTTGGTTGATGAAATTTTTTTCTGAATGAACTAAAGCAGATATTTCGTGGACTGCAACATACCAGCTGCTTTCACACATTCTGTGTTTCAGATTTAGGCTAGCTATAGATACCAGACAGGGTCCTTACAAATAACATGCAAGTAACAAGGCATAAACTGTCTTCTTTAGCTGGTAATAAGAATGACAAAAACTAAACTTACAGTTTTACAGCCTGAATTTCCTCAAAATGTACTTTCTAAGTTGTGCAAATCCGAATTACATGAGCCATGTCATGAGTTATCAAGCTTGATTACACGTTTTGAAATTTTACTGTAATTTCTACTATATTCCAAGTGCAATTACATCCTCCTTACTGCACTCAAAATAAAATAAACATTAAATTCAATAGCGTCTTTTTGATAATTGCAATTGAAAGACAGAACAAATAGTCATAGACAGAACAAACACGCTTGCAGATGCCAACACGCTTCTCCCGCGCTGCTTCAATCCAATGTATTTCATGTACAATTTGCACCGATGAATCCAGTCCATAATCACGAAATTTCGTAGAATCGACAAAAATACAATTTTAAGTAGACAAAAACGCCATTTTCTTTCGAAACTTATGTTTAGCGCGCGACAAGCTGTTGTTGTGTAATGTTGAATCTGCGCTAGTGTATTTAGTTTGGAATACGGCATACATTCATTTGCTTTGTTTCTTGTAGTGTATTTTGTTTATATAATTAAGCCTTAGGTAGAATAAGAAAATGAGCATATAATAAAAAGGTTACTGCAGTTGTATGGGAAAATATGAACTCGTTTTGTCGGCTGGATATACTGCACTCCCATGGTCGTGCAGAATTCCATCCGAAAAACTTGTTCATATTTTCCCATACAAATGCAGTAACCTATAAGTATTTCCACTGCAGGACAATAACAGGTACCACATGGGAAATAGCATATGACAATACAGTATGTCACAGAGGACCAAAACGGTTACCACATGGGAAACAGTTACCACATGATGCTCCTTGAATGCTTTTATCCATAAGTCTGTGGCTTGTTTTGTTGGTAACAGATAAGTGTAAATATTGGCATTTAAGGAATATTTGAATAGCTACTATCAAAAGTCGTCTAGAAAAACGAGAATTAGACCGCACCATGTGTCAAATGGTACCATGTGGTAAATGGTAATATGTAGTAAATGGTACAGTGTGGAAAATGGTACCATGTGGTAAATGGTACAATGTGATAAATTGTTGTTGTTGTTGTTGTTCCAGGGTTTAACGCCATTTTTAGCACAGGATAGGCTATACATGGCGGCCAGTATAACTGGTGGAGGAAGAACCCTGGAAAACTCGAGGAAGAACCACCGACATACGAGCAGCTACTGGCAGACTTTCCCACGTACCCACGCCAGCCGAGCCTTGGACTCGAACCCACGCAGACAGAGGTGAGATGGCAGTGATCCGGAACTGTGAGCGCTTTACACCACTGGGGGTGTGGTAAATTGTACCAAGTGGTAACTGGTACCAATTGGTAAATGGTAATATGTGGTAAATGGGAACATTTTGTAAATGGCACCATGCGGTAAATGGTTCCATATTGAAAATGGTTGTGTGTGGTAAATGATGTTTGTTGTTGTAGGGTTTAACGCCATTTTGCAGCACACGATAGGCTATACATGGCGGTCAGTATTAATGATGGAGGAAGAACCCGGGAAAACCGCGGGAAGAACCACCGACCCACGAGAAGCTACTGGCAAGCTTTCTCACATACCCTCTATGACTGAATTCTAGACTCGAACCCACGCAGACGGAGGTGAGATGGCAGTGATCCGTAACGGAGAGCGCTTTATACCACTCATCTACTCGGGGTCCTTGTGGTAAATAATACCATGTGGTAAATGGTACAGTGTGGTAAATGATACAATGTCATAAATGGTATTGAATGGTAAATGATACCATTGGTAAATGGTAAAGTGTCAAGTGGTACCATGTGGTAAATTGTAACGTGTGGTAAATTGTACCATGTGGCAAATGGTTTTGTGTGGTAAATGGTACCATGTGGCAAATGGTACTGTGTGGTAAATGGTACTATGTGTTAAATGGTACTGCATGGTAAATGGTACTATGTGGTAAATGGTACTTTGTGATAAATGGTGCCATGTGGTAAATAGTACCATATGGTAAATGGTACTGTGTGGTAAATTGTACCATGTGGTAAATGGTTCTGTGTGGTAAATGGTACCATGTGGTAAATGGTAATGTGTGGTAAATGGTACAGAGCCTCCCCATAAGAATTCAGGGCTGAGCAAATCCCAGACTAGCAGCCATTCCAGAATAATAATAAATAACAACTAAAATTCACAACTGGTGAAACAAATAACTTGCCCGAAATAACTTATTTGACTTTGTTTCATGATCTTGGATATTTCAGTGATTAAAATCCAATTTTTCTCACACCAAATTTGAGAATTTACAAAATTTTAGTGTTTCTAGTTATGACAATAAAAACGAGCGTTATGGATGTTAAAATTAAAACAGCTACCCGTAATCAAGAAAAAATATTCAACTATGAGATGCATTATATATTCTACACACCAATTTAGTCTAGGAATACATCAAATATTTTGAAAAAAACACAACTAGTGATCGTTATTGTAAAAACATCTTACTATCTTTATTTCAAAAAGAAACCAAATATTTCTTGACTGTTAAACTATCTAAACATGTTTTTTAACATTTGCTATTTAATAATAGTTTAATCTATGGGACAGTTTGTCATCATCATTCAAAAACTGCAAGTATGAAGTAAGAGAGAACACAATGATGTTGGCTGTAGAGCATCTAAGTAAAAACATAAAGCACAGAAACCGGTAGCATGAATTTAGTTACGGATGTTATGTTACTAACATATTTTTTTTCAATTTTCTTAAAACTCTAAGAATTCGACAAAATAGCATTAAAGACTATTTAATTGAACTTAATATTGACATTATTGAACAAATTATCGAAATCTTGCATAAAACCTTACAATCTCTTTTTGTTACGGAGGTTACACACATACAACAATTTCAAGCATATTTATCAAAAGCCCTTGAAATGTTTTCTACTTCCTTCTGTGGGACTTTCATGGATCTTCTGGTTTTTCCAACTGGCACAGGACTGTCTATAAGACGATATATGACTTTCTGCGGAGTGATCCAGATTTCATCCTTTTGGCGAGGCCATTTAAAAGTATTAGCCAATTTCCCAGACTTCTCCATAAAATCCACTAGCAGTTCTCCATCTTCGTTGTCTTGTTCGATCACTCTACCAATATACCACCTCGAATTGTATAAACCAGCTATCCAGTCACCTTCCTGTACTGGTATGACATCAATTCTTTGTCGTTTTGTTTGAGGCTGATCTTGTTCTATTGTTCTATCTTCAATAGCTTCCATGTTGTTTCCTGGACCCTGTTCTTCACAAGGTCTCTCATCTTCGTTTCTCAGTAGACTGTGTTTAACATAGCCATCGCAGGTAGATGTTGCTACATCTACTAAACATTCAGGGCAATAACAGGATAAATTCCTTGTGAAGATTTCCATGTTTGTGGCAGACGAGACAAAATGAAGTTTGAAAGTTCCAGGAACTGGTCGAACTGCAGGACGATTCGATAAATTCTTTTCGGCTTCATCGTAATCTTGCTGTGTGTACAAAAAGTACCTCACTTTGCTGCCAGTATTAACGGAATGAGTGGCCCATGCAAAAAAGTCATTCGCATTCTGTATGGAACATTTACCATGCTTAAATGCATCGCCTGCTGAACGTTTCACACTGGCGCCTAGTCCATCGCAAGGACCTTTACCATGGCCACTCTCCAGGTAGTTCCATCGCGCATCAATGCCGAATTCATCCTGGTGTTGCGCTATAAACTGGAATATGGTTCTATTACGATACTGACTCGTTGGAGAGTCAGTAAGGTAGTTTATTGTTTTCAAATCTTTACATTCTTCTTTGAGCTGTGGAATAAGTTTCAGAAGTATAGCATATACTGCTGTGGCGTTGTGAAACATCACATCGGAAACTGCAACATAGCTTTGGATTGATTTGCTCATTCCGGAAGGAAAATAAACCACCATGGTATGGAGTGAAACGACAGGTGCGTTCCAATAAGTTGATTGGACTTCTTCAAATGACGAGCATTGAAAGTTTTCTGCAAAGTCCATCCATACTACTATTTCATTTTCTGGTAGATTTTCACGTAGATTTCTAAGCTCCCTATACTGATGTTGAACTCTTACAACATGGTCCCGGAACTCGGTGAGGTCTTTGTCTAACAACTTTAAAAATTCATCTTTCAGTAGCTCTTCCTCAACCTCTCTGTGGCGAAACTTATTACCTTCCTGAACTCTCTTCCAATGTTTAAAACTGATAGTAGCCACATCAGTATCTCTTATCTTTTCAATTATTGTTTCATTTGACTGGTACTGTCTTATTAGATCATCTGGGTTTTTTGGACACTGAACCCCTATATTTATGATGGCGCGCATCTTCAAAGCCATGTTCTGGTGTCTAGAACAAAGGCACGTCTTTCTACTTGCAAAATTTGCAAGAAGAATATTCTGAGGTCGAAATGAATAGAAGAGGGATTTAGATATCTTTAATCTCGGATTTTCTAACATGAACTTGAAGTACAAATTATGCATATAATCAGACAAGACATGTTTCTGTTTCAACTGTTCTTGTACTTTCTTAGTGTCTCTCTTTCCAGGTAGTATAGAACTATTGTCCTCTCTCTCTAGAAAAGCTACGACCTTTTTTCGCAAATTCATGTTTTTAGTTGAGCTTTTCCTCTTTACACATAGTTTGGCCAACTTCTGTCTACATACACCCATTGACTTCGCTAACTTTGATCCACATCTGTACTTTCTTACTAAACCTTTCCATTGTATGCCTGATGAAAGCGTTTTCTTCTTTTTCTTTTTAATTTCATCTTTTAATTCACTCAAGACTGTGTTTGTCAGTAGAAACTTGTGTCTGACCTCTATCAGTGTGCGACGAACTTTGGTGTTATTAAGAGGGAGTCTATTCAATCCTAGATTTTTCATTTCATTTTTTGTCTTAGAACAAGGAGTCATAGTAAGTTCACTTTCCTTTTCAGTTTCTGAGCTTTCTATCTCTTTTCGTGCCTGTAGCTTTCTTATCCTTTCAATCCTCTTTTGAAGTCTCTTATTAGCTCTGACAAGGTTCTGATTCTTGTGTTTTAGCTCCTCGTTGTTTCTATAGGCTTGTCTTAGTGATCTTCTGTATGTTTTTCTCAGCCCCTTTGCTCTATTAATTTTCTGTTCAATTCCTGGCAGCTTTACCACCATAACATCTGCCGGACTATTCGCTGTATTACTATCTGAGGGAATAGGCGTACTGTCCTTTTGATCCTTTTTCTTATAATGTTTTTTCACTCTTTTCAGTATTTCTGCTCTCCTTACTTTTAGCTGAGCTGGTTTAAGCATAGTTGTAGGAACATAAGAATCTCTCTTCCTCTTTGCCTCCTTTTCTAAAAATTTTGCAGCATCTTTCTGTTTCTGTTTTTCTCGCCATCGGCGTTGTCTCTCAGCATCAGTCAGTGCCATTCTGAAAATTAAAAGGTACTGTTAATGAACTGCCTTAAAAAATGTTTTAAACATTTTAAAACACAGGAATTTGTGTGTACATACAATCTAAAAGGCAAACAGTGTAAGATATTATGAAAAAAATAATACATTGTAATGTTGAAGATCAAAACGCATAACTCGGGAATCATTATTAACATCCGTAACTTTTTATTAACCTCCATAACGAACCTTATGGAGTCTCTGTTTAAATGGACATTGTTTCTTGCTACATAGACATAACATTGTTTTTAAAACTCTTGGTACAAAACGAAATAGCATAAACAATTGTGCATGAATGTCACAGGTAACTTTAAAAATCGATTTCAAATTTTATTATTTAATTTAACCTCCGTAACGTTATTTTTAAATATACGGACTTCTAAACATGTCAAAATGCACATTTACACGTGGGGAACGTTTGGTTAATCATAAAAATCACATCTAATAAGAACTTGATTGATTTGTTATTTATGGAAAATGTTTTTTCCATGTTTATTCTTTCTTTTAACCTGCGTAACAATAGTGGTGCAAAATAATACTGAATTTATTTCCCCTTTCACCGGTTTCTATTTGCAGAAAACGGAGACTTGGTAAACTGGACATATTAATGTTCTAATAAACGGTATGTGTGATCAATTTATTCTAGATGAACATCTTTTATTACAAATAGTAAATATAGATAAAAACTTACCTTGACGCTGGAATAAAAATGTATCTTTAGTTGCATTTACATGTATGACCTGACGTCGTCTGCTTTAACTATATACTTCCGGCGGTGTATGGACAAAAATCACCCTGTTTTACTCATCTGTATTTTGTATGTAGAGAATCTATGAAAACTGTTACGCATGTTAATGTTATGGAGGTTAAAATTTATTTTGTATCGGATTTTTTTGCAAAATAAAGTCTCCCTGTAGCAACAAAAGTAACTAATTGTATTTGTTTATTACATATGGTTTATTTAAAATTATCATTCCAATTCGCGCAAACAGTGAAAAATTAAATATTGGCGTTATGTATGTTAAAATCTTAAATGCGACAACACAACTAGCCAGCTAAATCAAATACCGAAACAAAACTTTAAAGACCTAACAATTTTTAGGTAAAAAAAAAATCGTTTTTTACACTAAAATCCTCTATTAAAATGTGTTTGTCTTATATTTATTAACATCCAATGTTATATTACTGCTTAGTCTAAAAATTGTTATGGATGTTAACTATCGATATACGACATACGTATAATTAAAATTTATAAAAGGCACGAACTTCAAGAAACTTGCCATTCCTACCAATGAAAGTGGAACATATTTTGTATGAAATGAGCCCATAATATGAACGCTATTATAAGTTGTATAGTAAAAACGGAATGGTTAGTTTTGATTTACAAGAAAGCGACATTATAAAAATGGTTGTTTTGGCACTTTTTTGGAGTGATCCACATGCGAAAGAATGACTTTATATGTGTACAAGTACATCTCTTTTTAAACAAAATACTTTTTTTGTAGAAAATCTCTTAAAAAGTTGTGGGTACGACGATTTTTAGAAAGTTGCAATAACGGCGACAGTTTAAATACGAAATCGTAATCTTTATTTTGGAATTACTGTAGTCATTTTTGAAGTCGGACAAATACAATTTTCCAAGTCGCTAGTCCGGGACAAGTGCTTTTTAAAAAAAGTCGGGCTAGTCCTTATTTTTGTGCTTTAATCACTAGATCTGCCTTTATTTGGCCAATCATGCCCTCTGGGCGTACTGAATACTTGATTCTACCCGTCTTCGTGTATACATTTACATCCTGTTACCGCTTGACTGCATATTGGGCTAAGCGACCAAATTATCGGCAAATTAAAACACGTCAAAAAGAAGAAAGCCAGTATGATCAATTAGCAGTGTTGTTAGCGGTTTTGTTGCACTGAGTTTACTCTATCTAGATCATAACGATAGGCTCACTGTGATTTTAATCCAGCGAGTCAGTGTAATTAAATTAATGAAAGGTACTTTACCGACATCAGTGTTGGTTTTCTTTATGAACTGATTAAATGACAGTAATGATTCTTTAATTTATAATTGATTATATAGATGATTAACTTCCACGTGCGATATTGTGTTTGAAGCGAAATAATTACGCTAATTAATGAGCTGTTTCAATTCGTATTTAAAAGAGAAAACTGATGTTATGATCACTTTAGAAGTAGTTGTCAAGCATGCTGATTGTTACTATGTGGATAAAATGAGTTTGCTAAATTATTTTCGCAAGGAAGGTAATAACGGCGATTCGGAGAAGGTAAATTTGTTTGAAAATGGAGGGATAAAACGTAAAACGGATACTGAGTGTGCGGTAGCTATTTCTGAGTGTGAACGAGGATTTAGTTCAATGAACTTAATCAAGATTTCTTTAAGGAATTCCTTAAACCAAAAGAGTTTACAAATGCTAATGAACATTTCTGCAAATGGACCAGAGCTTGAGGACTTTAACCCAGACACAGCTATCAACTGCTGGCTTTGTGCTGATGCAAGTGGCAGACATATACATGGACATATTTTTAAATCCATCAGCTAAAACATATATACATGAACCAGAAGAAGCCAAAAGTATAACAACCAATGTTTTTGAAGAATTAAATTCTTTTAAGAAATAATTATGTTGTATATTATTATTTTTTCCTATGGATTAAGTACATACGTCTCATCAAATCTCGGCAAGTGATTACCATTTTTGAACCAGTCAAAAGTAAGGTGGGACTAGTGAAGAGAAAGGTGGGACTAGTGAATTTTCTGAAACCACCTGTCCTGGACTATGTTAAAAAAATTGCTCAGCCCTGAGAATGTATGTGATGTTCACTTGATTAGCTTATATGCACACAAGTTTCACAAAGCTTGATGCATTTTTTAAATACTTATGATGAGTGATCAACTAAGAGCCTTTCATAGCTGATGGTAAATAATCAGATACCTGCTTTTTTCCTCAGTAATTATGTTTATTAGTTATTTTGTGAAAACAAGCATGATGCACCTGGATGAAATAAAGTTTACAATCTATCTGCAATATGGTTAGCATTGCTAGGATGATGTTGCATTTACAATAGTCTACAACAAAAACCATGACGACAGATAAAATCCATCTTGTGTGAATCAACAAGCAAAGAATGTTCTGTTTGCATCACATGCACTTATTACATGGGAAACATTTATTCCACAACAGTATTGTATCTGACAGAGAGACTATAACATTTATTTCATGGGAAACATTACACAACAATATTCTGTCTAGTAGAGAGACCACATTTATCACATGGGAAACATTTATTACACAACAACATTGTATCTGATAGAGACTGTAAAATTTATCACATGGGAAACATTTATTACACAAAAGTATTCTATCTAGTAGAGAGACTGTAACATTTATCACATGGGAAACATTTATTACACAAAAGTATTCTATCTAGTAGAGAGACCATAACATTTATCACATGGGAAACATTTATTACACAAAAGTATTCTATCTAGTGGAGAGACCACATTTATCACATGGATGAAAACCTATGCAGTCAGAAGAGACACTCTAAAATGGTTGCCATTTCCGTGACCGAATCCCTGAAAAATCTTCATCCACCACAATCCTTTCACAGAATGGAATTATTCTAAGCATGGATTCAATCTTTTTTTTAATGGCCACTATATTTAAAAAATATTAAAATTGAAAAATTTTGAACAATTCATTTCAAACTGAAATTGTTTTTGACTAAAACAGAAAATTAGCTGGTATAAATTGCTGTTGGATAGCAAGTCTAATATTGTATGATCACTATATAGTTATAAAAATATCTGCCATGGCATTCTCTAGAGTTTGGATATCTGTAACACTTCTTTATTCTTTTAATATGTCCAAATTGTATTGTTATTTCAAAGAGATGAAGCACATCTGAAGGTAGGACATTCTTTTTATTCTAGCAGGTTATACAATTACAATAAATGCACACATTTGAAGGCGTGGCTTTATTTTTTATTCTAGCATGTTATACAATTACAATATATTTGCACACATCTGAAGGTGTGACTTTATTTTTTATTCTAGCATGTTATACAATTACAATAAATTTTCACACACATCTGAAAGTAGGACAATTTTTTTATTCTAGCAAGTTATACAATTAAAGTAAAATCACACACATATGAAGGCATGACTTTATTTTTTATTCTAGCATGTTATACAATTACAATATATTTGCACACATCTGAAGGTGTGACTTTAGTTTTTATTCTAGCATGTTATACAATTACAATGAATTTTCACACACATCTGAAAGCAGGACAATTTTTTTATTCTAGCAAGTTATACAATTAAAGTAAATTCACACACATATGAAGGCGTGACTTTATTTTTTATTCTAGCATGTTATACAATTAAAAAAAATTCACACACATTTGAAGGATAATACGTAATAAAAGTCAATGTACATAAAATGTGATCTCCAGGTAAAACCCGCTATTCTATCCAAAATACACTCTGGGGAGATCTCTCTATAATAAATGGTTTATTTGTAAGCAGTATATCACAGATCACATTATTTTAGTCAATATAAATGATATTGGCAGATATGATTTCATAGGACAGCATGATACACAAAGAGGTTTGGTCCATTCAAATCTGTCACATGACTTGATATGACAAAATCATACACAAAGAGGTTTTGGTCCATTCAAATCTGTCATATGACTTGATATGACAAAATCATACACAAAGAGGTTTTGGTCCATTCAAATCTGTCATATGACTTGATATGACAAAATCATACACAAAGAGGTTTTGGTCAATTCAAATATGTCATATGATTTCATAGGTTAGCATCATACGTCTGATTCAGATATGTCAGGTCTTGCTCCACTTCATATGAGAATTACATCACAAACTATAGCAATAAATGAAACACAACTGATGTTGATCATGAAGTAACTGAAAAATAAACACAGAATAGAATTTTGTAAGAAGGATACTCAATGGTTTGTGAAATGTGAAGGTCACTCCATGACCTACAAAATTTGAAGGTCATTTAATGGGTTGCTATTTGTGAAGATCACTAAATGGCTTTTAAAATGTGAAGGATACTCTGTGTCTTGTAAAATGTGACGGTCACTCAGTGGCATATAAAATGTGATGGATACTCAAGGGACTGTAAAATGGTGTCCTTAATAGACAGATGTAATTCATCTTGAAGTAAAAAATGGGAGTAAACTTTAGAATTTATGCATTTTGTCTTGTTTAATATAAAGGCATCTCTTGATGCAAGTCCTCCTCCATATAATTCTAGATTTGTTTTCTCCAAAGGAGACACTAAGGAAATGGAATGATCTTCAACCAAATAATTTAGAGATTGAGACACCAAACAATCTAGAGATTGAGACACAAAACAATCTGAGACTCAAGACACTGAACTACACAAGAAAAAACATTATGTCATTTGTGTTTCAACATGCACCCTGCAAACATACCAGATAAAAAGACCAAAAGTATAAGATGTTTCAAAGACTTTTTGAAAGCAAGCAATGTGGATGTACATGTTAATATGCCTGAACATAAACTGGGTTAAACTTAGTATGATGTACTGTGGTACAGCAGCCACTTTTCAGTTTAGCTAATCTCAGTTTGATCCTTAATAAATATGTCTTATAGTTCTTCCATTTCTTTCCTGCTATTCTAATTCATACAGTCTCACGTATCAGTTATATCAGAGTGGACCAGCTCCAGGCATATGGGTCATTTTTTGTGTGGCCTGCACTAATCAAAAAAGTCACTTCTACAGTTATAGTATATTTACTATAATATCTATCATGTATGGTCCATGGATTTTAAATTTTTGGTCCATGTGGTCCATGGTGTTGAACATGTTGGACCATCCAGACCAATGTTATTCCTTTCTTTTCCTGCTATGCTAATTCACACAGTCTTGCCTATCACTTATGTTATTCCATCCATTTCCCTGCTATTGTAGTTCAGTTTTGCCAGTTACCGCCATTATTCTATTCCTCTTGTGCTTTGGAAGTTTGGTCTTGCCAATCATTAATGTTATTCCATTCCTTTTGTATTATGGTAATTTACAGTTATGCCAATCAGTTATGTTATTCTGTTCCTTTCCAGCTACAGTAATTCATACATTCCTTCCAATTACTGATGATATTCCATTCCTTTCCAGCTTTTGTAGTTCAAACATTCTTGTCAATCACTGATGTTATTCCATTCCTTTCCTGTCATGGCAATTCAGTCTTGCCAATCACTCATTTTATTCCATTCTTTTCCTGATATGGTAAATCATGCAGCCTTAACAATCATTGATGTTATCCCATTCCTTTCAAGCTACTGTAGTTCACACAGTCTTGCCAATCACTGATGTTATTCCATTCCTTTCAAGCTATTGTAGTTCACACAGTCTTGCCAATCACTGATGTTATTCCATTCCTTTCAAGCCATTGTAGTTCACACAGTCTTGCCAATCACTGATGTTATTCCATTCCTTTCAAGCTACTGTAGTTCACACAGTCTTGCCAATCACTGATGTTATTCCATTCCTTTCAAGCTACTGTAGTTCACACAGTCTTGCCAACCACTGATGTTATTCCATTCCTTTCAAGCTATTGTAGTTCACACAGTCTTGCCAATCACTGATGTTATTCCATTCCTTTCAAGCTACTGTAGTTCACACAATCTTGCCAATCACTGATGTTATTCCATTCCTTTCAAGCTACTGTAGTTCACACAGTCTTGCCAATCAATGATAGTCTATTCCATTCCTGTTATGGCAGTTCACAGTTTTGCCAATAGTCTATTCCTTTCCTGCTGTGGCAGTTCACAGTTTTGCCAATAGTCTATTCCTTTCCTGCTGTGGCAGTTCACAGTTTTGCCAATAGTCTATTCCTTTCCTGCTGTGGCAGTTCACAGTTTTGCCAATAGTCTATTCCTTTCCTGCTGTGGCAGTTCACAGTTTTGCCAATAGTCTATTCCTTTCCTGCTGTGGCAGTTCACAGTTTTGCCAATAGTCTATTCCTTTCCTGCTGTGGCAGTTCAGAGTTTTGCCAATAGTCTATTCCTTTCCTGCTGTGGCAGTTCACAGTTTTGCCAATAGTCTATTCCTTTCATGCTGTGGCAGTTCACAGTTATGCCAATAGTCTATTCCTTTCTTGCTATGGCAGTTCACAGTTTTGCCAATCACTGATAGCAGCACATGCCTTTCCTGCTATGACAGTTCACAGTTTTGCCAATAGTCAGTTCATAGCATCTTGACAACCAATTATGTATGAATTCCATTCCTTTCCTACTATGATAGTTCATAGCATCTTGACAACCAATTGTGAATTCCATTCCTTTCCTGCTGTGATAGTTCATAGCATCTTGACAACCAATTGCTATGGTAGTTCACACTGTCTTGCCAGTTACTTGATAAAATGTAGCGTGTTAGAGATAAATTGGATGGTGGAGCATAGTCTCTTGTATTCTGCAATCTGTCACTTTTCACAGTGTTATATACTTTTATACCATTTTACAGCGATGTAATAGTTTGAAGCTACTGCATCCTTGCCGATGTCCAGAGGTTTCTTGGAATTTGTTTACAGATAGCTAACTGCTCTTTAGGGTTGGAAAATTTTACTTTGTTCTTTACCATCCTGGAATTCACATTTTCATGAGTTTGCACAAAATCCAAAATTATCTTTAAAATTTGATATGATATCATGGAGAATTGACACAAAATCATGCTTGTTCATTAACTGCTTTACACATCTTGTGCCAGTGGACATAGGATCTTTCACCTGTCCTTTGTTCTGCAAAACCCAAGTACAAATTAGCATGGAAGGCAAGGTCAAAGCAAACTCTTTTTAATTTTTGTCAGTAATGGATTCAATATGCATATTGTCCTTGCAAGGGATATATCCATTTGATTTATTGACTGGACATAGCTCATGTTTCAATGTCTTGTGGTCCCAAGCTCAAATCCTGATCCCAGCTTTCCTAAAGAATGTTGTACTACTACAAGTCTAGTTTAAATAACTAAGCATATGGAGTTTTATTTTGTTAATCAAGCTTCTGTTTGACCAAGAATAGCTTAACATTATTCCATGCATGGGAATGAATGTGACCAGTGAAATTCAGTACATCAAGTACAATGTGCCAAAACATTTCTCTTACATTAATAAGATTATACTGTGTATGAATGGTCATCTTCATGCATAGCTGGTTTCTATGGATGCGTCCTTCTTGCTGGCCTTTGGTCAGCCAGATGGTCAGTGAGGTCATTCAATCATTATGTCTTCCTTTCATATCCATCTCCACACAAGGACTGAGGATTATATAATTTTTCTTAACTTAAAAAGCAGAAAATGGAAGTCAACTTGTATTATGGGACTCAATGTGAAGAAGGTCAAGGTTATTCATGTCCTGATAAATTTCCCAGAATTCAACAAATGATATTCTGGAAATGAAGTCTGCTTCTATTTCAGGTCCTACCACTCTTACACTCTCTGACATTGTTAACACATGACCTGAGTCTGGGCTGTTGATCCTGTTCAAAACAGCAAAAGAAAAAAGAATAATTAGATACATGTAGTTGGTAATACTCAAGTAATCATTTCATACCAAATTTATGAAACTGATTTTGAAAATATTCAGTTATTAGTAACCACTCTTGTCAATAAAATCACTGAATGTTTTATTGAGGTCCACTATCCAGTTAAAGCAAGTTCATCCAATATAAACTAGTTTTCAACTAAAAATGTGACAATCTGCCTTTTTCATTTCTTTTAAAACCCCATTCACACCTTACAAAAAGACCTAACAAACTTGCCGTTGAGGATTACCCTAACATCTGATCTTCATCCCTTACCTCTGACATTCACCCCTGTCAGTAAGTTTTCAAAACATTTCAAAGAAAAATAACAAGATCACCCAGGCCAATGGACTTTAAATTTAACTTTTAAAACAAAACCACTGGACCAATGTAGGCAATGTAGGCCAGTAGCTTTGGTTTATTCATTAACTTTTAAGGTTAGTGACCAAGGGTCAAGGTTTGTACTTTGGGTGAATATCCATAGTCAATGGAAAAGGTCAAGTGGCCATGAACCTGTGTTATAGAGAAGGGATGGCCTAGGTTTTAAAAAAGTGGCAGATGGTCCATATAACATTTTCACCCACTTGACAAAACAGCAATTACATGAATGGCCATAACAAAGTAAAGATTGTACATGAAAATTAATAATCACAACAGCTATATTTGCAACATCTGAATGCTAGTCATTCATGTAGTTTATAATTGATGTCATAACTGTCCATGCAGTGTATAATTAACATAATGGATGTTCATGCATTGTATAATTAACATAATGGATGTTAATGCAGTGTATAATTAACATAATGGATGTTCATGCAGTGTATAATTTAACATAATGGATGTTAATGCAGTGTATAATTAACATAATGGATGTTCATGCAGTGTATAATTAACATAATGGATGTTCATGCAGTGTATAATTAACATAATGGATGTTCATGCAGTGTATAATTAACACAATGGTTGTCCATGCAGTGTATAATTAACATAATGGCTGTCCATGCAGTGTATAATTAACATAATGGCTGTCCATGCAGTGTATAATTAACATGATGGATGGTCATGCAGTGTATTTATTATAATAGCTGTTCATGCAGTGTATAATTAACATAATGGATGTTCATGCATTGTATAATTAACATAATGGATCTTCATGCAGTGTATTTACTATAATGCCTGTTCATGCAGTGTATAATTAACATAATGGATGTTCATGCATTGTATAATTAACATAATGGATGTTCATGCAGTGTAAAATTTACATAATGCATGTTCATGCAGTGTATAATTAACATAATGGATGTTCATGCATTGTATAATTAACATAATGGATGTTAATGCAGTGTATAATTAACATAATGGATGTTCATGCAGTGTATAATTAACATAATGGATGTTCATGCAGTGTATAATTAACATAATGGCTGTCCATGCAATGTACAATTAACGTAATGGCTGTCCATGCAGTGTAAAATTAACATAATGGCTGTCCATGCAGTGTATAATTAACATAATGGCTGTCCATGCAGTGTATAATTAACATAATGGATGTTCATGCAGTGTATTTACTATAATAGCTGTTCATGCAGTGCATAATGAATATAATAGCTGTTCATGCAGTGTATAATTACTATAATACCTGTTCATGCAGTGTATAATTACTATAATACATGTTCATGCAGTGCATAATTACTATAATAGTTGTTTATGCAGAGTATAATTACTATAATACCAGTTTGTACAGTGTACAATTACTATAATAGCTATTCATGCAGTGTATAATTACTATAATACCTGTTTGTGCAGAGTATAATTACTATAATAGATGTTCGTGCAGTGTATAATTACTGTAATAGCTGTTCATGCATTGTTCAATGATGATAATAGATGTTCATGCAGTGTATATTTAATATAATAGCTGTTCATGCAGTGTATAATTACTATAATACCTGTTTGTGCAGTGAATAATTACTATAATAGCTGTTCATGCAGTGTATAATTACTATAATACCTGTTTGTGCAGAGTATAATATACTATAATAGCTGTTCATCCAGTGTTTAATGATGATAATCATGTTCATGCAGTGTATAATTACTATAATAGCTGTTCATGCAGTGTTTAATGATGATAATAGATGTTCATGCAGTGTGTAATTACTATAATAGCTGTTCATGCAGTGTTTAATGATGATAATAGATGTTCATGCAGTGTATAATTACTATCATAGATGTTCATGCAGTGTATAATTACTATAATACCTGTTCATGCAGTTTATAATTACTATAATAGCTGTTTTTGCTGAGTATAATTACTATAATAGCTGTTTGTGCAGTTTATAATTACTATAATAGCAGTTCATGCAGTGTATACTTACTATAATACCTGTTTGTGCAGAGTATAATTACCATAATACCTGTTTGTGCAGAGTATAATTACTATAATAGGTGTTTGTGCAGTGTATAATTACTATAATACCTGTTCATGCAGTGTATAATTACTATAATAGCTGTTTGTGCAGAGTATAATTACTATAATAGTTGTTTGTGCAGAGTATAATTACTATAATAGCTGTTTGTGCAGAGTATAATCACTATAATACCTGTTCATGCAGTGTATAATTACTATAATAGCTGTTCATACAGTGTTTAATGATGATAATAGATGTTCATGCAGTTTATAATTACTATAATAGCTGTTCATGCAGTGTATAAATACTATAACAGCTGTTTGTGCAGTGTATAATTACTATAATAGCTGTTCATGCAGTGTATAATTACTATAATACCTGTTTGTACAGAGTATAATTATTATAATAGATGTTCGTGCAGAGCATAATTACTATAATAGCTGTTTGTGTAGTGTATAATTACTATAATACCTGTTTGTGCAGTGAATAATTACTATAATAGCTGTTCATGCAGTGTATAATTACTATAATACCTGTTTGTGCAGAGTATAATTACTATAATAGCTGTTCATGCAGTGTTTAATGATGATAATAGATGTTCATGCAGTGTATAATTACTATAATAGATGTTCATGCAGTGTATAATTACTATAATACCTGTTCGTGCAGTATATAATTATCATAATACCTGTTTGTGCAGAGTATAATTACTATAATAGGTGTTTGTGCAGTGTATAATTACTATAATACCTGTTCATGCAGTGTATAATTACTATAATAGCTGTTTGTGCAAAGTACAATTACTATAATACCTGTTCATTCAGTGTATAATTACTATAATAGCTGTTTATGCAGTGTTTAATGATGATAATAGATGTTCATGCAGTGTATATTTACTATAATAGATATTCATGCAGTGTATAATTACTATAATACCTGTTCATGCAGTTTATAATTACTATAATAGTTGTTTGTGCAGAGTATAATTACTATAATAGCTGTTTGTGCAGTGTATAATTACTATAATAGCTGTTTGTGCAGAGTATAATTACTAGAATAGCTCTTTGTGCAGTGTATAATTACTAGAATAGCCGTTCATGCATTATACATTTTCAAACTTCATGATGTCAAACATCCTCTAAAATATGAAGTTCAATTTTTAAATCTTCTTTGATCTCTTACTCAGAGTTTTTCCTTATGGCCAGAAGTTTCAGCATCCTGGCCTGACAATAGTGGTGTGCATCCTCCTGGTTCTTCACTGTAGCCTTGGGTGGGGCAAACAGAATCATGCCTGCACTGTTCAAGAGAAAATAAAAGCAAGTCATGATTTCACAGCAGAATTTTATTCTTGATTTAACTTCTAGTCTAGAACCGAACACTCTGATTGGCCAAAAAGTCTGATTATTAAAAAATCAACCAATCAGATATTTGTACGTTTGGAACTTGAAGACAAATTGGTCAACTTTGGACTAGGTCAAGGAATTCTGAAAGGGCAATATCAAGATTATTAGAAAACACAACATGTAAACAAATTTTAGACAATATATCAAAATATATAGCAAGGAAATACGTATTCCAAGAATTAAAGCTAATTTAAAACTGCCTTTGATAACAAGAGAATCAATATTCTTAAGTTGTGACTGTTTTAGTCTTAAGCAAAAACAAACATTATATCTAATGTAAAAATTCCCGTTATGTGTGTTTTTATGTGTATATCTATGGAGGAGACATACTTACATTTATTAATAGTGCATCATCTGCCAAATGTGTAGCAAATTCATAGTCATATATTGTCAAAAATTGCTGGCAAGTGAAAGCATACAAGATTACGAGCAGGTCCATATACATAAAAAAGATACCAAGAAATGTAGTCCATTTTGAAAATAGTAAACTACAGCATCAAATATAAGACAAAATGAAACCATTTTAGTTATAGGGGGACAATTACAGCTTGTTGGCCTGTGAAGAACATTGCGTACCATAAAATATTTTAATACAATGTGTTTTACGTAATGGGACATTCCAAACATGCCCCTTGTCTGCCTGTGCAAATCAAAGTGTCCATGAAAAAAAAAATACTGCACCTAAGTAAAGCTCTCTTGGCTGTAATGCTTTCGGCAGGATTGTCTTGAACCAGCTGCCTCAGGATGTGTCGGACACCTACTGGAATTGTAGACGGAAGCATGCGGATATCCTTCTCACTGCAGTGGGGCACATTGACTGAAGACCCGGGAAAAGTATCCTCTGCATCCGCCTGCAGCCTCAGAAGGCAGTAAAACATATTAGCAAGAGCGAACATGTCTTCCCTGTCATACATGTCCTTCAGACTCATCTGAAATCAGTGATTTCTTTATTGAATTTTAAGTAGTAACACAACGTTGTCTGACTGACAATATTACAATCATGCTGGTAAAGGGTCATTTGAGTGTAGTTAAATGAGTTATGTGTAATTTCCCAACTATGGCTGTAATACTCTCACCAGGTTTAAGTTACACTCGACTCCACATCAATGAGTTTCGTCTGCATGGTAAAGTTATGGATTATCTTGTGTTTTCAACTATATGCAAAAAGGAATTCAATAGGTGGTAACTCCATGGGTCACAAATCAGTCTAACATCTGACAGGACAGTGTAGCTTGGGCCTGTCTCCATCTTAACCCTTGCATATTACATAGTATAGTGAAGTGTAATATTTTTCTGTAAAGCAGTGGCAGCGACAAAGACAGGAGTGGACTATGGTCAATACACTTTGTGTGTATTGTACTGCAATAATACATTTCTTTATAAATACATTTTCATGAATATATAAAAAGAATGTAATAAAAATAAAATTTTGCTATTTAGTAATTTACAATGAATAACCTACTTCTTGATACGAGGTCATCCAATTTTTTAAAGTTTTGTGATCATCAAATTTTTTTTATTTACGCAATATTCACGCATTCGGATCAAAGACAGCCCGTCCCCCTCCACGTTTGAAAAATAAGCACAAAACAATCGCACTGCATCCAAGGTATATTTTCATTATAGTTATATTAAAAGTATGCCCTTTAAATTCCATGGACTACCACTGGGGGCTTCTACATATACAAGTCTGTTTCAGTGTTATCTTTCTAAATTCAATGTTTACTACTGGAACGTCAGATAGACGCCATTTTCACTTAACACCAACTTGATGCTATAAAAAGTTTAGTGGTGAAAATCCTTATTGTTTCTTGTAGTGTATTTTGTTTATATAATTAAACCTTAGGTAGAATTTAAAAAATGAGCATATAATAAAGAGGTTACTGCATTTGTATGGGAAAATATGAACTCGTTTTGTCGGAAGGATATACTGCACTCCCAAGGTCGTGCAGTATTCCATCCCAAAACTCTTTCATATTTTTCCATACAAATGCAGTAACCTATAATGATTACTGTATACCGCTGTCTCTATACGGGGGAAAAAATGAGCATATAATAATAAGACTTACTGCATCAGATAGTGATGGTCCCGTATTATTAAATCGTGAAATTTCAGGTGTCCATGCATGAGCACTCTTCGCACATGATTCCAGTCCTGTCTTAGACGGCAGCGGGGTGTGATCTACATCACGTAAACTCCGTGCAAGTCCAAAATCTCCTAAAACAGGTCGAAGTTGTGTATCTAAAAATATGTTGTCAGATTTAATATTTCTATGTATTACATCTTGAGATTGCAGATAGCACACCACTGACAAGAGCTGATACAGCAAATGTATCAGAAACGTCAGATTTAGTCCATAATTAGGCTCGGGATGTACAGCTCTTAATGTCACAAAAAACATTTTTAAAGTCATTGGATACTCCTTCATTACGAGGAACGTGGTTCTATTTGCCATGATAACTGGCACATCTGTGGCTCGTGGAATTAGAAGACCTACAAATTTTTTAAATCGTCCTGTCGATCCACTGTAGTGATGTAAAACAGAGATAATGTTCGGATGTTGGAACTGATAAAAGGGAATCAAAAAGTCTGGAACGAAGTTGGCATCGAGGTAGCGTTCCGTACTGCAGCGGCCATCTTGCTTTTGGAATTGTACATTTAGATTATTTATCATCATCTAAAAATAAATAGAAAAACTAATTAAAAATAAAATAATTAAATTAACAAATTTAATCAACAATATATATAAATTTGCTCATCGTATTTTAGTTTAGAAATATGTTTCATAAAAAAAGGAAATCATATGTCACAAAGCTATTTTTGCATTTGTCCTTCCTTTTCAACAGGTGGATACATAATTTTTTAGGCTGAATTTATGTGCGATTTCAGCTGGAGTAAAGAGTTGTTTACATGAATGCAGTTAATTACAGTGATCTTTTATTTTGTATCCTAATTAAAGGTTAACTTTGTAGACATATTAAAACAACTTATAATTAGGTCACACAGACTTTGTTGTGGTAGTTGTACTATTCCTCTGCTTGCTGACAGAATAGAAGTTCAACTGCAATACAGGTAAGAATGAATCAGATACAGTCAGGTACACGTACTAATAAACCTGTCAGGTGAGTACATTAAGAGAGCACCGCGACGAAGTGCCAGTTTTGAGAACTTTCTCTTGTATTAAGCTTTGATGACATTAGTTTAAATAACATTTTGTTGTGAAACAATTTTTTATATAAAAGAAATAGTTTCGACTTTAAGCATAACACTAAATTTAGTAAGAAGCGCCGTCTGCTGCAATGTAAGTAAGCAAAAACTTTTAACTAGATACAGTTTTATTTTCTTTCACACGTAAGTAATCACTGCTAGTGCATGGTACTAACTCTTAAAATACCGGTAAACAAGAGTCCCTTGAAAGAACTGATGCTCTAATGCATTACAAGAACTTCTAGGAATTAAAGATAAGACCAATCTTCATTTTAACGGACGAGTCTTGAAACATATTTGATATTCTTCAGCAACGTCAAGATTTTCAAATTAGCTGCTGTGGTGGACGTATTTAATGTCAATCACCATGTTCATTTACGACCAAGAATTCATCATACGAAGTCTTACGGCGGAAACCCCATGCTGACTTTCCGTTTTGGAGGAGCAACGATAACATGATTTTCAAGATGGCCACAACATGGTAACCTTCTTGGGATCGACAACAGTTTCATGCACGACCAACAAGACCTCATAGGAAGTCTTTCAGTGAAAACACTATGCTGAATAGTGGTCAGTTTTTAAAGATGGCTACTATGGCAGACATAATGAATGTGTGAATGGAACAATTAGGACCAACTTGACAGCACCAGCAGTTGTTTAGTATAAACCCCATGTTGATGCAACTATCCATTGAGAAGGAGTAGTGATAGAAAAAATTCAAGATGGCCTCAGTTGTGACCATACTGAACATCAGCTCGACACCATTTTCCTTTTGGATTCAGGAAACATCATGAGAAATCTAGTGAAAATCCTATTGCCATATTACCTTCATATATGACGATTAGGAAAATTGAAAAAAAGAAGGCCACTGTCATAATCACAGCGGGCATCACATTGGTACGATTTCATTTAGGACCAATAATACATCATAAGAAGTCATCTGGTGAAAACCGTGGCGATAACAACATTTTCAAGATGACCACTCTGGTGGCCATATTGGTTATCATATCAACAACACTTTTGTTAGAACCAACCAGACGTCATAAGAAGTCTTTTGATCAAGACACCATGCCAATATGACCTTCCATTCAGGAGGAGTAGCGTTAAGTTGCGGCCATATTGAAAACCAGAGGTTCACTCCGCCATCGGTAAATCACTAAACATACCAAATTACAATAGGAACATCCTCGTCATTTTCCGTTGTCAAGAAAAGAGCCTCCAATATAAATGGTCGCCAATGAGAACTATATTCTGAGCTACTTTAGTTGACAAGGAACAATATGGCAGCGGAAGGAAACAAAGTCACAACTGGAATGATCGCGGCCTATGCTGTTGTGTGGTGGACTCCGCAAATAGACGATTCGCCAAACGCATCAAATTGATATGTATTCCTACAACTTCTTAAGAAGCTGTTTCTTGACCTGACGGAAATGGCCTAGCGATGTTCAGACCTTTCTTATTTATGTGTTTTTCTATAACTACTGCCGAAGTTATTTCACAACCTGAAGGAAATGGCTGAGCGTCAATCCAGTTGTATAAATAACCGTGGTAATCCGAATAGATTGGGCTTATTTGTCTGTGAAGACATTTCTTGAAAACAAAATGTACGATTTTTTTTCCTGTAAAGTACTGCACTGCATTCATTCGAGGCATGACTTGGTGTCCCGGAAATAGTCTGGTTGTCCCGAATGTAAATCACGTTCCTGAGTGGCGCGCTCCAGATCAGCTGATGTAAAACGGATATGAGTCTCGCAGTAGATAAGTTACTAAGATCTGTTGAGAAATAATCTGTTTGAGGAAGCGTTCTGTGTGATATTAATCATTTCTTAGGAATAAAGAAAGTACCAAATATCTGGCGGGTATCAGATTACTCATATTCTAAACACAATGTGTTATTTATATCGCTCTCAATGAATACAATGTGTTATTTAGATCGCTCTCAGTGAATACAATGTGTTATTTAGATCGCTCTCAATGAATACAATGTGTTATTTATATCGCTCTCAATGAATACAATGTGTTATTTAGATCGCTCTCAATGAATAAAACGTGTTATTTAGATCGCTGTCAATGAATACAATGTGTTATTTAGATCGCTCTCAATGAATACAATGTGTTATTTAGATCGCTCTCAATGAATACAATGTATTGGAACAAGAGAACAATTCTTATTTATTTCCTCGAAAATTTTCTATCCAGTGCGGTGGAAAGCCTTGATGGTTTACATCAGGCCCGGCCCTAGGATGTGCGAGGCTCAAGGTAGCATGCTGGGCCCAAGGCAGCAAGCGATGAGCGCGAGACCCCTAGCAAATCACTGCATTGCCTGAGAGCGCGGGGCGGTTGCCTCGTTCGCCATGCCCTAGGGCCGGGCCTGGTTTACATGTTTATAGTAATACAAACTCGATGCTGACCGGGAAACGAATGGGTATAACAACACATATGGGTATCAATTGCGCGTGAAATCCGATACTGATACAAGGATATTGCCACATTGATACACCTCGTTCAACAAAGCTTGTCGCGAATTTCTATGTAAGACTTGTAGATTGGTATAGGTCTGACTCCGTAGGTAAGATTATGATAACTGTAGGATTGTCTCTTTCGTGAAATTAGATTGGTGATTTTATAGCATGCCTCATTCTACCATGCACTTAGCTGCCTATATACATTTTGACAAGAAGAAAATAATGTATTTCAAACCAGTTATTTTAATGATTCATTGGTATTGCAATGACCCTTCATATGAGAAAAATCACTCCATGATTACATGACCATTGTTTACAATGAAAATACGCAACCACTCTTTTGTTAGCAACGCGACAAGGGGAATGCCATCGTCATTCTATACATGCGTATAACGAAAAATGATGTAGCTACGCGCCTGTCTGCAGTCAATTTTTTTGCTGGTCGAGTCGTCTGCAATTTAGTGACTGTGGTCATAGTGATGACGTTATGATGACGCCATTTGGAGTTTCAAAGTAAGCATTTATTTTACGAAAGCGAATATTATTAAACCTTTTTTAAAAATTGTTCACTGGTGAAAACATGCCTGAAAAGTATCTACACCAGTTGCATGAACTGTGTTGCTGTATCAATAAGTAAATAAAAAAATACATTTTAGGAAAATAATTTTTTATGTTCCCCCAAATATGATTTCTTCTCTTTATTATACCTGTTTGTTTCCAGATCGATACACGAATTTGACTATGTTTTATCAGCATCTTCAAGCAAAGTTGGGTGTGATTTTGCAACGGTACATATAACACCTTTCAGCACATATACTGGGGCCTCGAGTGGCCGAGTGGTCTAAAGCGTTCTCCGTTACTGATCACTGCTATCTCACCTCTGTCTGCGTGGGTTCGAGTCTAGGATTCAGCTAATGTGGATATGTAAGAAAGCTTGCCAGTAGCTTCTCGTGGGTCGGTGGTTCTTCCCGGGGGTTTTCCGGGTTCTTCCTCCACCATTAATACTGGTCGCCATACCTAGCCTATTATGTGCTGAAAAATGGCGTTAAACCCTACAACAACAACATCAATCAGCACATATACTAGTTACATGCACGTGCAGTCAGCTGTCATCATGATGCACGCCTTTTTGAAACTGATTTAATTCACACGTGAATACTAACACACACACACAAAACAAACAAAAAACACCAATGCGCCATATAAACTTACTATACAATCATCCTATGACAGCCTTCCATAAGTTGACATATTCATATCACAGAATAGAAAGTGTCGCATTTGTCAAAAACCAGATGGGGAGTCCAATTTTGTGAACAGAATGGAAACCTGACATTATTTGTCATTTAAGATCTTCAGCAAAAGGTCAAAATAAACCAGGATTGGCAGTCATGCGGAGATATGCGCCAAATATCACTTAAATGGCTAAAAACGTAGTCAACTGTATTTATTTGTATATTGCGCTTACCTTGTGTCATAAATCAAATGGAATATAACTGTCTCTGTTTCGAGACCACTTTAACCCTGTGTCTTGTTTTTGTGGAAATTAATCACTCAAAATTAATGCATTATCTCGCTTGTTTCATATCCTGCAGTATTTCGTACCCTTTAATTTGCATTATCCGTAATGATATTTTAGTCAATTTTATCATCTAATTTTCATTATCCGTAATGACATTTTTTACAATTTTCGCGTTTAATTTTCATTTTCCGTAATTATAATTTTGACAGTTTTCTCATCTGATTTTCTTTTAAAAATCTTACTTTAAATATTTGCAAATTTTTGTACTTAAGAAAATTGTAATTGTGAATTTGTGCAGCCTCCATATATAAAAAATACAACCATAAAGCGTTTACAATATTAGATTCAGTACAGTACATTAGGTCATTTATTAGCAGTCCATAAGGTCATTTACTAGCCGAATCTGTTATTAGTCAACAAAATGCCCTTTTCGAACAGACATGGACAATTTTCGGTGGCAAAAAGTTATACCTATATCTTGACTAAGCTCACGAGTTATTATGTACTTTTCAGAGAGTGACGTTTGTAAGATGTTTGCGTTTTAAACATGCACAGTGGAGAGAAAGATGGCATACCTCTATGCTACTTTGATGTAATGTGGCTGACATTTCTTTGGATATTGCACTTTTGCAATTGTATATGATCTAAGCACATTGGTAACTAAAATGACTGCTCCCTTATGCTAAAAAAATCAGCCTGAATTAGTCTAAAGTACACTGTCTTTAACACCTATTAAAATAGGGAAAATTAATTTTGCCAACTAGACAATAACAGCTTCTGAAAGTGCAATGAATGAATTACTACATATATAAAATGTTAAAAAAAAAAGTTATCGGCTCTTTTTTTTCACAATTTACCTGTGAAGTCCAGGAAGTGAAAATGAGCAAGCGGAGCTAGCAGTTGTTGAAAGATGCACATCTGGAGTAAGGTTAAGCTGTATACTCTATAACCCAGAGTACACCAATCAATCATACACCAAAATAAAGGGAATTAAAGGTTCTTTGAACAACAATACCTAAGATATACAAGGTCTTTTTAAATAGCCGGTATAGCCAGTGAGGAAACCCGGGGAAATTCTTTCTCTCTAAAATTCTAACCCATGCGAAATACAAAACTGTATAGCGCCACTTTAACGTTACGCCTTTTACTAGAAACTAGACTGGTTGTTATGACAACAAGCCATGAAAGCTGTGAGGAATATTTATTGTCGTAAATCTTCTTCTCGTTAAGCGAGTACATAAACCAAACAATCTCACAAGATGCAGAAATGCAATAAATATTTTGCGTCAATACATAAACATACTACTATATTAATGCAAATTTGTTTTATAAAATAAGTTTCTGTAGACTTCCTAGTTGAAAATATCGTTACTTGAAATGTTGTGAGTGTGTGTGTTTGTTATATTTATTTGGATTTTTAACGTAGCTTTAAAAAAAATTCAGTCATATTACGACGATGTCTGCATTGTGGCAGTTTATAGTGATGACTAGAACCGGGGAATCATGCCACAGACAAGTAGCATGATGTTCTACCCAGTCACATCATCCTGACAATTCACTCAGTCTCTAAAAGTCCCCAGTTTCACCTAATATCCAAAAGTCCTCCGTTTCACTCAATATCGTTAAGTCCCCCGTTTCATTCAATATCTAAAAGTCCCCCGTTTCACTCAATATCTAAAAACAAACGCAGTTTCACTCAAGATCTAAAAATAGAATTTTGACCTTGTTAATGATACTTCTGGTGATAGTGAGATTTACCCCGAGGATGATACAGCAGAAATTATGAAAAATCATTTTTACTGTACTCCATTACTTTTTTATTGAAAAGCTTGTATATAACATTTTAAGAAATCCTCACGTTTCTCTCAGAAATAATAGTAGGAAAATTTTCCTGTAAATGCAATTAATTCTGACGGATTTTAACTTTTTGGATGTTGAAATTTTTGAAGAAAACAAAAATCCGTGTAGCATACCAAGAAATAAGAAAGTTGTACAATAACAGAATTAAAGACTTAATAATGTTTACTTCCTTAATTATTGTCAACGTGTTTTTATTTGTAATTTCGTAGTGTTTATTTTTTATAAACTTGGCATTGTATATGTTTTACGTGTTATCAAATATAGCGCTTCTGACGAGTATGCGTTGTACTAAGTCCACTTTATATTATTATTATTATTATTATTATTGTTGTTGTTGTTGTTGTTATTATTATTATTATTATTATTATTATTATTATTAATTTAGTGAAACAAGGACTAGGTCTGGATTTCGGACATAAAACTTAAGTCAGGACCTAACTTACAACTAATATTTGCTGATATGATTGACTTAAATTTCAGTTTGCTTTAAAATTAACTAATCAGATGTCGAAAGCCTTGACTTTACTTCAAGACATATCTTGAAGAAATTTGGGTCCGAGGTCTGATACAGCATACATCGCCCTATAATAATTCAAAACGTTGACAGTTACGTCCCTCTGGAATGTAACACAATGACAAACGAGCCCATATCAGTTAATTGCTCTCAATGACAGCTATTGATATTTACGATGGGCGGTTACCTCATGAAATGTGACCCAACTCTGCGAATGGAAACTGCACTCTAATTGTACCTACATCATGAAAATAGTTTGTCATATTTATTTCCATTATATTTTCAAAATAAGTTCCCCATGATGTAATCAGTATTGAGTAAACAATGACGATTGTAACAGGGTGACGAGAATTGATGAAAAAATGTTTTTAACAGATAAAAATCATAGATCGGGGCCCCGAGTGGCCGAGTGGTCTAAAGCGCTCTTACGGATCACTGCCATCTCACCTGTCTGCGTGGGTTCAAGTCTCGGATTCAGCCATTGTTTGTATGTGAGAAAGTTTGCCAGTAGCTTCTCGTGGGTCGGTGGTTCTTTCCGGGGTTTTCCCGGGTTCTTCCTCCACCATTAATACTGGCCGCCATGTATAGCATATCGTGTGCTGAAAAATGGCGTTAAACCCCACAACAACAACAAATCATAGATCAGTGACAGACTCGTATTTGCCACTTGGCGCGTGCAAATACGAAACTGTCATTGTGTATGGTCAGATCCCTAACTGCTGTGATTTAATATCAACCGTCACATAATGTACCAGCAAGTTCAGGATCGACGTTGTTCATTCTACTTCTGCTTGGGACTAATAAGCATAGACTCTGATCTGCAAATGCACTATGTGACAGCCGATCTGGGTCTTTGCTTCTCCCAGATAAATGTATGTTATAACTGCCAATAAGGTACCATTCCGTACTTGTGGGAAGAAAAATTACTTGAAAAATATATCTTGAGTGTGTGTGTGTGTGTAACTTATGAAACTATCAATATAACTCAGGATGATAAAAAGGGCATTACATGTTGCAAATGAGCGATATTAAACCACCATATATGTCAAGTGGTGTCATTATAAATATTTGCTTCATGTACCAGGAACCAAGTCACGATTAACTGTCGCGGTGACTTTACTATGTAATAGAAACAGGCATAAATATGTTATCATTTAGACATATACTTCCTGGTCAACAGTCCAATATCACAAACACGTCAGTCCATAGTTTTCTTTTTTTTCCCTCGCCAATTATTAAAGCCCAGTGCTACCGTTACGTTACGTGCAAATATATGATATATGCCAAATCATCTGAATAACACTGAATCTTGAAAGACATTGGTCCTAAACAGCGTAGGGTTCCGTTAAAATCAGATAATATCGACGCTTCATCACATTATTACCCATGTAATTTCTCCCTCGAATTGAGGAACCGGGCCATTTTTCACATGTGTACGAATTAATCCGATGTTGCTCGTCGACGTCAGTGAGTAAACCGATTTCAGTCGAAAGCTATAACGGAAGATTTGATGACGTCACCGCTGCAAAGATAAGAAGTTAACGCCACGCTATGTAGCATTGTCTTCAGCACTAGTTAGCGCTTCAGTGCATATTCCAGCGCCCCAGCTGATCACCAATATATACAAGAGTCTTATTTTTATCTAATGCACGTTTAAATGTAGTGTGCCACGTACGAATGTAATCTTTCTATAATAGTCACTAACAGAATCCGTCGAATGTATGACATCGCTACTTTTGGAGCACTCCCAGAGATGATCGGAGTTACGAGCGACCACGCTGACTGAATTAAGGGGTGGCAACTCTTAATTATAAATTGAATATTTGAATGTAGTTGAAACGTAACATATTATTTCAAAAAACGGTTTTGTGTCAGCTGTTTTAACAAATCATTTCCTTCCTTCTAACCTTTAGTTAGATTGGTAAAGGTAACATTTATGATAAAGGGCGGCTTGGAGGCTTTAACAATTTTTTTTTTTTTTAAATACTGATTGAAGCTTATCTACCCTGAATTTTGTGATATTAACCAGTGATTTCTAACTTTAAATCAAAGAACATAGATAATAAGCATCTGTCATAAAAATACATTTTATTTTTGTGCAATTTTTCTGTTTGTCAGGTTTTAAAAATGTCATTTTGATGGAATTATAATATATGAATGTTCAAAAAAGCATAAATTTGCTCTAATTCGTATCCTTTTTTGCCCTAATTCGTATCCCTTTTTTGCCCTAATTCGTATTTCTTTTTCCCATAATTTGTATCCCTTTTTTGCCCACATTCGTATCCCATTTTTGCTCGAATTCTTATCCTTTTTTGCCCTACGTTGTATCCCTTTTTGTCTTAAGTTGTATCTTTTTATCCCAGATTCGTATATCTGTTTCCCTAAGTCATGTCTCTTTTTTGCCCTAATTCGTATCTTTTTTGCCCTAATCCCTTTTTTATTCTTACACTGTTCCTTATGTGTCAGCAAACTATTCAACAGACTGTTTATAACACAATCGGAACATCAGTGTCATTTCTATGAAATCAAGAAATAACCTCTGATGTCGTTGTCATAAATAAAAGTACAATATAAATTATATGGGCATGCTGATTTGTTTCTAACGGCCGCCATGTATAGCCTATCTTGTGCTGAAAAATGGCGTTAAACCCTACAAAAACAAACAAACAAACAAATTTCAGGTGTGTCTTTCTTGACCTGGCAGAAAATGTCGAAGATGTTCCAATTGCCTAGCGACACAGCAACTCCGAATGTAATACACACTTTTATGTGAATATTTTCAGTACAAGAATCAGGTATTGCATTAAAACGAGAACTTAGTTATAAAAATTTCCTAATATTAAAAATCTCGAGATTGCTTGACATGCGTCAAAAATGCTAGCCAGTCGGAAACAAAAACACGTAATGTTGTGCCCAGTGTAACATGCATCTATTATCATACACTGGGTTTATTAGATACTTAAAGAAGGCATATCAATCACACTTTTAGTCAAATGAAAAATTAGGACTTTTATCATAAAAAATCTCGCTCAAAATCAGATATATTTGGAGACAGCGTCATCCTAAGAATTACTACTCTCATTACGTGACTCAACTGACCATCGGTGATTGGAATATGGGTGTGACGCAACTGACCATCGGTGAATGGAATATGCGCACACTAGTGGACAGTACACCAGCTGATGGAACAGATAGAAGAACACCTTAAGTTTTTAGAGTGCTGGTCCGATTCAACACCCAGACAGCAGCTCTGAGTGAAATTTGCCTAGCTGAGGAAGGACAACTCGCCCAAGTAAGAACCGGCTTCTGGAGTGGCCAACGTAAACCAAAGGGACGCGAAGCAGGTGTTGGGGCTTGATGGGTTATGAATAAAATGACCGCTAGGTAGCAGCTCACACATCACCCAAAAGGGCATAAAAATGGCAGACTAACGCAGTTGAGATTTCTGCTGTCTTGGAACAGCTCAATTGCCCTAAACACAGATTTTCATTAAAGCTAACATTGTTTCCATACGCCACAGATGCCTCGCCAATGTAAGGCAATTAAAGAGCAAATTTCTAAGTCAAACTGGAGAAAAAACTCCATAAACGTTGCCAAAGAAAACTCAAACTTGACCTAGGTTTGGGTAGTATAAATGGTAAAACCAAGACTGATCTAACGTTGTCAGAATAAAGGATCATACCAAAATTAATCCAGCGTTGTAAGGATAAAGGATCATACCAAACTCAGTTTAACCTTGTCAGCATAAACGAACATACCAAACTTGATGTAGCGTTCTCAGAATAAAGGATCACACCAAACTCAGTTTAGCATTGTCAGCATAAAGGAACATACCAAATTCCATCTAACGTTGTCAGAATAAAGGATCATACCAAAATTTATCCAGCGTTGTCAGGATAAAGGATCATTCCAAACTCAATTTAACCTTGTCAGTATAAAGGAACATGCCAAACTTGATGTAGCGTTGTCAGAATAAAGGATCATACCAAAATTGATTTAGCGTTGTCAGGATAAAGGATCATACCAAACTCAATTTAGCATTGTCAGCATAAAGGAACATACTAAACTTGATGTAGCGTTGTCAGGATAAAGGATCATACCAAACCCAATTTAGCGTTGTCAGCATAGAGGAACATACTAAACTTGATGTAGCGTTGTCATAATGAAGGATCATACCAAACTTGATGTAGCGTTGTCATGATAAAGGATCATACCAAAATTGATTTAGAGTTTTCAGGATAAAGGATCATACTAAACCCAATTTAGCGTTGTCATGATAAAGGATCATACCAAAACTGATCAAGCATTGTCAGGATAAAGAATCATACCAAACTCAGTTTAGCGTTGTCAGCATAGAGGAACAAACCAAACTTGATGTAGCGTTCTCAGCATAAAGGAACATACAAAACTTGATCTAGCGTTGTCAGGGTAAAGGATCATACCAAACTTGATGTAGCATTGTCAGGATAAAGGATCATACCAAACTTTATATTGCGTTGCCAGTATAAAGGTTCATATCAAATTTGTTTTCAATCGATGAATTACTTCAAACTTTTTGAGTGGTAAGCGACATGCACAGTTCCAAATCATACAAAGGCTAAAAGTTAAAAATAGGGTACCTTACTCACCCTTATAAGCGAATTCATCCATAAATTTGTTTTCACAAGATCTTCTCCTGTCAGGGGTATCTTTCTTTTCTCTACTGACAGTTTCCAAGCCAAAAATCATTTTGTCTTTCTGGATAATGGCATTACATTTTCATCTCCTAATACAAACAGGTATTTAATTTCACATATTTCATACTCAAATAAACTGACAAATTTTCTATTAGATAGAAGATCCCTACGAATTCAGGTCGTTTTCAAAGTAATATAAATTTATCGATGTATATCATCGTGAAGCCACCTTTAGAAACAGTATAATGCAAAACATCTCCTTTGACTTTCTCCACTTTTCACTGCCATAAAAAGTTGAAAAATAATTCGTTGTATTTTCGGATAAAATTTTGTGGAAGATTTGGTAAAGAGATGAACAAATAATTAGGCTTTGCAATAAATAAAATTTTCATAACTGTTATCTTACCAGCTGTTGTTAAGGATCACTTTTCCGAAGATTAAGACATTTTTAATCAGTTTTATATTATATTCAAATTCATCTTTACTATTCTATCAAAATTCACCAAAAACTTGATGCCAATGACGTAAATTCAGTCAGCCACCGTAACCTGTGATGATTTGTTTCTGCACTATGCTTCTTGTTTCATATTCAAACCGTTAGCAATATTAAGTTTCAGTCCTGAAATCCTTGCAAAGAAATCCAATACTTCAATAAACGATTCCAAGGATTCAAAAGAGCCATTTAGAATTAATTAGCATCTTTTGCAAATTGCGAAAATAAAAATTCTATATTTTGTTACCTTTGGTTTAATGTCTTTTATATATATACATACTACATCTACGTATGTAAAACGAAAAGTGGATATGCCTAGAGCAGATGGGTTGAAAGTTTGTCTTCAAGACCACTATAATTTGGAAAATATATTGCAATCAAATCTGAACAGAAAGAGGCATCTATGTTGATTTGGGAACAATGGGAGCCATTATTCCAACAGTAAGTAAGAAAAATGTTTTATTATTCAAATGCATGTTCATAGCCTGATGTACGTCACAGTGTACGTAATATATAATGTCAATCCATGTCATATCAACTGGTATGACATGAAACCTCTCTCACTCTCTCTGTTTTTGTTTTCTTTTTCTTTCATCAGTGCAGAAAAATTATTGGCTAGACCTATATACATTAAAAATACGTATGACGTATGCATGTCAATAAAAGCTGTAAAAACTTTAAAATATTTCTACACTACCCACTGAAGTTTCTTCTTGGTATCGACTCGACTAGTAAATAATTACTGAGTAAAATATATTTTAAAAAATATAAAAAAATAAAATTATTTTGCCGTAAGAAGGTAACAACTGAACTTGACGTAGATCTTTCTAATTATAAATTTCATTTCAATCTAGGAGTTCAATAAGTCGTTCTCGTGCGGCAACAAAGTTGAAAGTCCAAGTTCTAATTCGAACAGGGGAAGATGGGGGAAAAAAAAACTTAAATAGAATTGTGTCTTCTTCATGTAAAACTTTAATTCCATCAAATACTTTACAAGTCTTGCGTGGAACAAACATGAATGCAAAGTTAGTATTTAATCAGGGGTTATGACTGCGTAAAATATTTGCTGACAAAAATTAAAAATCGACCTTGACCTTCCATACGCAAAGCGTCATTCCAAATTTCATCTTTATCCATCAAGTCTTTCAGAAGTTGTTGAGCGGAAACAAAATTTGTGACAGACGAAACAAGCGAGGTCAGGACCAGACGGGATAGATCGTGACAGCATGCCAGGCCAGGGGATAACGGGACAGAACGTAACAGGTCAGGCCAGGACAAGACGCGACAGGCCAGAGCAGGACAAGACGGGACATGACATGCGAAGACATGTCGAACGGAAATAGATGTTACGCTCCCTCCAACTGATGTTTTACCGACTGAAACTTTGTGTATATATATATATATATATATATATATATATATATATATATATATATATATATATATATATATATTCCAAGTCTTTAAACATCTTTCTTAAGGCAAAACAATATTATTTAGGTATGTAGGGGGTGGCGGGAGTTGTTATAAGAAAGTAAGTTAAAGGTATGACAATTTCATTTCATCAAACTTGTAAGACGGTTGTCTCTTCAGAATATAACCTAAATGGTACAGAAAATACGAAAGCATAAACCAACTATATTCATAATTGCACTTATAGCTGTAAGCAATCCACACATTAATAGTTTCCATGGATACAATAGATAACCATTGAGATTTTGAGAAATAGCAAGGAAGTGCCTTAGTCTAAGATGTCTTACAAAGTTTCAGTCGATAAAACATCAGTTCACCAGTCAAAGAAATAGCAAGGAACGGTCTAAGATATGATACGCAGTTTCAGTCGAGAAATAAAACACCACGTTACCAGTCAATGCAATAATAAGGAAGTGGCTGTTGTCTACAATGTGATACGCAGTTTACCTCAAGGCAAATACATTGTAAATTTCGGTTGACATATCTACTGTCTTCATTTACATAAAGAAATGTGTAAAATCTTCTGCTTCGGGAAAACGTGCTTAGTAATCAAAATTCATCGTATTTTAATGAATGAAAAATTCAGTTAAGCTTCTATTTGGTCAAATCATCATTCGAAGTCTGCTTGCCTACGACAGTTAGACTTATATTCAATAGAAACGTATACAGTAATGGCCTTGTATACAATACAAATGCGATCACTGAAGAGAGAAGGCCACTCGGACAAACGAGAAAACGTAATAAAGTGAACTCCCTCTTGAGGGATTAGGTTACTGTTACAAATCGCGCTGTTGCAAGATACATAGTATGTGTCGAGTACATTATTCCTATCACAAAAGACAGCCTCTTCATTAGAGACCCTTATTATTGCATAATGAATGGCATCATCAAAAGGAATCACAGTACCAAGTGGAACATGAAGAAATAGAAAGACCCGTCTTGGAAAGATCTTCACGTGACTCATGACAAGATGACAAGGAACTTGATAAAGTACTCGAGGGAATATTTGACTATTAATGATGGAATGTCGGTGTTTACCTTGAGTATTAGGGTTTCGCCCATCTTCAGGTGTCGGATCCGGAAGACAAGGGAACAATACTCATCTCTCTGTCCTTCTCCAATGCGGTTAAGTGGTTTGTCATCTAACAAAATAAAGTCCTCACCAACAACCCACTCTCGATTAGGAACATCCAATAGAACTGGTTTCTTTCTTTGCAGCCACTGACTCTCAAGAAGTTTCTTCAAACGACTAGTAAAACTGTCCGATTCAGAAAGATTTACCCCAGCTGCCGCTGATCCCTGTAACAATGTTAAGAAGTTTTCATGAGTCCAAGCTTCATCAATATAAAAACCATTTGACGACAAGCTAGATTCAGGCGTTGTTTTTGTCAAACTTTGATACTCATCCGATAGCTGTTTACACCTTGGGTCCAGTGTTTCTTTGGCCTTAAGGTGCTCTTGGAGGCTAGCTTGAAGAGACACATTTTCATTGTACAAGGTTGCATTAATGACCTTGTGCTTTTTGTTGTCTTCTTGCATGGAGAAGAGTCTTGATGTTAGTTCCTCGTTCAACTTTTGACTCTTCTCTAGTTTCTGGTTCGCTTCCAGCAATTTAATTTGAAGCGTTTCAGCAAAATTAATCAAGGCATCATTTTGACGCGATATGTTGTCGCCCATACAACTCACTGATCCACGGGTAGTCGATGAGGGTTGAGGTAATGATGCGACGGAATGATTTACAGTGTATCCAGATAGTGAGGACAAACCAGAACTTGATGAGCAATAAGAATCTTCCACTGAATTAAACCTTTCTGACCCAGAAAACATGGAAGGTGTCACATGGGACAAGCCTGATCTTTGCGTTAAGGAAGAAGGTTTATATGACATTCCATTTGCATACACGCTTTCTTGAACTGCCACGGAAGTTCTACATCCATTTGGCATTTCATATCTATCAAAGACAAAATTCGAATGCCCTCGGTCAATTTTTTGTACATGGAGGTGAGGTATTTGATGTTGATTTTCATTAATCCCCAGTCGTCCATCAACATCGTCATAATTTTCCTCCTCACTCATTGCCAAAATTTGATCACTTTTCTGCACATGCTTTATGAAAATGTCACCATCGCTATCATTTTCCTGAGGTTGGGGTTTACGAACAAATGCAGACATATTCTGGTTGTATCGTATAAAATCTTCCCCTCTGACCGTTGCTCCAGTTATTTTGGCTCCAGACAAGTCATTTGTAGGCAGAATCTTCCTTGTGTACCCATTTTGTTCTGGTATGTCAACATTTGCTGCATTTTGTTTTCTCAGTTCTAATGAATTTTGTCTTGTCATATTTTGCAGTCCTGAAAAGAAATATTGTATCTGATATTGTTAAATTGCAATTAATTATTATATTAGATATTATTAAACTGCAATTAACTATTATATCAAATATGAAATTGCAATTAACTTTTATATTAATTATTATTAAATTGCAATTAACTATTATATTATTATTAAATTGCAATTAACTATTATATTATTATTAAATTGCAATTAACTATTATATTATCATTAAATTGCAATTAACTGCATCTTTCCAATTTAAAAAATATTTGCTGTTTTGTAGAAGATTTATAGATGTCAAATTCACGTAATAACCACGGAAGGAAAATTCAGAAAATAATGTTTCAAAAATGCAGGAGACTTCATGAAATACAGGGGATCTTTTCAAATACAAAATGTCAAAAACCAGTTGTCTTCTTTAATGTATATATCGTAAATTGGCCGACCAATTTCAAAGAAGGAAACCAAACACGAGAAAACATTATACGAGCGTGGATATGTTTTAAAACAAGAATAATTCTATTCATTCCAAAACAAGAAGGTTAACAAATTATCATTAGAAATTTTGCATATATTGTCTTATATAACAATAAATTATTACAATATAATAATTCACGTCAAATATGATCACCTTCTAAAGGACGATTCATGCACTAACTGCTTTTTTAAAATGTGGGGGCCCCGAGCGGCCAAGTGATCTAAAGCGCTCTCCGTTACGGATCACTGCTATCTCACCTCTGTCTACGTGGGTTCGAGTCTCAGATTCGGCTAATGTGGGTACGTGAGAAAGCTTGCCAGTAGCTTCTCGTGGGTAGGTGGTTCTTTCCGGGGTTTTCCCGGGTTCTTCATCCACCATTAATACTGGCCGCCATGTATAGCCTATCGTGTGCTGAAAAAATGGCGTTAAACCCTACAACAACAACAACTTTTTTAAAATGTGACAAAATTGTTGAAGGTTTTTAGTTACAGTGGAAATATCTGATAGGCATCATTTGTAAAAAAAAATATAAAGCAAAAAAACAACAAAAAAAAAAATTCAAGAAAATTTAAAACCTGAAAAGTCCGTCATACCAAAATGCTTTCTGTAAAATTAAGTCGTGTTGTGCAGCTTTTGACAAGTCATTTAAAAGATGCTCTATTTTCAGTAGCAATGGTCATAGTTGATGACGTCATTTGTATAAATAGGTCTTCATACGGGATTGTCTGATGGAACATAAAATTCTTTAGAATGGTTTCTCAGAAGAAATTTTTAATGCTTCTGTAATTTGAGTAACAGCAGCTGGTTGATAGAGGATCGGCATTATTTGTAAAATTTAATAGACCTGCAAACTTTCATTTTTGAGCGTTTTTATTTTTAGAAGAAGGCGTTAAGGGGTTGTTAATATTTGCAGCAATTGCGCCAATATGTGTAGGCAGATCATCACTTGTTAAAACAAACTAAGTAAATTTGGTAAAATTATGTGGAGCGGTTTTGGACAAGGAATTCTTTTGTTTGTTTTTTTTTTTGTCTATAAGCAAAAGTGGATTTATTTGATGACCGATCAGCATTATTTGTTTACATTTTTTTTTCAAACAACTTTTTTTGGCCAGAATGTTCTTTATGAAATTTGCTTGAAACGTAAAATGTTTGTACGCTTTACCCGACAGCATGACCATTATAACGACATAATTCATGTTTCAGAAGAAATTGAAAATAAAAGATTTTGACTGACACACAAGAAACGATGGACAACGCATGACGGACACACAGCGTCGAAAGCCACGGGTGATAATCCGCTACACTCCTGTATCACCCCCCCCCCCGTGCTGAGATTTCCTCGCTTCTCAGCAATTTGACTAAAATCAGATCTATGCTGTTATACATGAAGATCTGACAGCGACCGCTTAGGGGTCATGTTCTGGTAACCTATGTTATTACCATAATACAATTTGTTTCAAAAATCTACTATAATTTACCATGTAGCTACAATGAAAAGTTGTCAGTCCAACTATTTCACCGTGGTGACCTTTCAACACTTGTTACATTTTTCAGACAGATTAAAAATAATGCAAACCAAATAAAAGTTCATTTTTTTTAAAATAGAAGGCCATGTGCACGGTCTTTTCTCCTCTTAATGTGACTCTAGATTTTGTCGCTAATATAATTAGGTTAATTGCTCCTAATTACTCTGCGTTATACATACATACATACATACATACATACATGTATATATATTCCATTTGCACGTGTTTTCCGTATGTGTACATAGTCTTGGCTCTCTTGTATATTTAATTTTTCTGTTTGTATAACTGTCTCCTACATGTGTATTTATCGTTACAGCTGTATATCTTAAATTTGCATGTGCTTTTAGATTATAATTTA
This sequence comes from Sinohyriopsis cumingii, assembly GCA_028554795.2. Taxonomy (NCBI): domain Eukaryota; kingdom Metazoa; phylum Mollusca; class Bivalvia; order Unionida; family Unionidae; genus Sinohyriopsis; species Sinohyriopsis cumingii. The sequence goes on from CM068839.1 coordinate 98,672,846, forward strand.
TTCGTGATTTTTTTTGTTTGCATGAAATTTTTAAAGCAAAAATTGATTTTGTATATAAATAAGACTTGAAAATCTAGCAACATAATTAGATTAGTATGAATGTACGCCTGTCTGTCTGTCTGTATGTCTGTCTGAATGTCTGTATGTATGTATGTATGTATGTATATATGTCTGTCTGTCTGTATGTATGTATGTGTGTGTGTGTATGTATGTATGTATGTATGTATGTGTCACGAAATTATGTCATTTAAGCTGTCATTGAATTACATTCTGAAGTGAATACAGCATGTCCTGTTGCCAATTTCGTTACCATTTATCTATTTTTGGTCCTATGAAACTCTCATGATGTATATAAATTTACTCAATAAACAGATCACAACGAACTACTGTCACGTGCACGCTGAACTTGAGTACTAAGCTTGAATCAGTATAGGCGCATGGAATGATACCTTGTCAAGATGGTGTTTTTTCACGATAGTGGATATCTTTCATTTGTAGTGGTACATAATAATCACACCTTCCCTGTTTCTTTCCATCGGTTGAGTTTAACACAGTATATTCCTTTGTTAGATGACTTGCATTTTTTTTAGACGTCAGTTGTGTCAGTCAAATTGGACATAATACAGTGCTGTCAGATTTAACAGTGTCTATTTTAAGTTTGCCATCATCGTTTTACCGAGTTGACAACCTGGTACGAATTACAAACGTTTTTAGTAAATGAAGAAAAGGATTTCATCTTCTTATGGTCCCTTTTCTTGTATAAGAAATCGCTTATGATATTGGCTATCACGTTTTAGTTTTTTTAAATGTGGTCTTTTATTGTGGACGCATACATAAAATGTATAGTAAGCATTTAGCCCAGAACAATGGTTGTGTTGGCCTAATCATGCGTGACCCAATCGTTCTCCAGCAGAGTGTGTGTGTGTGTGTGTGTGTGTGTGTGTGTGTGTGTGTGTGCTTTGTATTTTTAACGTAGCTTTAACAATTTTTCAGTCGTACGATGTCTGCAATGTGACAGTTTATAGTGATATCTGTCTAGCACTGGGGCATCATGCCGCAGACATGCAGCATGATGTCCCACCCAGTCACATCATCCTGACACCAGGCAGACCAGTCCTAACACTAACCTCTTAATGCTGAGCGCCAAGCAAGGCAGCTGTTTGTACCATTTTTGTAAGTCTTTGGTATGACTCAACCGGGGATCGAACTCACGACCTCCCGCATCCGAGGCGAACGCTCTAACCACTAGGCCACCGGAGCTGTCATTATTTGAACAGCATAATTTCGTGTTTTCATATATGTTACATAACAGTATAATCTCACAATTTCTTATTCTCGTGCATGCGTCGTAACAGCATAAATTCAAACGTTTACAAATTTTCATGCATGTTACAGGTAAAGTTTCGTAACTTCATGTCTGTTACATAAACATATCAATTTCATAATTTCATGTCTGTTATATAAACAGCCTAATTTAATAATGATATATAATGATGTATGTTTTTATACATGTAGGAATGTATGTAATCTATTGCATGTATAGATTTATGTATGTATGTTAAAGGTAAGTGTTATTTTATTGTTCATAGTCGATAAAATATCTGCAATGAAAGAATAGTTCTTATCACGAAATGCAAAATTACTATAAATAAGATACGTTCCTTGTCTTGGTCATGATGGAGGACTCCTTAAGGGAGGTAGATGGCCTTAACATGCCTAATCACCGGAAAGTAAATGAAATCAAGCGGAAATAAATTAGAAAAAGAACTTTAAGAAAGAACAATTGCAGCTTTTAAAAAATCAAATAGCCCCCCCCCACACACACACACACAAAAAGAACTATTACTACGGAATAAAGGAATATGAGTTTAACCTAACAGTATTTTGTGAATTAATATATGTAATTATTGTCACAAATTAAAGCTGATTAAACTAGAAAGGTCATTTAGTTGATTATGGAATATATTTTTTCGTAACGAAGAATTTAGGTTTCGCGAGATGACATTATAAATGAAAAATATCAGAGATAAGAATTAATGCAGGAGGTTGATTCTTCCAGAATTTTCACATGTTCGAAAGTTTAAATGTATTCAACATTTTTCACAGGTTTTAATAGAGCCAATGAAAGATCAATGTCAGCGGGTTTCCTATCAGACATAAACACTAACGGAATGGTATTACTCTCTCAAAAAAGCTGATTCTGAACTTAATATTTTAAAGGTATCAAGTCATGTTTGATTTTTACCTAATTTTCCTGTATTTTTTTCATGCAGTAAAATGTAATACTAAAATAATGAGGTTAAAATTCTAAATCTGTAAAAATGAAAGTCAATTTACTGGCATTAATCAGCCGGGCTAATTCAGGATGTCCGCCAGATTCCGCTTCCTCATCCGGCTTTTTGCTCATGTTGTTCTTTATACTGCAATCAGCACCCCAATCTATGAGCGTCCTGACAATGTTGCTATGGCCACGGTAACTGGCCAAATGTAGAGGTGTGTCCCCTCGTTTATTTTGTCTGTTTACCTCAGCACCACTGCAGTTATAAATGTGACAATTAACCATTTAATAATGACGAATATTTGTAGCATATATATACTTTTAAAGCATATTTGCGCATGATCAAACACTTATCTAATGTAAAGAAAATAACAAAGCTCCAGACCGAGACAATGAAAATGTCAAAATTCCGGCATAAAATTCCAGCCATGTCTGTTAAATATTTCAAATGTAAAATCTCATTCACAAGAAGTATTTGACTTATTAAAATCTGGTATATGTTTACTAACTCAATCTGAAGTTATAATTTGTAAAATTGTGTCAGTTTAATCATTTATTTAATTTTGTTATTTCGGCACATGGTGGCTTGAATTACTCTACTCCCATAATTCCTCCGCAGTTAAAGTTTCGCCTCAACCGCAAAAGTCACAAAAGTAAACCCAAATATGAATTTTCACTTATACTGTATTTCAAACCGACGAGCAATTAGAAATACAGACGAAAGGTCTAGAAAAATTATCAAACAGTTCCAAATAATGGTATAATTCATAGTCGTCTGGATACGCATACAAATTTACTTTGTTTACCTGAGTCGTTTTCCTCAATCGTGCAAAGTTTCCGTAAAAAAAAAAAAAAAAAAAAAAAAAAAAGGGCAGGTCCAAGAAACTTTAAAATGAATATTTTTAAAAAATTAAGAATTCATGTAATCGCATGCGAATATAATCAGATAAATGCCGTTTAAAAATAGAGAAGAAGTCACAAAAAGGTGTCTATCTCAAGCTGATTTAGCGTACTCGTACAATCAAGCTTGTGTCAGATAATAGTACAATTCCGAAAGGCGCCAAAATTTTTAAAAATCAATAACAAGAAATTTATAATGGCGTGAAATCTAATGAGGTTATTTGTGTATGATTACAGACATGCCGATCATACGTCTAATGATTTAATTCATGTATGATCACCTTGACTGAGACGACTGGTCTGAGATGACTAGACTGAGATAAGAAAAGTAAGGATAGCAAAACATCTAGATTTCTCTGTCGCTTGAGTGAGAAAAGCTGATCACACGTCTAATGAAGTCATCTTTTGCATCATTACAGGGATGCCTATCACGTTTCGATTTATCGGGTTCCTGTGGTTTTTACCAAATCTATCAAACATGGTTTTGTAAGCCAATTAAAGTACAAAAGTGGCCATGAAATGTATTTTAAAAAATGTCAGGTAATATGTATACATTATTAGAAATATGGATGACATTTATAACTTCTATCATGTTTTACCTATTAAAACTTTACCGCACCTATAATGTACATATCAGCATACAGGTCGAGTCCAATTGCGAATTGCAAAATCCCAAACCTACCGTCGCATAATGCTTTGGTATATCTGAGTTTATGCAGTTTATTAGGAGTAATAAGTAGAACGAACAAAGCAGACGCTGATCTACTGGCGCTTTATGCAACGATAGATCTGGGTTTATGCTGTTTGTGGTTGGATTCGACTTGTCAACGAGTACATAACACACCTTGGAGAAATGGAAGAGGGAGAATTTTCCAACTCAGCTGTTTCATTGCCTTTTTTAACGCATGCTCAAGGTTCTCCATTGTGACGCTCACTGACTTGAAATTTAACTTTTAAAATCCATATTTCTTTAAGATGACTACTGGCATGGACGAATGTTGACATTTATATCTGACGTTTATTGATATTTTTTTAACATTAATTCAACTCCAACATTTGTCAGTTCATAGCAACATGTAAATAAGGTAATGAATTAGATGGGGCGGTTGGAATGATAATTGCAACAAATGCTCTGCAAAGTCAGTTATGGTGCAAACTGCATTACACAGTTTGGCACATCCTCGTGAAAAATATAACGTGCCCTTGTCTTGAGATTTAAATGTATATGCAATCCGTACCCCATCTAAAGCACACGACATTATTTCTCCCATGATAAGACCTGGTGGCCAGCCTAATAAAGTTGTCAGAAAGTAGAGGCTGGGCTTATTACTAGTCATGGATATCCTTAGCAAATATATATTGGAAAGGTTTGAACAAATGGAGGCCAATATGGATTTATCATCGGATAAATATGGTAAGTGTTGTATAGTGGATATTCACTCAAATCCAGTTAAGGGGTGCCACAAGGTGTATTATTATTAACTATGAGTATGGTGGCCTCTAAAGGAACTCAAGAACACTGGACAGTCCTTTGCACACATGCAATAGCGATCACGTTAAGAAGGGGACAGACCAAGTGTAGCACGAACTGTCCAGTTAAAAACCGGATAAATGACCATCCTAAATACGAGGCCCCTTATCCCGGGGCATACCAGGATATCAGAAGTATGGTGAATGTCTACACAAAAACACATATTGTGTCTTCATATGGACAGTCTCTCTCTCTCTCTCTCTCTATCTCTCTCTCTCTCTCTCTCTCTCTCTCTCTCTCTCTCTCTCTCTCTCTCTCTACATATATATGCTCTTAAAATAAGTAGCAGAAAAGAGTGAAGACAACAAGCTTTGTAAAATGTTACAAACAATCTATTTCCCAAAATACAAAGTGAAATATGAGAAAACAGAACTCACGGTATTGCGAATAAAGTCCAAACAAATAACCCAAGAATTAAAGACACAAGTCCTAGTAATAACAGTTTCTGAATAAAAGTCAGTTCAAGTCCCGAAGGGATCCAACATTGAAGGCGATGACGTGTCCATTATGGACTGCGAAGTACTGATGTGTCAACAGTCTCTTGTTGCATCACAGTAATATTATTCCAGGATTGAATTCAGTATAAGTTCAAATGAATGTCTTTGTCCAGGAATTTTATCAGAGCACTTTTGTATTTCCAGAGAAAATAATCACTTGAAATCAATCATTTGAAGAAATAAAATTCAGCCCAAACTGGCCACAACATAATACAACTTAAAGTGCTAGATGTTAAAGCATGACTGGCAAAATCATCACAGTCACAAGAAAATATATTGACCCCAGGTCACAAATTAGCATTTTCTAAAAAAAATAACCATTACGTAATGGAACATAACTTTCTAGAATGATCTAATGAGCCTTGTTTACTTAAAACACAATAGCCTATAAAATTTACCTGTGGAATCTTCTAAATTCTGACCCAAATCAACATATTTACTTGAATAATAATTCTGTTAATAAGTTCATACACATAGAGAATAATTAAGCTATCATTAGTTTTTTTATTTAAAAGGAATAAAAGCAAAGAAAAAAGTCAAGCATGTCAAGCAGAAAATAATTAAATTTTAGACAAGGTCAAGTCCAGCAAACGATGTACATTACATTATAAGTGGAAAGATATGTTTAACAATTTAAACACAATTAATATTTATCATTGTTGTTACATTTCACTAACGATAACGTTTGGTGTGGGGGGGGGGTCGATGTGAAAAAAATGTAAACTTGTGGAGAGTAAGCATTTAGAAATATTTTGTAAAAAGTTGAGTTTTAGTAAGCTTCTTAATATGCATGTATGCATGGGGTTTTCATTGGATGTATCATTATACATCCCTGAGGATATATATGTGTGACTCCATTCTATTGAGATACTTAAGAGTGAGGGGTGCATCTAAAGGGGATACACCCGTCCTTTATGACTCATTTGATGTAAACAGGAATTACTATGCATAGAGTATGGTGTTAAATGTGTCCTTTCCATGTCGCGAGTACAAACTTTTCTCCTTTCATCTTTTGGACTTCAAAATCTTTTCGACTTATTATACGTCATCCCTTTGTTATACCATGATAAATCTTGCTCGTAAAACATGTCCTTAGCATCAAATTCATTTGCGTCTTCCAATATATGTAAACAACGAAATGATTTAGCATAACCTGATAGAATATTTCCTAGCTGATGTTATGAATTTAGCTCCTTACACAAATTATATTGTATTTTGAAAACTTAACTATTTTTCCAATTTTGAATTTTGGCGTTCCATATGAATTGGTTTGAAGTAACTGAATAGGCTGATCCGTAATTCTGACCTACTGTTTTATTCACTCGCATCAAGTGAGTCTTGATTATTGATGTCCGGTGGGTGTTATTTTGTTGTTTGAAATACTTCCACGTCTTGGTTTGAGTCCTCTGTTAAACCTTTCTACTACTGGTGCATTTTATCAGAGTAGGCTGAAATGTTTTCCATTTTTAGCAACCCTTTTGTTTTAAACTCTTTTCATTATCAAACTGTATATGCTCAGGCTTTCGTTGTTTGAATGCCTCGTGTATGTAATCTTCCTTTTTATGATTACACTCTGAAACCATGTGTATTTTGAAAAACAAACATCTCTCACTGTCAAGGTGTGCTTGTATATCCATTTTTGTAAGTTTGAAATATTTGCATATTAAAACTGTCTGCTTGCCACCGGTTATCCACGTTAGTAACATAGGCTTTTCGGTTGGGAACTCTTTTATTCATTGTTTGTGTAATATGTATGTAGATTGTTCAGTTAACCATTCTTTTAATTCAAAATATTATGCTTAATTTTTTTCAATTTAACGTGTTCCCACAATTTCTTGGTCTTTGTATAAGCAACCTTACTTTCAATGTCATATTATATGTAGCTTAAATACTGCATTAGTACTTTCAAAGCCTACTCATATAAATATACATGACTTAAGAAAATGGTAGGATTAGGCTGACTTGCAGTAAATTACATTTTTATTAGTTTGTAAACTTTTTGACCCTATTTCAAAACCATGTAAGTCCGATTCAGCAATGCATAACATATGGTTTGTCGTTGTTTTCATGGAAGTAAGAAAAGGTAACTTAATAGATACGCGAACGGCGTCTGGTAAAATTACTTTATCAAAAATAATGACATGTAGGCAGCTTCTATTTATGTGCTCTAACTCAATAAGGAGTCGTTTTTTGTTGTTGCTGGTAAAACGTTTGTATACACATATATCAAGCGTCGCATCGCATAATTGAGAATATATTATCACATTTGAAAATATAAGGACATATTTTTCGCATGTGGAAATATAAGGATATATTTTTCGCATGTGGAAATATAGGATAAAAATATGAAAATGATTTCTCCAATAAGTCTTTATATTTCACATCTAACTATATAATAAATCCAGACAGCAAATCACTCTTTACAAATTATCTTTTTTCGATATCAAGAAGCCAACAGAACATCTATTTACAAATGATACTTTTATTTACAACAATTTGCTACATTCGATTAATCCTATTAAAGTTATGATTGATTTCCGATCGTGTCATTCAATCATTGATTTTTTAAAAAAAATACTTTATATACCGAGTTACCACGTTTTGTTTTGAATCTTTGTTCTACACAAATTACATCTTTGTTTCTGACAAATCGTTTTATATTCACCTTGTAAAGTTTATGAGATCTTCATGTTGTGCCGTAACCTTAGCTGAACGCACAGTTGTGTATTTGTCTATATCAAAGACGTGATGTATTCTTTCTTGATGCTGCACGGTTTTGGTCACCTTCCTTACGAGGTTGATTCTGTTGATCTAAATATGTTCATGACCGAATGCATCTTTCCGGAAACATTGCATGACCCATTTTCAATGTTTGAACTAGGGAAATCAACATTTTGTACAAACTTCAACGATGATTTGCACCAAAACTAGCTTTAACCACAATGCAATCAATGTGAACTTTTACACAAATGACTTTTACCTTTTGATATCAATATGCTTGCTTATATGTTGAATTCATGGAGTATTTATATAACCTATCCAAAAACTGGAATTTACGCCTTTATCCATCTTAAATATTGTGCAATAACCTTTAGGTAGTTTTTTTGTTTTTTTTGGGGGGGGGGCTATGACTTTTAAGTACTACAATTATAGCATTTTTAGTAATGGTTATGTTTCAAGAGTAATTTTGTTACAGTAGGCCAGTAATAAGATCTATAAATATTTTAGAAATATAGGGAGGGAGCGCTTTATGTTTGTATGAATTAGTTGATGAAGAGGTCCAGCTATGTTCTAGTGCAAGGGTAGTGCAAGTTTGTGTTGTGTTTTTTAATACAGTTGCAATGAAAGTGGTCCAGCTAAGTTTATGGGTTACTGGGAGTTGCGACGTTTGAATAATAAATCAATCAATTAATTTTATTTTATTTATTATGCCCATAAAAGCCTTTTACCAATTTAAATTATACTAGTGGTTCGTGGCGCTCTTTTCTCACCTACTGCTATCTGAGGTTCCTTTGAACTCAGACGTGCCTTTATAGGTAAAGAACCTGAAAGTGGACTTGGCCCAACCATAATTAAAATTGTGTTCTGCGTCTCTGATGCATATAAATAAATAAAATGTTGCAGACTAAATCCACGGCATTGGCATGTATGAGTTTCAGTGCACATGCATTATTTTATTGTATTGCCCTGCTATATTTACCTCTGTACTAGAAGAAGTACACAATCTTCATGTCCTCGGTCTGCTGCCGCATGAAGAGGTGTCGATCCCCACGTAACGCAGGCGTTGATGTCACAGCCAGCTTTTATGAGCAGTTGACTTATTTGTACAAATCCTCGACACGAGCTCCAGTACAGTGGTGTGCCGTTATCCTTATCACATGCATTAATAGGGAATCCCGATTGTATCAATGCAAGAGTCTCCTTGTACAGACCATTCTTCGCTGTATCGATCAGATCCGTACTGGTCATCTTCAAGTTACTAGTCTACAACCTCTACAGTCTCCGCTGTTCCCATTGGTTACAAATGTGACCATTTTGGTTACCAATGGTCCGATGGACAGTAAAACCCTACATAGATCTTACTCTTTGTGTGACACCTGCAAAGAAAATTCAGACAGCTGATAGTATACCTGCATGTGACATTTATTATATGCTCTACAATTAACACGAACGGGACTGCAAAGTCCAGTCTGCTAGAGATTTGGAATTGAAACATTCATTTGCAAACCATAAGCGGATCCAGAAATATTGTTTAGTGTGGTTCGGAGGAACGTAAACAAGTTGAAGAGGCATCTGTGGACGGACCCTCCCCCCCCCCCCGCCCCCAGTGGAAGCCTTGGGCTTCTAAGTCCCTGGAAGCTCTTGCTTCGTACGCCATTCCAGTGCATAATTTTAACGACCTTATGGTAAATCAAACTCACTCTAAGAAAAATTCTGGTCATTTCTTGGGCAGATGGAGGACGGTTTGCGTCGGCTATGCAACCAGACTCCCTCCCCCCCCCCCCATTCGCACATGCATTTTCCACTCCAATTTGTGCCAGTTCAGTAGCTTGTGTCAACACTACATTAACGTCACCATAATTTGTACTTTAATGCACATAGTGTAATGTTTTACTATTGTGGTAGCGTGTAGTATACTAAAGTGTAGTGCCATGAAGTGGAATCGAGTGTACTTGAGTGACACATACAGAAGGCAAGAAGTTGTTTATTCCATTATTTATTTATAGTTGTGTTGCTCATTTCCTCATTTACTTGTCCGCCTTGTATCCATTATTGATATATAACTTTTTATATTCCACTTACCTACATTCAGTGTTCTTTGTATTAGTCTGCACAAAGTAAAATACTTGTTTCACATTGTGCAACAATTCTATTCCAGCGTTGAGTATATTAAGAAGATACATTATTGTCTAAACTGTCTGACTTCTAATTACAGTATGACCTCATTATAAAGTATGTCTGGCTTCTAATTAAACTACGCCCTCATGATAAAGTAGGTCTGATTTCTAGTTACATTATGACCTCAATATAAAGTATGTCACACTTCTAATTACAGTATGACCTCATTATAAAGTATGTCAGACTTCTAATTACACCACGCCTTCATTATAAAGTGTGTCTGCCTTCTAATTACAGTATGACCTCATTATAAAGTATGCCTGACTTCTAATTAGAATATGCCCTCATTATAAAGTACGACCTCATTATAAAATGACTGACTTCTAATTACAGTTTGACCTCATTATAAAGTATGTCTGACTTCTAATTAAACTACGCCCTCGTGATAAAGTAGGTATGATTTCTAGTTACAGTATGACCTCATTATAAAGTAAGTCCGACTTCTAATTACAGTATGACCTCATTAAAACGTATTTCAGACTTCTAATTATACTACGCCTTCATTATAATGTGTGTCTGACTTCTAATTAGAGTGTGCCTTCATTATAAAGTATGTATGAATTCTAATTACAGTACGACCTAATTATAAAATGTCTGACTTCTAATTACACTACGTCCTCATTAAAAAGTATGTATGACTTAACGAAAGTGCTATTAAAACTAGTCAACCATCCAGTCAACCAAGCAACCAATCAACCAACAAACTAAACTGCAAAAGCTGTTGGTGGAACCATCAGGAGCACAACATTCTCCCGTATAATGAATGTGGTGCCCTAACCAATGAGCCGCCGCGGCTCCTGCCACCATTATTTGCCTCTAACAACCTGCAAGTCGTCTAGGACTCACGGTACTAATTCAGTTCCCATAGTAAACCTATGCAAACACCAAGATATTAAAAATTCAATAATTTAAAATTTGTGAGTGTTCATGATTAAACCTATATTTATCAGTATAGATGAAACCTGGATGTCAGCTTCTGTGTAGAGGAAAGGATATGAGCCACGGCATTTTCTGGACCTGCATATGTTTGAAACATGTGCTTTCAATTCCGCACCAAATAGTCAGGTGCTAATCTTAGTAATGAGCGTTCCAAACTCAAGACTGTTAAAGGACTGAAATTCCATCAATAAAACAATGTCTCTATTTTTTTTTTCACTTACAGCTAGGATAAGCTTTCAAAAGATTCTTTATCTGCAACATAACTTACAACATTGCTGATCCTGTTAAACGGGCACATAATGTTTATGTGACCGCTGCCGACGAAGAATTGTGTATGGTACAATCATTTTCTATATAAACATGAAGTGGGTATTGTCACATGAAAACCAGTTTACTGGATAACGATCCAAGTCTCAACTAGCAACAGAGAAAAAGAAAGACAGACAGACAAAATGAAAGAAAGAAGAAAAGATAAATAAATAATCCCCTTTTCTCTTATAGTTGTAATGTTTTGTTATACTCGTAAATTTGATGTTTTAAAACTAATAAATCTTTTTGCTCAGAATTTGTGCTGGCCATTTCCCCTCTGCAATTTGACCTTGCATGCTACCATAATGGTTGGGATTTTTAACCAGGAAAACAGTGTGCTATAAAATTAATCGTGCCAAGATTAACAAAACACTTTGCTGTTATGCTAACATATAAGACTTCATTCTACCTGTATTTTAACAACTGTTACGATTTCAAATTAGCTAGTTAGAGCTGCATTCTCTCATATTATAATCTAAAAATAACCCAGTGTCATTCGAAACCTTCAAAACGCAAAGTCATTAGAGGAAGAAAAATTTGAGTTCACTAAAGTTAAGCTAAGTATAAATGTAAAAATATGCATGTTAATTAAGCTAAATCCCAGAAAATGATATTTATCGTCGGCTACATTCCCTGTCATGGAATTAGTTTCATATTACTGTATATTTTCTGAAGTTGATGTAATGGCCAGAAATTAAATCCGAGCATAGATTTATGAATTAAATATCCTTAGCAATTTCATGTGTCAAATTTTAAGTATATGCACCAGTGTTATTATAACTCAAAACTACTGTATTTGTCGTATAAATTGTATTTGTCAATGAAACATCAGCAATGTCAAAGGTCAGTTATGATCAGGTGAAGCAACCAGCTATGTTGATTACTGTGTGCATTTTACTCAAACGACCCAAAGACTACCGCGTAACACTTTTTTCTTTCTTGTTTCTTGCGGATTATATGAATAAATTCATGTGTATGTGTCTACTTTTTATAAGATAAAGGGAGTGTTATCAACCTTTCTAAAAGTCTTTATACTTCATAGGACAAGTTTTCATACCTAACGTCATACGACAAAAAGTCTTTATACCTGACATAGAACAAGTCTTTATACTTGACTACATACAAGTATTGATACCTGACGTAATACGACAAGTCTTTATACCTGACATAAAATAAGTCTTTATACCTGACTAGATACAAGTATTGATACCTGACTTCATAAGACTAGTCTTTAAACCTAACGTCATACGACAAGTCTTAATACCTGACATAGAACAAGTCTTTAAACCTGATATCATACGACGAGTCTTTGTACCTGACATAGAACAAGTCTTTAAACCTGATATCATACGACGAGTCTTTGTACCTGACTTCATACAACAGGTCTTTATATCGTACTTCCTAGGTCAGACAGCGGGTGAGATATGGTATTCAGCTTTGATTGTTAACTATTAATCACATTGGTCCCTCATAATAAATCCCCTTAGTATAGCGATGAGACTCTTATAACGCAGGCGTTTTGGTGGATCATGTTCAACTGCCACATTTGTTTTATCTCTGCTACTCAATTTATTTCACTTTAGTTTAGCCCCCACCCCCCACCCCCCGCACGATATCTAAGTCCGCTGTGATTTTTTTTTTTTAGTTTAGTTCCTGACCAACGATAGCAAATTCCAATGCAATTTCTCTACAGTTTAGCTCATGGCCCGCGATAATTAATTCCAATGCGATTTAATTTTAGTTTCGTTTCTGGCCCACGATGACCAATTTCAGGCTTCACTTTGGTTTCATTTGTAGTCCACGATAACCAATTCCAGTGAGATTTTGCAGCATTAAATGATCTATTTACGTGTTTTGAAGCACACTCGGGACAGCCTTATTGGAAATTACCTTATTATAAGTCGCCCTCGCTTTATAGTGCGAGTCACTTGAACATCTCACGTGAACAGTGTTATAAAAGGGATGCCGCGTACGAATATATTTTATCGCTAGTTACGTCAGCTTTAGACCAAATAAAGTTTCTGTGACTTAAGCATGTCTGCTACAAACTGAAATCTGTCAGCTTTAAGCGTGGCATATGCCAAATGTATGCAAATTAAAGAAAAAAATACTCCTGTGCCATAATTACTGCTGACTATTCAGCTGGGTAAAACCCGGTGTGCATTACAAGTATTAACTAACTTTTCACAACTTTGTCTGCATGGGTCAGTGAATGCTTATACATTATTGACTTAACCAATGTATGTAAAGGCGACATAATATCTTCAACAAGGACAGAGACGCACATTTCTTATCGCAAAGTATACTTTAACCCTGACGCAATTCAAGCCTTATGTGTCCTGTTTCCAAAAATACTAGAATTTAAATGCAAACAGTAGGTAAGGGTGCTGCGATATGTCATAAAATCAAATTTTGCAGTTTCAACATATATACCATTGCTTATTTGCTATATAATGTCGTCGAGGTTGAACAGGGCGGGCGATCTGCTTTGCCTGCAAATGCGTTGTAGATTATATCTTTTTCACACAAAAATAATAATATTGTATGACGATATTTACATATGTCTTATGTAATAGAATGAAATCTGACACTTGTATTGTCTATTCTACTTGGCTTTTTTAATTTGTTTGTCCCTTGACAAGTGACCGCATTGGTTTATCAAAATCTATTATCACTGGAACAAATAGACACTTTTGTACTTGGAAATATTCCAGGCATCCCAGCCATATCACCTTTTAGGAAGTTACTCAGTCCTGAAACGATTACATACAGTAAGATCAACAAAGGACATTAATAAACAACATGTTTTCAAAGAACTCCGAGGCAGGACAATATGTGAAACGGTACAGGTGAAGACTGGTACCAAAAAAATCTTTACAGTCATTGCTGGTGAGTTACCAAGCTCTTATCTAATGACTATTTAAAGTTGTTTATAGGCGTACAGATCTGAGCAGATAACCCATCCCCCACCCACCCACACAAACACACAAACATACCACCACCACCAGTCCTACAGCTATCATTAAGTGGGATCAAGTGGGATGTTTTAAAGCTACGTGTGTGTGTGTGTGTGTGTGTGTGAGAGAGAGAGAGAGAGAGAGAGAGAGAGAGAGAGAGAGAGAGAGAGAGAGAGAGAAAGAGCGATTTTGTGAGACAACAACGACTGAAATCCCAGCTAGCCCCCACCCCAACTCCCCACAAATACATAGGGGTAATATTCAAGAAAGTCCATATTAATTCTTTAATGTCCAACACAAACAAATCCATGTAAATTCTCGTTCCATTATGTTCAAGAAATGGGAGAATTTGGTGTTCTCACATAGATTATACTAATTTTCAGTACTAACAAGTACAAGTCTTTCTTGCAATCTGTGATTTATTTACAAGCTGACCATCAGAAACTATGTTAAACAAGATGATTTAATTCACAGTGACCGCTCCAGTGGCCTAGTGGTTAGAGCGTTCGCCTCGGATGCGAGAGGTCGTGGGTTCAATCCCCGGCCGAGTCATACCAAAGACTTACAAAAATGGTACTAACAGCTGCCTCGCTTGGCGCTCAGCATTAAGAGGTGAGGGTTAGGACTGGTTGGCCTGGTATCAGGATAATGTGACTGGGTGGGACATTATGCTACATGTCTGCGGCATGATGCCCCAGTGCTAGACATCACTATAAACTGTCACACTGCAGACATCGTAGCGATATGACTGACACATTTTTAAAGCTACGTTTAAAATCCAAATCACACACACACACAGACACACACACACATTCACACATTTCAACGTGCTTCCATTCATTTAAACCAATTGTATTTCCATCTCACAGGAGACATGATAATACGATACGTTTCACATAGTACCGAAAATACAATACGTACCGGAAATTGTTTCTGTAGCATTTTTTCCTGCGGCGGAAATTAAGTATACCTGTTTTCATAATTAGGGTGAGCTTTTTTGTTAATAATTAACAATGACTCAGGTACATCCCTCCCCTACCATAAAAAGCGCTTAACATAACGGGGGTCCTGGGTGTCAGAGTGGTCTAAAGCGCTCCCATTTACCGATCATTGCCATCTCAGCCTAGGTTCGAGTCTCTGTCTCAGCCAACGAGGGTATGTGAGAAAGATTGTCTGTTGCTTGGATCTGTGGTTCTTAACAGGGTTTTCCAGGGTTATTCTCAACCAGATATACTGACCGCTATTATTAACCTACCATGCGCTGAAAAATGGCAAACCAAAAACAACAACTTAACGTAACACCCGTACGGGCAACAATTCTTTCTTGAAATCGACATTCCTCCTTGTCTCTTAAGAGTGGATTGTATAAAGCTGAAAAATTGCTATATTGTTTGCAGTTCTATCAATTCATCCAATGAAATATGCCTCGTGTATTTGATAAAAACTGAAACACATATTTAATAGTAAGAATTTATACGATTTATTTGCAAGGTCAGACGTGTACAAACTTCCGTGTACTAAATGCATGTATTTTTGTGCATTGTGTAATTGTTACAAGCCACAAATTAAAACCCTGAAAAACGGGATCCCTCCCATCTCCCTAACTTTAAACAAATATTATCTATCTATCTATCTATCTATCTATCTATCTATCTATCTATATATATATATATATATATATATATATATATATATATATATATATATATATATATATATATATATATATATATATTTTAAAATTGATACAGGCAACAACAAAAAAATGAATTCACATTGTCTTTCAATAATGTGGTTCCTAATATTCCATGTAAAGTGTTCCCCTTGATATAAAGTACCCGGTAACTCAGTAAAACACTGTTCCCTTTATATCGCGAGTATGACCATAGATCCTACCGAAGTTGTCAGTTGGTAGAGCGTCGGAATCCCAATAGAATGGTCGCGGGTTTGATACTCGCTTAGCCGAGACTAAGATGGCGGCATCAACAAGTCCTTTTGAAGGATACATAATTTCTATTTCCTCGTCAAAATATGGCCAATAACCTGTTAAAAATGACGTTAAAAAGACCCACCACCCCAAACATAGGTGCCATTTTGATGAGTGGATATTTTATTCATTAAACTGCAAATCAATTTCTTTAATTTGAGTTCTTTTGCTGATTCTAACCCATTATTTCACACAAGACAACCCGATTAAAATAAGGACTTATACACATGACTTACCCCATTACAAGGCGGCCTGCCGTAATATTTGGAATACCTTTATGGCTTCTGTGAATAATAGTACAGATATGACTCACTGGATGTCACAGAAGTCCGTAATATAATAAAATATCAAACACATTCATCCTTTCCTGATACCATCACTTTAAATCAGTCCTGATTCCAGACAAAATAAAATATGGTCTCATCTCAGTGTGGCGCTACCATCCCTTCGTCATGAAACTAATACTTTGAAAATAAGTCGTCATGGATGGATCAACATCATTCATTTAGCTGATTTCCTTTTGGGTGGGGTTATCATCAAATAAAATTGCGTGCGATATATAAAAGTGGACGGGAGGGGTCATGCAGTACATTAGTAAATAATATGTCACAATTCCACTCCTTTGTGATAAATCTTTTGGCCAATGGCTCATATATGTAATTCTATTTAAACTTGTTTTACTGCCAAAAATCCCTGTGGTAAACAGTTCGACTCAAAATCTGGAAAAGTATGATAAACCGAAGTTGCATTGTAATCGATTGCACCCGATGTACACACTATTAACTAATTCTTCCTGGTAACGTTGTCATTAATTCAGGCCGTAGAGCTTTGTACACGAAAAAAAAGGAGATACAATTTTCTAATACAGTGAACGACGTATACACGCTCACAGATACCTTTCGTATAGTCGACATATATATTGAAGGTGATATGAAGTTTAAAGCATAACTGATATATGTGTGTAATCTGATAGAAAGGTGTCTGTTTCGTCCACCATCTCTAACTTCTCAAAATGTTATCATCTTGATAGAATTTAAATTTAAGTCCCTGATCAGATAACAGTTTTGTACATGTTAACAAAGCAAATAAGTCTGTACAAAACACGGTTAAATTTGTCTTAAGCAATGAGGAGGCAATTTAGAATATTATCATATTTTTGTCGCTAGCGCTTTAGTGGAACTATGGAATTAAAAACAGTCATATTTACTTGCGCAGTACATTTTATTTTACGCCAACTCATTCAGACCGCTCAGGTGCTCTAATGATTATAGCGTCCGCCTCGGATGCGGGAGGTCGTGGGTTCGAATCACAGACGAGTCATACCAAAGATTTATAAAAATGGTACTAACAGCTCGCTAGTCGCTCAGCATTAAAAGGTGAGTGTGAGGACTAGTCGACCTGGTGTCGGTTTAATGTGACTGTGTGGGACATCGTGCTAGATGTCCGCGGCATGATGACTCAGTGCAAGACATCACTATGAACTGCCACACTGCAGACATCGTAGTGATATGACTTAAAAATTGCTACAGCTACTTTATAAATCTAAATCACACACACACACACACACACACACACACCAACTCGCTATTATAGGCGATACGACAACACCAAATTAAAAACGCCAAGCGTATTAGATTAACTATTGAATTAAAAGTGTTAACTATTGATGTTTAAATGGTAAAATCTCTATTTCTCAAATCCATTAGTGAAACTATTGAATTAACTGTAAATTATTGGCGCAGTCAATCCAGGGAATGGCTTGAAATCACTCGACGGTGAATGGAGTTGGAAAAGTGGTATGTACAATTATGGTATTTAAAGACGAAATACAAAGCACAAAAGCTGTAAATGTTGTACATTTTAAAAAGAGGTTTGATTTAGAAGACCGACAGCTTATTACTTTTTTCTTAAACATTTGATGATTTCACAATCAAACTTTTGTGTAAATGATCTATTAAATACAGATATCATAACTAACATGCAACCAACCAACCCCGAAGAACCCACCCCCACCCCCCAAAAACACCAGCAAAATGCAGAGTACGTTAAAAACTGGATAAAATGAATGAGACATATAGCAAATAACAGAGATAAATACCCTGTCGAGGTTAACCAATTAAATACAAAGGTGTCAGATACATAGAGTAAATGTGTTTCAGTCCATCATCTGATCTGACATATTTAAGCTAATTTGCATACACCTCAACAGCGTGGGATCAACATTGTCAAATGGCTTAACTTTACAGATTCAAGAGAGCAGTTTATATCGTTTATACAAATTTGGACAAAGGTGGAGTTGTCTCAGTAAACATCGTTTATACAAATTCGGACAAAACTGGAGTTGTCTGAGTTGACATCGTTTATACAAATTTGGACAGAATTGGAGTTGTCTCAGTTTACATATTAGCAACTGCCTACACAATTTAAACGGTTAAAAAGCTAAATCCTTTCAGTAATAAAATTCCTTGTAGTATTTTTTAACCGAACTGTTCTCATTCTAATTTATCTTTTATTATATAATTACCCGCTGATAGCGAAGCAGACCAGGCAACTGGCTCTATGACGGATGGAGAACAAAACCGCAAGGAAGTCCCTATCCCGATAGCGGAACTCCTGACGCCAAAAGCATGGATCAGAGTTGGATGCTGGAACGTGCGAACGTTCAACCAGACTGGAAAACTGGCACAAGCAGTGAGCGAGTTGAATCACTAGAACTTGACCCTCATGGGTGTAACAGAAGCACGATGGACTGGTGCCGGCAAGCAAAAGTTGAACTCCGGAGAAGTCATCATCTGGTCCGGAAGGAAGGACAATGGCCACCGGGAAGGGGTTGCCGTCATTATCAGCAAGAACAAGACCAATACTGTTATACAGTGGAAGCCAGTGAACGAGCGCCTACTGTACGTCAGGATGAACTCCAAGTACGCCAAGCTGTCTGTTGTTGTGGCCTATGCACCAATAGACGACGCGGAAGAAGAGGACAAAGACACCTTCTACGACGCTCTTCAGGCCGTTTTAGAGGACGTCCCTCGACATGACGTGCTGTTGCTACTTGGCGACTTCAACGCTAGGGTCGGCTGCGACAATAAAGACAGAGAGAGGACCATGGGGCGCCATGGAGTAGGTGTGATGACCGACAACGGGGAAAGACTGGTCAACTTTTGTGAAGAGAATGACTTGGTCATAGGAGGGACCCTGTTCGAGCACAAGGACATTCACAAGCTCACATGGACATCACCAGACGGCAGAACTCAGAACCAGATCGACCACATCATCATCAACGGCCGATGGAAACATTCCCTGCAGGACGAGCGAGTGATGCGGCACGCTGACATCGGCAGCGACCATAGTTTTCTGGTGGCCAAGGTGACTTTGAAGCTTAGGAAAATTAGGATAGGGGTCTCCAGGAATCAGCGCTTCGATGTGGCCAAGCTGAAAGATCCAAAAGTGAAGGAAGAGTTTAGGCTGGCCCTAAGGAATAGGTTAGTGTTCTAGAAGATGAGACAGCGCTGACCATCGACAATTTCAACAGAGCAATGAAGGAAGCAGGAGAAGTAGTTTTAGGTTATAGGAATAGTAAGAAGACAGAGTGGATATCAGGAGAGACGTGGACTCGCATAGGCAAGAGAAGACAGATTAAGAAGAGACTTTTGGACGCCAAGTCACCAAGACTGAAAGAGAGAATTTCGAAGGAGTATAGAGGAAAAGACAAGGAGGTGAAGAAATCAGCAAGGAGAGACAGGAGAGAATACACAGAGAGACTGGCAAAGGAGACGGAGGCAGCAGCAGAGCAGAAAGACATGAAGACGGTGTACCAGAACACCAAGAAACTGAAGGGCGACTACGGTCAGCACCACGAACTTCCAGTGAGAGATGAAGATGGAACTCATGTCACAGTGGAGGAGGAGAAGCTGAAGAGATGGAAGCAACACTTTGAGTCCATACTGAATCGCCCAGACCCACCAGTACTCGCTGACATTCCTGAAGCAGAGGAGGACCTTGACATCAACTGCGACATCACTGTTGAGGAGGCCAAGCAGGCCATCCACAAGCTGAAGAATGGGAAGGCACCTGGCGATGATGGAGTATGCCCCGAGATGCTGAAGGCAGAAGACACAACGACACTGCAGCTTCTTTGCCAGTCTCCAAAAGATTTGGGATAGTGAAGAAACACCGAATGACTGGAAAACAGGAGTCATCGTCAAACTTCCCAAGAAAGGAGATCTGGGGAACTGCAACAACTGGCGAGGAATCACCTTACTATCCATCTCCAGTAAGATTTTCAGTCGCATCATTCTCCAACGCATCAAAACAGCTGTGGACGGCATTCTACGCCAGGAACAGGCAGGCTTTAGGAAGGGCAAATCCTGCATCGACCGCATCTTCGTTCTGAGACAGATCCTTGAGCAATCCCATGAGTGGAATGGATCCCTTTATGTGGTCTTTGTGGACTTTGAGAAGGCCTTCGACAGCCTGCACCGAGCCTCTCTGTGGAAGATCCTACGACACTATGGCATCCCCCAGAAACTTGTCAACGTCATCAGGTCCCTGTACGAGAACTTTGAGTGCAGAGTCATCCACAACAACCTACTCACTGAACCATTCAAGGTGGAAACCGGAGTGAAGCAAGGATGCATTCTCTCGCCGATCCTCTTCTCACTGGCCATTGACTGGATCATGCGCCGTACCACAGAGGGCAGGAGGTAAGGAATACAGTGGACACTGACCTCAATGCTGGATGACCTGGATTATGCCGACGACATCGGGTTGCTGGCAAGCAGACACCAGGATATCCAACAGAAGACACAACAGTTGGTACAGACAGCAAGCACCATAGGTCTTCTAGTCAACATAGGGAAGACACAAGTCTTGAGGAAGAACACCAGAGTGGGCGACCCAATCACCATCAACGACCAGCCTCTGCAAGAAGTAGACGAATTCACGTACCTGGGCAGCAAGGTCGCCACGGATGGAGATTGCACAAGGGAAGTCACCACAAGAATCAGCAAGGCCAACCAGGTCTTCGCAATGCTGAAGCCCATCTGGAAGACAACAAACCACAGCGCACACGAAGATCCGTATCTTCAAGAGCAACGTGCTGAGCGTCCTTATGTACGGGTCAGAGTGTTGGAAGACCACTGCTAACATAGAACGCAAGCTCTAAGTCTTCCAGACCAAGTGCCTGCGACGGATCATGAGGATCTTCTGGCCAAACATGATCTCGAACGAGGAACTCTAGCACAGAGCGGGCGCAAGCACCATCGCTGAGACCATTGCAACTCGTCGATGGAGATGGCTCGGCCACGTCTGCAGAATGCCCCCTGGCTCACTACCAAGGGTGGAACTGAGATGGACTCCACAGGGGAAAAGGAACCGTGGCAGACCCAAAGAGACCTGGCGCCGAACCGTAGAGCGAGAACTCAAGACCAGATGCCTCACCCTGCAGACCGCCCCCATAACAGCAGCCGACAGACCAAAATGGTGCTCCCTTGCTGTCGCCTCAAGCACCAGACGGCACAGAGAGGATTGATTGATTTGATTGATATAATTACCCTTATACACACCTTTTACATCCCCCGTTGATCGGGAACCTTCCAATTTTATCCTCACGATCTCATTGTTGTGTCTTTGTACTTTTATCGCTCGTTGGTAATGAACATTTTTTATACATAAACTTTATCAATTAATCTTTTCGTGGTGCTATATATTCTTACAGTGCTGGTGCGCTGTAAAATCCGCAATTAACCAAACATTGGTAAAATACAGAAAAAATACTACACTTTGAGGACTTTCTACAAACACTAAACGGCGCATACCTTGTGGAAAAGGTTTTAGAAAAAAAATGCATTGAAAAGGCAAGAGGGTATATTGCACCCTGGGCATAATTTTATCCTGTAAAAATCCGCGCGCGGTTAAACAGTATGCTGTAACAGCTGACGCAGCAATATATACAACCAGCTGAAATACCACCTTGAGCAACAAACTAAGAGTTAACTACTTGGCAGCAAGTAACGACCAGCATTAAGTAACCTTCCAAACTGTGTCCCATGATACGTTGTCAATTTCTACGTTTATTCTATTCGTTGTCGTTGACATTTATTTCAGACAACGCCTGCAATATTGCAAGGTTGCAATAGCTGTTGCTAGGTGGTTCAGCTGGTTTGCTGTTGCTAGGTGGTGCAATTGGTTTGCTGTTGCTAGATGGTACAGCTAGTTTCCCTTACACATCTTCTGGCGCATTGTTTTCGTGCTGGTTTAAACATATTTTATTTCAAACATTTCTGTTTACAGATTACACGATAAATAACGTATAAGATAAAGGATTAGAACGAAAGCCACTGGCTTATAAAATTCTTCTTCCTTTACAATTAAACACATTTAAAAGATGAATGTATGACAGATGATATTGAAAGATGAATGTATGACAGATGATATTGAAAGATGAATGTATGACAGATAATATTGAAAGATGAATGTATGACATATGATATTGAAATATGTATGACAGATGATATTGAAAGATGAATGTATGACAGATGATATTGAAAGATGAATGTATGACAGATGATACTGAAATTTGATCAAAATACATTAACATGTTGAATAGTTGAAGTGACGCTTATCTTAATTGCAATGTTAACATTTTACTAAGGAATGAAATTTAAAACACAAAGATGAACAGCGAAGAAGGTGATAACAGACGAAAAACAAAGAAAGAAGGAAAAGCTGCTATGAAATAATTGTAGTGCATTTTGTATATAAAATTGAAAGAAAAAATACGATATTTGCCAGACTAGATGATACCACCTTCTGAAAGTGCAATGAATTTATTACCAAATATAAAAAATGTAAAATACGTGTTCGGCTCTTTTTTTATTATTTACCTCTGAAGTCCAGGAAGTGAAAATGATAAAGTGGAGCTAGCAGGTTTTGAAATATGCTTATCTGGAGTAAGGTTAAGCTGTATACTCTATAACCCATAGTACACCTATCAATCAAACACCAAAATAAGGGGTATTAAAGGTTCTTTGAACAATACCTAAGATATACAAGGTCTTCTTTTTTAAATAGCCAGTATAACCAGTGAGGAAAACCAGGGAAATTCTTTTTCTATAAAATTCTAACCCTATACAAAATATGAAACTGTAGAGCGCCACCTCATCTGAGTATATGACGATGATATAATAATAATAATAATAATAATAATAATGAGGACTTTGTATAGCGCCTGATCTTTAGAAGCTCTAAGTGCTTTACAACATTAGACAACACATATAACATAAAAAACATATATAATGATATGATTACAAAAACAAACACCATGAAGAAGTTTGATGATAATAAATTAATTTGTTGAATAGTCAACGCGTGTCTTAATAAAACTACTAGCTTTTACCAAGGAAGGAAATATAAAAACACATGAGCAACAATGACACTGATATAGGATGATAGAAAAGTAAATAAGAAATAAAAGAATAACTTATGAAACAACTGTAGGGCATTGTGAATAAATTTGAAATAAATAAAAAAATAAAAAAAAACGATTATGAAAGCAAACAGAACTTACTTGTAGATTGTTGAGCCAATCTATGGAAAAGCGACGAGCAATCATTCTGAAAAGAAGAAATTACTATTTACAGCTAAACATGACCTGCGTAAACAGTTAAACATGCCTTGCAGAAACAGGTAACTGTGTCCCACAGAAACAGTTAAACATGTTTCACAGAAACATATAAATATGTCTCGCAGCAATGCATGCTTGTCAAAAGGTGCGCATAAGTAAATCCCGGGACTCTTCAATACATTTATGAACGGCATAACAATTACGAATGTTGACTTCATGCGGAAGCTGAATATCACCATGGAACGTATAGGAAGTTAAATGACTATAACAAGGGTTTTAAATAAGATAATCCACGCAAGAAGAAAAGAAAAAAGAAGTGTCGTGTAACCCATGTACATGTCCACATCTAACTGGAGGCTAGATTCTTTCTAGATAATTAGTAGTTGCAATGTTTTATCAGCATGAAGACTTTGACATTTTTCTTCTACCCAACAAAAAGTATCTTTTAAAGTTGTTAATGTTTGACGATCTCGATAGATAGTGTATTCATTCTCGAATGTCGATCTTCATAATCATACAATGCGGTGACCTTAACCAATATATAGGTATATAAGGCAAAATGACGATAGTGAGATTTGGGGAGATAAGGTGATATGACGACAGGCCGTAATGGGGTCTGTATATGGGCAAATAAACGATATGGTATGCAAATAATAATAATAAATAAATAAGAAGAAGAAGAAGAGTAACTCAATTAAGATACAAATGTATCTAGTCTCTCATGAGCTTATAAGCTCCTTTCTAACAGTCTGCATGCGGGTATCTTGCCAAGAAAAAGTGCAGGCAAAAATTAAAGTCGCACCATTTTACAAGGAACAATCACGTGGTATGACTTACCATTACTCTGAACGTATCAATCATGCACAAAGACAAAACGGATAGAATAGAAACAGGAATTTTACAAAAGGATACTGACATGTGGAAATCAAATATGAACTAACTTGACATAATTCAGGGATTTTTCTTTAAAACTTTCAGCAGAAATGCCAGATCCAATTAATTTGGGCAAAGAATTCCATATTTTTGTTCCACAATTCTCAAGACTACATCGAACTTGTTCTGACTTGGGTTTTGGTAATTTCAAGTGGCCATGTAAGGTCGACTGTAAAATAAATGGTCGATGATTTTCGTCAAATAGATGTCGCATATATTCAAGAACATTACAATTTATACATTTGTAGACATGTACTGCCTTTTCAAAGTTTATTCTGTCATTTATTTGAAAACATTTCACACAAATGACAGAATAATGGTTGGGTCTCAATCGCTCAATATTTTATTGACGTCGAATCACTGAATTCTCAACATAAATCTTATTCTTTCGTAACCATGGTTACCAACACACCTGACCATAAATTAACATCGAACCATATAAGCAGACTTGGCGACCTAATAATAGTTTATAATACGAGAGATAGTTGAGTAGATAAATTAATATTTTTGTAGCCTTGAATGATATATCAGTCAATCTTTTGATAGTTTGTAGAGTCACTTGTGTGTAGGTAGATAGAGTAATCTAAATAATCGACCAGAATGGCACCCATATGTAGATATATAAGGCGACCTGACGACAGACTGTAGTACGAACCATGTATATATATATATATATATATATATATATATATATATATATATATATATATATATATATATATATATATATATATATATATATATATACGTGTGTGTGTGTGTAAGGCAATTTGATAACAGGTTCACCCTTTTCGTACGGATCAAGCATATTATTCCAATATAATCCCGATAATCCAGATAATGTTTATCGATATTTTCACGTGTACAGACTCCCACCATGTCATCCAAAATGTATATTTCAAACTGATCTGAAGTGATTATCTGAATGGGGGATTTTCCGGACCAAAAAAAAATGTATTCAGATAGGTCCAGATCATTTTTTACTACACTAAAGTTTTCCGACTAAAAGAAAACTGATACAAATTAGTAAATGATAAACAAAATTACACTTCATTAGTTTTGCATTAAATAATTGCGCGAAATGCTGTGACGCTCCATACCATGTAGGAAACGGTTTACGGGGCCATTAAAATAAATCCACCTCAAATCCATTCACAGCACCATTAGGTTTGTATTGTTATTTTGAAATGTTATTAATAACTACAGTATATTTAATGTTTGCACATTTTCAAGACCAGCTACACAAACTGAAACATTACAATGATTTTGGTTGAAAGCCAGCAGTTCATTTTTTCATTTTTAGTTTAATTGGGGTTGGGGTTGGGGGGGGGGGAGAGAGAGAGCTAGTCGTACAGAGTTAATTGAATGCAAAATCTTTAGTAAATATTAAGCCCATCATAAAATCACGAACTTTATTTATTTTATTTTTCGTCAAAGAAAGTTTGATTTCCGATGATTAAGTTAGCTGAATATTAATGGATAAATGTGGAGTAATAAAAATAATAATAATAATAATAATAATAATAATAAACTTTCTTTAACGAGGATAACAATTGGTAATGACCGACCCATCTGTCACGTGGTCATCGATTTTTGTCATTGGTTATGTTAAAAGTTATATATAAAAAATGACATGAATGAATATGTGTGACTATAATGGAAAACACATACATACATGAACAATATTCTATACACAGGTACGTGTGTGTGTACAAGACAAATCCTAAGTATATTAACTTGTTGTTGTAGGGCTTAACGCCATTTTTCAGCACACGATAGGCTATACATGGCGGCCAGTATTAATGGTGGAGGAAGAACCCGGTAAAACCCCGGAAAGAACCACCGACCCACGAGAAGCTACTGGCAAGCTTTCTCACATACCCACATTGGCTGAATCCGAGACTCGAACCGGCGTAGACAGAGGTGAGGTGGCAGTGATCCGTAACGGAGAGCGCTTTAGACCACTCGAACCCACTATATTAACTTGATTACTTTCCAACAATAATGAGCAACAAATATTCATGTTAAGAAATTAAAGAAAAAAACTTTCATATAAAGATAATTTACACTTAACTTTCGATTTGATCTGATTGTGCAACAGTCAATCGGAGAGAGTGAAGAGAGGAATCACTAGTCAACACGTGTCTACATAAATACCCCTCTAAAAATGTAGGTTTACATAGAAAGGTATTAAACAGTTGTTGTCGTGGGTTTGATGTCTTTCTTTAGTATACAATCGGCTATAACACGGCGGCCAGTTGAACTGGTGGAGGAAAAACCAGGGAAACCCCTGGTGATAAGGACCAAAGACCCTTGTGAAGCTACTGGCTAGCATTCTCACATACCATATTGGCCCAGAGCAACTCGAACCCACGCGAACAGAGGTGAGATAGCAGGCATCGGTAAAGGAGAGCGTTTTAGACCACTCGGCCAACCGGGGCCAACAAACAGGAGATTTCCAGGATTCTCAAACAGAGACTTTACGATGAAGAATGAAATGATTATCAGAGATTTCGAACTGATACTTTGTGCTGCCAAAGGTATGGAATATTGCCGTAAAAAAATTAAAAGCAAATAAAACAAATACGGTAGAACGGTAACCTCTCAGGATATGTTGAACAGCTATATGATAAAAGGATGAAGGAAAATATTTAACATGATTGCAAACTATCACATGATAAAAGGTGAAATATTGGCTTTCAATAGCCATCCACTGCTATATGTTGCATGAAGCTACTGTTCAGTTGTAACAAATAAATGTGGTTAACGAGTAGCGAAACAATTCTTTTTAGCCCGAGCAAAAAGTTTAAACAATTAAACATTATGAAAAATGAATTAATATGTCTTACCCTTTACTGACTACGAATACCAGTCGTTTATCCTCCAGTATCTGACAAACTACTTTCCAGGTGTGACTAAACAAGACAAGGAAGTAAAAATTCCTTGCGTGGCGGAGCACGTGTTATATGCAAGAAATAGGCGATTGTTGAACAACATGGCAAAACGCCAAATCTGAATAGAAACCAATCCTTTTAGGAAACTATTGTTAAGTTATCGTGACTGTTAGCAGTCATATCCTGGAAACATGTTTACCCTCAACAATCCTGTCTCTACATATGGTAAATATATATAAACAGGTACAACAGTCTGTTTTCTCATCTTATATATAAATTAAACTTATTACACAGGCACAAATTATAAAACTCCCCCACCCCGGGCGCCTCTAAGTACCCTGAATGACTTAACTAACCATTTAACCTATACTTATTTATTTTCATACTTTCATTATTTGCATAATTTCGTGAGCTCGTTTTGATTAGTCATATTCTAAAACAACCAGCAAATATATATATATATATATATATATATATATATATATATATATATATATATATATATATATATATATATATATATATATATATATATATATATATATATATATATATATATATATGGGGGGGGGTAAAATGACCGCTCCAGAGGCCTTGTGGTTACAGCATCCTCCTCGGAAAGCGGGAGGTCGTGGGTTCGAACCCCGGTCGAATCATACCAAAGACTTACAAAAAATGGTACTAATAACTGCCTCGCTAGGCGCTCGGCATTAAGAGGTAAGTGTTAGGACTGGCTGGCCTGGTGTCAGGATAATGTGACTGGGTGGGACATCATGCTACATGTCTGCGGCACGATGCCCCAGTGCTAGACATCACTGTAAACTGCCACACTGCAGACATCGTAGCGATATTCCTGAAACATTGTTAAAGCTACGCTAAAAAATCCTAATCACACACACATATTTGAATAAATGCAAGTGTTCTACTGTTATCCAGTAATCCTTGGCAAAGTAACAGTGTACTAGCTACTGACTCAAATACAATTTATCATGTAGTATAGGGGTCGGCAACCTACGGCACGCGCGTCACTAAGTGACACTTCATGAGGTTTTCCGTAAGGACAGCCAAAAATCTCGATCTTAACAATGTTACTCTGTTACTTGTGGCCCGCGCTTTTTATTTTGTAATTAGTTCGGACAAACGTGACTCAGTATGTAAAATAGTCTGCCGACCTCTGATGTAATATATTTTTTCCCGATCTCATTTGTAATTACAACATACATGATTATTTCTCGTCTTATACGTCATCCCTTTCTGGTATGTTAGATATGCCCCTTTCTTGTAGTGGAAGACAACCTAAACATGCTCGCAGAATCTGGACATTATTCAACGAGCTTCATAAATTCATTATTAAATCATTACCCATTTAAGATTCTTTTTTTTCATATAGTGTTTATTTCAGTGGAAATATTTTTCCATGGAAAGGTTTATTTCAATGGTAATTATTTAGATGGAAAGAAGAACTAATAATTTCGTTCATTCTGACAGACGATGTACCTTTCACATGCTGTGCGTAAAACAAAACACAGTCCCAACCAAACCTGAACTAGTATTGACGTTTAACAATAGATTATACTTTTCTTACAACTATAAATCGAAGAACAAGCGTCCTTCCGAACAAACTGAACATTTTACCGAGACAAAATCATTTTTCAGACAAAATGTCCGATGTGTTTGATGTCGCATTGTTTGATGCACTACCCGTACAGTTGACGACAATCCAAGTTTTTACATAACTTTAAAGTATCGCTTTCACAACTAAACATTTATATTGATATTGCGATATTCATTTGAAAGAAAGTTTACTGGATGCAGAAATTCCCATATTTACTGTAATGTATTTGTGACCGGATATCAGTGTTGTTTGATTTCGAACAGTAGACGACAGAATATGCAAACAAATTTCATTTTGACTGGGAATTGTATCACATATTTATCGCTTAAATATGCTGTGGTTGGACAAACTTGTGTCATTTTAGAGACCGGTTTATGTCCACATTCTTCAGTGACCAGAGGTGAGTTTATTTACTTCTGTAAGTTAATATTTAAACAAAGCTTTTATAATGAGTGGATTCAATGCCACATATATACCGCATCTCTCAACCCCCACCCCAAACAAGCAATGCCTATAGTTTTACTTGTTCTTGTTAATGTTTTTGTCTTGTGAGTTTAGACATTCGTTATGCTATATGTTATACATGACATAACAAACCCCTGTGGGTGTCACAGAATTGTATAAATTCTTTTTTTATTAAATACATGTGCAATATTTTGAAACAGTGAGTTTGGTTCTTCCTATGTCGCACGTGCGAAGTGATTTCGATTTGAAAAACCGGATGCTTCCAGCATACAGACGATGGATGACTGCATCGTCTGTGTATAAATGCCTCATCGTAAGCGTAAGACTAAATCTACACATTACGGAACGTCTTGTCAGTGAGCGGTCTACTTTAAGGACTTGCACATCTTCAGCTGTAGAGGTATGTGAGTTATTTATTAATTTCTTGTGTGTAAGTTATAACTATTGTACTACCACGTTTAGTTTTTTTTATATTTTCTATGTAGCTTCGGCTTACGTAGCATAATGCAAATTTTTATATTCTTGTTTGTGACCTAGCAAGAGATTTACATTAGCAATTCAGAGTTGCATTTTGAAGAAACGTTTAGTACAGTAGGACTATTATCGGGCACGGGTAGGTTCACTTCCATTGTTTGGTAATTATTGTGCCGATTATGTAATCTGTATCGCTAGCCGTATATAACGTCATTACGTTTTATCGTGTATGTACGTGTCTAGCATATTACAAGGCGTTAGATGCATTTTCAGCTGATCGGAGTCGCAGCTGCAGAGCTGATCGGAGTCGACGTGGTACCAGCTGTAGAACTTACCACATAAGTTGACCATAGCAGCTGTAAAGCTGAACCTTAGCAGCTGTAGAGCTGAGCGAACAGTGTTGCTGGTCGAGTAGCTAGTGATTGGGCACTGATTGCTTGATTGACCAAGGAATTGAATGGTGGTCGGTGACTACCTGGAATAATGAATACTTGATTGACCAGTGTGACTGGTAGCGAAGTGTGCTGGTGACGGGGTGTGTACCTCCATACATGTAATCCTTTAGCCGTGGACTAATTTTGGGGTTTGTAATACCCAGTGTTTTCGGATTGTAACGATATTTTGTATATGTGTCTCTGTTTTCACCATTTTACTATTTTAGTAAAATACCTCATTTTTCACTATTTGAGTGAATACATTTTACTATACGAGTACAACACATTTGTACTATTTGACTAAAACACGCCATTCTTTTCGTTGTGTGAAAATACTGTGAATCATTCACTTTTGTCCCTGCACTATTTACGGTCATTTACTTGTATTTTCATTTGTTGCAGTGTTAGGTTCGTGCGGATTATGTTAATTAGTCCAATATTTGGATCTTATACGCGCACGTATTAATCACAATTCTTTTCTCATTCAAGTCTTCATCATTAAACATTGTATTTGTATCACCATCAAAAGTGTTATTTTGCAAGTCCGAAATCCAGCCCGGTTATCTTGTTATAGTGGGGACAAATTAGCCATATTGAAGCAGAGGAGACCATTTTCCCCCAATAACTTTTCGCGAGTCGATTCGAAAAATGGCGTCCAAAATTTTTAAATGTAAACAACAAATTACAGAAGGTGGGGTTAAAAAAAGTTTTCCCTCGTTCGCAACCAATCAGTAATTATGTGTAATTACGTGTCACGCCATTTCAGTGGAATAAATACCCTATTCTTGCAGGCTAATAAATGTCCCAATGTTGCAGATGAATACATGTTCTAAGCTTGCAAGTGAATAAATGTCAGTCTTGTTGGTCTTTGCATGGCTCAAACTTTCAGGTTAACACGTGTCCCAGTTTACCAAGTTCATAATTATCCCAGTCTTTTCAGGTGAACGTACATTACTTGTGTCCCAATCTTTCATGTGAGTATAAGTCATTTGCGTCCCAATCTTTAACGTTTGCGTCCCAATCTTTCATGTGAGCATACATTATTTGCGTCCCAATCTTTCATATGAACATATGTTGTCTGAATCTTTTGTATGAACAGAGATCAATTGTGTCCCGATATTTTATGTGACCATACATCGTGTCCTAACATTTAATGTAAGCATAAACTGATTGTGTGCCCACCTTTAATGTCAACATTGATTGTGTCCCAATATTCCATGTAAGCATGCATCAATCATGTGCCAATGTTTCATGTAAACATACATCGTGTCGCAATCTTTAATGTCACCATACATCAACTGCAACATAATATTTTATGTCAGTATACATTAATTGTGTCCCAATATTTCATGTGAGCGTGCATCAATCGTGTCCCAATATGTCATGTCAGGATACATCAGTTGTGTCCCAATATATATATTTAATATGAGCATGCATCAAATTCATGTAAGCATGCTTCAGTTGTGTCCCAATATTTAATGTGAGCATGCTTCAATTGTGTCCCAATATTTAATGTGAGCATACTTCAGTTATGTCCCAATATTTCATGTGTCCCAGTCATAGATGATGGAACAGTTCCCAGATTCAGAGACGAGCACTTGAGAGTTTGAAAACGTCGCACTTCCATAACTTGAGAAATTTATATTGTTTTTAAAATGTTCTGGTCCTCGCAGTTCTGTACACTGAAAGTAAAGAATTGGTCAAACATAGTTCATAGGGAAATTCCCAAGCTTAGAGCATGTTTGTTTTGGTACATTGCCATCACGTTTCGTCGGAAATTGGGTTTTATAAATGAGTATATATGACACATTAACACTGTTCAAATTGTGCATGATACCTACATGGGGTGGGGGAATACGGTATGTAAATATTGACTTCTACTCTGAGCAAGCACCTGCCCCGATAATTTCCAGGAGAGGTAGCGTGCCAAAGGTGAATTGATTTTCAGCCAAATTGGACCTAATGACATGCATTTTTAAAGATTCCTGTTGTTCAATTTTTAAAAAATATTAAACAAAATTAAAAAATTACTGAATTTCAATGAGATATAGGGATTTGTTAAAATTAGCTATAACTTGTTAATTGCAGACAAAGGATACACGACATGTACACGGATTTAGACTCTATAACATTTTATGCGCCTTTTATCACAAGTTTCAAACTGAACTGCGGTCGAACTGTACAGGCCTCTACACTGATCATTCTACCCATATCTCCAGGTATTTACTTATCTGATAAATAAAATGACCATGAACATGTATACTTACCCCCAGCTGATGTCGATATCTTTTATCATGTATTAATCCACGAAGATTATATCCGTGTACCATCAACTTAATACTATATATTTAGTCTATTTCTAGATCAAAGCCTGTTGAAAAACCCATGGCAGTTTGTCTTAACTTTATTTTGACTTCCTAAAATGCGAACTCTAGTTAGTTTTACCGCACGTACCCAGTTTTAAAGAAGTGTATATGAACAATTATATATAGGTCTTTTTGCATTAGACCGCCCCGGAAGGGTCGGCAACCTATTTTACGTAGCGTGTCACTTTTTTCAGGATTATGACCGTGTGCCACCAGTAAGAAAGTAGCACTGTTAAAATTGAGATTTTTTGGCTGCTCTTTGCGTGCCACACAAAACCTCTTGACGTGCTACTTTGAGGAACACATGCCGTAGGGTTGCCGACCCTTGAGTTAGAGCGTCAGTCTCGGATGCGAGAGGTCGTGGGTTCAAACCTCAGCCGCGTCATACGAAAGACTGATAAAAATGGTACAAGAATTTAAGAGGTTAGTGTTATGACTGGTCGTCTGTGTCAGGATAATGTGAATGGGTGGCACATGATGCTACATACATGTACCTACAGACCCTTGGACCCTTGTTGGCCGGGAGACATGTTGTTGTTGTTGTTGTTGTAGGGTTTAACGCCATTTTTCAGCACATGATAGGCTATACATGGCGGCCAGTATTAATGGTGGAGGAAGAACACGGGAAAACCCCCGGAAAGAACCACCGACCCACAAGAAACTCATGGCAAGCTTTCTCACATACCCACATTGGCTGAATGCCGGGAGACATATTACCACGGACAAGAGTTATGTTACAGTTTGTAGCGACTGATTTTTGAAATGTACTGAGAGTATATAAGTGATTTCATTTTGTTGAACATGATGCCCCAGTGCTAGACATCACTATCAACTTTAAACTGCCAGACTGCATACATCGTAGCAATATGACTGAAAAATTGTTAAACCTACGTTAAAAATCCAAATCACACACACACGCGACGTTATTCCGTCTGAGCTAGTCAAGAGTACTCGATCCACTTCGTTCTATGTTGACTTTGGGAATATGTAGGCAGCAGGAACACTGTTTTGAGGAAGAACCCAATTACGCATGAAAGAGCTATTGCCCGTAGTAGGCTAAGCAAATTGAACAATGAACACGTAATACATGTTGGTTATTCAATATGACGATTTCTGTTATGTCCACATACTTGATTCGGAAGAAAAAACTTGTGCGTGAACGGTTTTAATATGAAAAACTGACACAGGACATGTATCTACAGAGATCGCGACGATTATTCCCACGTATCTTCCTTGTTAAATACAACGATCAATCTAACTGGATCAGGTTTGTTTCAGCCGCATCCAATCAGAATTGACACTTTGTGATATAGTTTCAGGTACCTACATTTGCCACTGATCGATTTAATACATGTGCGAAAAATGTCCTCATTTCGATCACAGGCCAACTTTTATCAGGAAGCGAACAATGCAAGTGGCGTACAACCTATTCATGTACTAATATATACATACATACATGCTGAGAGAGAGAGGGGGTGGGTTTAAAATCGATATATACTTTGGATAAAGGGGAACATTTTAAAATGCTCTGTATGATTTATGATTCGCGAGAGATGCTTTGATATTGTCGTTAGCATAAAATTCAAGTTCCTGGATGCTTATCTCTGCCCAGAAAAGGAAACAGGCAATATACATTTACGTACTACTTATACGGTACATAAAAGGAGTTCCGTCAGTTAGGGATGTATGCACTTAATATATTAAAATATGCATTCAGATCACAGCGATGAAGAATTTTAATGAATCCTTGCTAATATCAAATTAGATAGCTTTGGTGATATCAAACATCAATTGAACTACATGCACTAGTCTTGTCTGCCCAGATTCAGTGCCGTTAATCTATTAAAAACAAGCTAGAGATGGAGACCATTACAAATCCCCACTTTTTACATTTTACTCCCACCCCGTCTTCCCTCTGGGCATCAGGATCGAACTCTCCATTCATTGCTACTAAACCTCTGATAGCACCACCTTCCATTAATTTAGGCAGATGGAATTCAGGCCTCAAGATAACACGGACGGACGGACGCACAAATACACACAAAGACCGACATGACAATGGTTAATCATTTCTTTTGATATATGAAAATAATGTTTTTAATTTGTGAACCTATTTAAATACACGTACTAAAGGAAATTATCTAAAGATTTATTTTCTGTTTTCAAGGCACAGGTGGAATGGCCGAGTGGTCTGAAGCACTAACCGTTACCGATCACCTCTGTCTGTGTGGGTTCGAGTCTCTGGCTCAGCCATTGTCCGCATGTTAGAAAGCTACTCGTGGGTAGTGGGTTCTTACAGGGCTTTTCCCTGGTTCTTCCTCCACTAGTTATACTGACCGCCATGTATAGTCTATCTTGCACCGAGAAATAGCGTTGAACTCAAAGCAACACAACAACAACGGTAGGGGTGTGAGTTTCTGATTAAAAGTGATTCCATATGCTGCGGACATGTAGTTCAGTGTGAATATCACAGGGTTCGAACGCCAAACTATGCACTCCGAGTGCTTGCCGGTTTTAAAATGTTAAAATAATCATCAAATATTTGATATGAAATTTTGTTAAAAGTTTATTGGATCAGATTTTCTTTTTGTACATGAATATGGGTACTCAGGTCGTCATACCTGTGTAGTTGTACAAAAATTCGTTGGTCGTGAGTTCGATACACGCCCAAGCCAGCCCGGGTCGGCTGCCTCATTGTATCCTGATGATAGGCAGTTATCTCCCATTTCATCGGCACGATGTAGCTATGTTTTGAAAGTACCGTTAAAAAGTATTTAAAAAACAAGAAAAAATTAAACAAACTGAAAGAACAGGAACATGGAACAATTAAGGAATTTCGGATATTTTCAGCATTTTTTTTTTCAAGTTCATAACATTGATTTAAACGGCTGCGGAAAAATTCGGACTTATAAATGCGACAAGATACACAAAGAATATGTACAGTATTACTATACTTTACGGACTTTCCAAACACACTCGGTAAGGGTAAGTATCCATGCTGCTGCGGACCAGTTTGTAATTCAAGTACAAGTCCACTCCGCTGAACAAGGAATGCATAACATTGTTGACGGGAGCTGCTTGCTCGTTGTCTATAAGATCTTCATCCGGACCGAGAACTTTAGCTTTCAAGTACTACTATTGAGATCAACGTAATCTTCGGGCTGTCCTTTGATTGGAAACTCTATGGGGGTTGATCCTGAGTCACTGACAGAGGAGACGGGATGTAATTCGACCCACTGGGATTCTCGCATGGTCATCATAGTGGGCGGCATGGCAAACAGATCCAGTTCCGCCTTGGAACAGGCGCAAGACTCTCGGCGTATCATTTTCTTTCTTTTTTCTCTGTGTGACTTTGTTAATAATCAAAGACTTCTAAGTCTCGGACGGTTCCTATTTTCCTAGTCTTTCTAGCTTTATGAATGTGAAGTCCTTGAAAGGGGTGTTTTCGTCATCTCTTTCTGTCTTGTCCTTGCTGTGGCGTCAGGGAAGCAGGAATGTCTGGCTCAGTCACGTTCAGAGCATTTATAGGAGTTTCTCGCAGACCCAAAATCTCTTTACCCGTTTGAAGCAAGACATTGTTACATTTTTGTCTGCTTTCAAGAAAGCTTCTTTGGGGTTTTGTTTGTCGATGATGACATTTTGGAGAAATTCTTTGCAATGCGTCAAGGCCTGCAATCATCGTGTCAACATTGGTTTCAAAACGGTAGCCACCGAACGAAACGCCAATTTCAACATATCTCCTAAACCATGTCCTCGTTGTCTAGCGACGCCTCGGTACACAGGATACATGACTTACGAGTCGTTAGTGAATCGTTTTCGAAAATGGCGTTTCACCGTGACTTTCCCTTTGGTGAATGAAATATTTTGTCCCAGATCTCCTTTTATAGCAATGTTGACAGGGTCGAAATAAGACTTACTTACGGGCAAATACTGAGGATGTACAAGTTCGTGGCAGAATCCACTTTGAAAAGAATGACACACAGTAACGGTACGAATGTGTGTCCCACCATGTTGTACTCCACCACATTGGAGTACACGTATATAAATGGAGTCCTTGGTTCAGTTCTACCGGGGAACGAAAATACTTCGCAAAATCCAGGCTACTGGTAATGGTTGGTATATGGGCACATGACTTAATCATCTTGACGTCTCCACCCAAAATGTCATACAATTCAGGACAAAATCTAATACCTACCACTTTGTTCTCCGAAGAAAATTTCAACAACAGGCGACGGGGTACTTTATGGTACTCAATGGTGACTTTTGTTCTGTTCAAGACTTTGCCAAATACAGCATTGAACTTGGTAGCAATCGTGTTCACCAGATGTTGACCGTTAAAATAACAGCCTGCATTAATTTTAAACGTATAGGTGTACCATTTCAATTTGATATTTGGTTCATTTACCATTGCGTCACCTAGATCAGATGGGTTAACTTTGAAGTAATCTTTCATTTCACCGTCATAAACTTCGACCGCAAAAGTGTTTTGATTTTCAATGATGTTTAGGATTTGTGTAGGGTGAATGATTTCGATCAAAGCCACTTCCCAATGGGCTTCGTGATCTAATTGGATGGCCTGAGGTAATTTAGCCGTGTAAGAGCACACAGCGTTATTGGGAAACATCTCCATGGCACTGTCACTGGGTGACGTTAAGTAAAATTGGTTATTGTTGTTCATAATTCCAGAATTCTGCTGTCCGAGGGGTCACTCGAAGTCAGAGGAGTGTCTAAAAGAGGGTTGTTGGAGTGGTGACTGTTGGAAGGGTGACTGGTGTTAGACGCAAGATTCCCGTTCCCGTTCGGGGAGTTTTCAGGGAAGGATTGTGAAGAAAGTAACCGATGCAACTGCTCAATAAAATGGTCCACAGTTGTTTGTCTCCTTGCTGAAAACTCAGTTGGCATTGGCAGCACCGATGACACAATACACCACAAAGATTTTGCAGAAAAAGACGATGTGCATTTTAGGCACACGTTCTCCACAATACACCCACAAGGGATGCTTTTGTAGATCTTGAAGAGAGGAACTAGGTGAACGGTTGTAATGGCAGCTCAGAGGGTGTTGAAGGGCATGATGGTCATTTCTCTTTATAGTCAATGACTTGCGAAGCATCGATCCAAGAAACAAAACTGGGAGGATATTCTTTACAACGTACTTTGACTTATTTGACACGTCGTCTTCCCACTTTACGGGTTCTTCGTTCGAGGATGCTTTCAATATCGTACACCTCGTCTTCTTTTTTAGTCACATGTTGTAACTCGGGTAAGTAAAACTTCCTTTTAACACTTTCGCGTTCATGTCTTTCATTTATAGACGGCAGGATGACGGCCACGCACTCGTCCAGTGACATGAAACAATTCAGTGGTCCATTTGAGTAACTTTTGCCGAAAGCGCGTTTGGTTTTGCCAATGTGCACCCAGTCTCCTGCTGACAACACTCCACCTTTCCTGAGGACAGCCACCGTTGGGGACGTACCAAACGTGCGCTCAAAAACAGTCACTTATTTGTCAGGAGTCACTTCTTGGGGAGGGGGCTCCGATGGTAAGATTGGTTGTACGCTTGGACCAGGTGCGGTAAGTTCACGATATACTTGAGTGTGTGTTGATGCGTAAACTATTTCCACATCCGTTCTTTCAAGGTGCGTTGAAAACGTTCCACGATGCTGGCTTTGGTTTTGGGATTCTCGGTGGTTAAGAAATGAAAGTCACGTTTCTTTAATTCTTTCTTGAAAGCTTGGTTCAGAAATTCGGTGCCTTTGTCAGTTTGTCATCGAAGAGGGTGACAACCACTTTGTTCAACACCAGTTTGAGGGATCACACTAACTCACTGCTCGATTTGGAAGTCAATGGCATGACCCAGGCAAATTCAGAAAAGATATCGATGACACAAAACAAACATTTGTAGCCACAATTGTAGGTGGCCAAATGAGAGACATCGGCTAAATCTGCTTGGCATTGATGATCTATGCAATCCACTCAGGTGTGACGTCTAGAAAATTTCGTCGAAATGGGTTTGTGTAAAGCGTACGTAGCTTGTTCTTGTTGCATCGTTGCACTTGAGATAAACGGAGACTTTTCAGAAGGGTTTTAGCAGCACGATACAATTTCTGAACTCCTCCGTAACCTGCAGGATGGGCTGGATCGTAGTAAATGCTGGCTAACACCTTCTCCATTTTTAATAAGTCACCCACTCTTCGCTGATGCTACTTTGGATGGGGAGAAATGGTGGTTTGGAAGCGGCTTGATGTGTCTGATATGAGACGGGAGTAGAAGTCGAGGGTAGTGGTGGTGGTGGTGTCTGTTTTGGGATTGCCTTGGTCTTCTTTTATTTTTTTCACTTCTGGTTTCCCTTCTTTCTTTTTCACTTCTGTCGAAGGGAGAGTGGACATCATCTTTTTAACGCAAGCATTAAGTTCTTGTCGTTGGGGAGTGGAGGAAGGGGTCAATAAGGACGCTGAAATCTTACTAAAATGGGAGCTGATAACGGCGTTTGAAAGACTTCTAGTGCCTCGTCTTCCTCAGGCATCAGTGGGGCTGCGTCTGTCCTCACCACTGGAGCTAATGGTGGCAGTGGTGATGGACTTTTGATCAAGGTCTAAAAATCTTTTAGAGTTGGCACAGCTGTTTCGCCTAAAACTTTCTGGTGAAAGAGTTGGAGTCGTAGCAACAGTCGACCGTACCTTAGCGATTCTTCTGTTTCAGACATATCCATCAACGATTGCAATTCGTATTGTAGCTGGGACATCTGGGACAAATAAGGATTGGGAGGCAAATGCGAGGTCCGTTGTTCTTGGAAACGATGGTATTCCATCCATCGTTTGTAAGGCACTAAGACCAGTTTTCGTCCTTCCATTCGGTTCCAAAGGTCACGTCTGAGATCTTTTGACTGCAGAGGTCCATTTTATCTTCTTAGTCCTTTTATATTGGACCCATGGGTAAAACACATCCCAGGAGTCCTCCCAGTATGGTTCCCACTATTCCTTTGACAGGAGGTCATAAAATAAATCATCCACGTCCCACCATCATCGTTTTTTTGTGATGGATGGGTATTTTATTTTGGACCATTTGGCGAAGAACGTGTCGATGTTTGGTTAAGCATTCTTTCTGGTGATTAGACAAAGGTATCGTTCCTTTCAAGACATTTAGACAAAATTCGCTCACGCTATTGATGACATCTTTGGAGGCTGTTTGAATGAGTTGTTTTCGCATGGGTGAAGGAACTTTGGACAGGATAGACAACATGTCCCAATGTTTGGTTAAAAGAGGAGGAAGTCCATTCCTTTTCTTTCCTTTTCTAGCAAGAGAGTGGTGTGCACTTCTTTTAGGGGACATCTTTATGGTTTAGGAGCAAAAAATACACTGAAGTCCATCGCTTGACATGGGTTCTTTTATCTTATTTGTCTGAGAAGGTATGAAAACAAAATCCTCCCCTTTGGGTGCCCCTCTTTTTCTTTGGACGACTGCGTCTTTTCTGCGGGTGACGTCAATGCTTGGCTGAGTGTTGTTTTCGGATGACGAGACTGTCCATTTCTTTTTCCGTTTCCTTTTCGGACAGAAGAACGACGATGATGGTAACGGTGTGCGCTTCTTTGAGAAGACATCTTTGGGCATTCAGGAGCGCGCAAAGGCTGATACAACTCCCTTAAAACATGTCATTTTTATACTGGAATGCGTCGCCACTGATTGTCTTTACGTCTTATCAACTTGATGACAGGCGTCACACGACGTGGAGGGGTTCGCAACGGACTAAATAGGAACAGTTCTTGCTTGGTCAAATCTAGTAAACTCGGTAGCATGCCCGATCTCTCTTGGACTTTGATTTTGGGGGCAGGTACTTTGTGAGCAGTTGACACTAAAGAGGATGAGAGTGTCACCGCTAGAGGAGACGTTTTTGGAGACGCGGGTTTCCATCGTTTCATCAAATGAGGAAGAGCGACTGTCAAATGGGGTTTGGCTGTCATCACCAGCAACGGAGAAGTGGTAGAACCCGAGGCTAATGGAGACGCATTCAGCGTCGCTGAATTTCGTGGTTTGCGAATGTAAGGTTGTACCCTGGCCGAAGTGCCTCTCTTGCAGATAGAAGCCGTTTTATGGGATCTTTTCTTTTTCTGTTGACTTTTATTATTCTGGGACTGTGACCTGGTCTTGACACCACTGTTCTTTTTCTTATGGGTCCGTTTGGCATTTTTTGAGTGGCTTTTTTTCTTGGGGAGGATTTTGGGGGCATTGGGATCCCATTATAAGAGGGAGCGAATGATGACACCTCCTAGGGAACCGCTACTTCCAGGTTTCAAAATGATTTGCTTTTTGGTCTGAGAGTCGATGCGAGTATCGGCCAGTTGTGTCAAGGCTACTTTGTTTCTCTCAAATAAAGCGTTTGGTTTGATGTGGAATGTGAATGGTGCCTTGCAGTAATTGACATGCTGTCACCGTAGACCATCTAAGACTTCATTGAGACTGGCATATGAGACACGAGCACGTATTTGTGGATGTTTTTCGCGACTGGTGCCATACAAGGCACGAATCAATTTGACGAGAGGATGAGACTGAAGGGATGTCATCGTCATGTTGACGCTGTGTGAGGCAGACCCATAGTGATCGAGGTCTCATATATTTTTTTGTTGTTGTTGTGAAGTCGACGATGGGGACGTGTACATGACAGGCTCTCCGTCTTGGCACCAGTAATAAAACAGATAGGCACGGTACGAAATCCCAAATAATTGGGGGTGGTTGGTTTTAAATCCACGAGTAAATAGGCATGGTTTGAGTGGCATCGTCGTATGCATGAGCCAGCTAAGGCGTTCCTAACTGTTCGGCTAAGACGTGCACTTGCGAGTATTCTCTATCGCTTTTAAACAGGACAACGTAATGAGCATTGAGACTGATGGTGCGATGTGCTTTACTTTGTGGAAAAAAATTTGGATGATGTAAATGACACTGGCATTACGATGATGCCCTTTGCGCGTAAACCAGTTTAATTTCTTCTTCGTCTTCTCCTAACATGCTGTCGAAAATGACCATTTGGTTTGACTGGGGTTAGACACGATCCCGTCGTCTTCGCGAAGGAATACCTTCCCAAACACGATGGAATCGCCTTGACTTTCTCTCAAGTGACTGTACGCCGATTGCCATCTTTTGTTTAACATCACACGATCCGTTGAGATGGACGATCGATCAAATGATGTTTATGTTCGAACAAACATTTGACAAATTCGGTTTTGCTTGAAACACTGTGTCCGGCAATTAACATGTTAAAGGGATGGCGAGGATACAAGGCCTTCCAACTAGCACGATCTAAGGGTTCGTCCATTTAGTACGTACGCAAAACTATGGCAAAGCTTGACTCCTCCCTCTTCCCTGTACACATGAGTACTTTTTAACATCCCACCCACACCTGCGTACGTACGCTTGACGCACCCCTTCCCCCGAATTCTATAGAACTGCCTATATTTAATCCACGCAGAAACGATCATGGGTTAACAATATTAACATGTTAATAAAACAGATAGTCCACCGACGTTGACTGTATGGCTGCATTAATTAAATAAGCTGCGTAACTTTAAAAAGTTTGTCTAGTGTCCGCTTAAATTTAAACTCCAACTGAACCCAGTCGAACAGGCTACGTATTAGACAGATTATAATCGAGATTTCACCCCCGTATCCTATGTGTACGTACATTATCAGTACAGCCCCCTCCCTAGGCAAGCGTATGTATTTGGGTTTTTAAAAAAAACTCCCACGTCATGCGTACGTCTTAAATGGACGGCCCCTTAGTGTTCGTCGATGACTTTCACAGTGGAGGAAGAGGTGGCAGAGACAGTAGAGGTAGCCATAGTGAAGCTGTTGACAATTCTGACACGAAGACAGACAAGACAATTCTTTTGATACTTTTTTCAGGACAGGTTTATTGAATTGTTTTTAAAAAAAATGGAACAACACGAAAGACAAAAATACATAAAAGACATTTTTTTAAGTACAGCGATATAATACACATAAAAACGATTAAAGTAGAATATAAACAAATCTCTGTACAACATGTGTTTTGGTAACAAAGGTGTCCTGGGAACACACTGCAATGTTCTTACAGTCTCTTGATTGGGTACAGTCACACAAGTGTCATCACGGAATGGTCTTTCGGGAATATCCATGACAGTTCTGTCCTGAAGGGAATGGTTTTCTTCGGTTCTTCTTCTGGCACTGTAAATAACACAGGTTTTAAGTTACTTTTTTCACTTGCTTGAATTTAGGATCACAGCTCTTGTGTATAATTGGCTACTTCTTGGGTCCAAGCTTCGAAACCACAACTTTTCTAGTAACATAGATCTGTACTGTGAGTGTGTAAGTCACAAACTACACACACATCGTCATACACATCTTCAGTACCTAAAAGTTGATAAATCGTTATTCCCGTAGGAGCCGAGAAGCATCGAAATGAAAACTCAAGGCTTTTAACAGAATGAGTCTCTCGTGGACATTTAAAGGGTCCACTTTCATCTTTTATTTGGTGGTAGGTAACGTTCCTAAAGAGTCCATAAGGAATCGGCTGGTAATCAAAATCCCAGAAAGGAAGTCACTCAGACACACACCACACGTTGACCCCAATTCATGGGACACAGTTCTCGTAATAAGTGTTGGTAATCCTCAACAGTTTGAATAATCTCATTGATTTCGTTCCACGGAATCTGTTGTATCACAACTGATGAAGGTTGTGGCATGGTAGTTCGTTTTTATACCTCTTTTGTCAGGGGTAAGAAGCGTACGTTTTGCACAAAACTGATCGTACTCCAGTAGCGAATCAAAGTTTTTTAGTCACTAGTTCACACACCACACATCACAGAATTTTCCTCTACAGACAAAATTTGATGGCATACAAGAGTTTGGTAATCCTCTAACTGGAACTCGTTGTAGTATGGCCACCTTGTAAGTAGAATGATGCGTAGCCACCAAAGTCTCCTGGTACTCGTTTAGTTCAACAATGTCTGACAACTGGAACGCTTTCAAATGAATCAGTCATCTTATAGCATTCAGGTGGTTCCAACATTGATGACGTAACGGATGCAATTGTTCTTTGCGTTGAACTTATATTTGATCAGCTCTTGGCAAACCACGAATGTTCTCTTGTAAAGTATCCATGATCATGTCAGTCAGTATTTATACCCATGTTGGGGTCACTTCTAATTGTCCTTATTTTATTTAAAATCTTCTCCTAGAGCGAAAGTAATGAACATAATAATTTCTGACCACTGCCATTCAGGGTAACGGTCAAGAACGGTAATAAAATTTTCTGATGTAAACTTTCTAAAGCGGAATTGTCAAATGAACACAGACTTGATCCAGAAAAAGTCTGTTTGTTGACGTTTGTCAATTTCCTCTTGTGAATTTCTCGACACAAAAGTTTCAGTCACCAACTGAGCTTTTCTATGGCAAGTACCTGAAAAACAATCTTGCAATTTGTTCGGTAATCCTTGAATATTATTTCTTAAATGAGGTTTAAATGCTTGTCTAGGTGTTGTCAAAACGTTTGACTTCTAACCAAGCTGGTTTTTTAAACGACATGGTATGCCACTTCAATTACTAGGGTCCCACTAAAGGTAGAGGGTCACAATGGGAGACCATCGAGCATGTTCTAGGTAAGCCGAATCTTTTTGCTCCCACTCGTGAAGTGACATACCGCAACTGAAGCACTTGACTTTATCCCCTTCGCCCTAGTAGAAAAATATGGCTAATTTTTCGCAGTATTCAGGCAAGCGCACAGGGAACGAATATTCGTCTTTCACAGGC
This sequence comes from Sinohyriopsis cumingii, assembly GCA_028554795.2. NCBI lineage: Eukaryota > Metazoa > Mollusca > Bivalvia > Unionida > Unionidae > Sinohyriopsis > Sinohyriopsis cumingii. The sequence continues at coordinate 98,717,726 of CM068839.1, forward strand.
TCATTTCGCAGGAGTTTGCTTAGGGTTGGATGACATCCGTAGGGTGGTAGACGCATGTTCTCGCCTGGAGGTTGACATACACAATGAAAAGTAGTAAAGAGTCCACGATAACGATAACGAGTGGCATCGATTTCGCATCCGTCAGGTTTGACACGCACAGCATCACTTTCCATGGTAGCTTTGTTAGTAGTGATATTAGTAGTCATATCAAAGTTCCCATGATGTGATACTGAATCTCTGAGGTCACAGCGTACGGCATCCCTGCAATCACAAGGTACAGTATAGTACTCCACTTGAGAATCCCCGAACTTGAATGATGTCTGTTTAAAGTATTCATCTTTCTCGCTTGGACTTTGTAGTTACAATGAACTATCGGTCTTGGACGTTTTCCCATTTTATATGGTGACCAATATCGACGTGTCCGTACGGTAAAGTGAAGTGGTTGGGAAGTCACACTCGCTTCTAATACACGATTTGACTATCTGCATTGGTAGACTGACACTTTGCTGAATGCGTAAACGTACAATCTTGTGCGGTTCATAGGTGGTCACTTGAAAATTTTCATCTTGTCCAGATTGCAAAGCTTCTTTCAGCACACCAAAGTTCACCACTCGACTGGTGCGATAATTGAGAGTCAATCCTTTCACTTTACACTCGGCGTGCACTTCTTTTTTTCTCCCGGTATTAGTAACCGTAAGTTTTAGGACAGCCACTAGCTAAACTTAGAATCTTGACGTCGGGGTACTCGATAGTACAGGCTCCTAAGCGGTCTCCTTCAGTTTTAGGGTAACAGTGACCCAAGAGATCGATGTAGATGCAACTGTCCGAGTCAAAATATAGCACACGATCTCCCAACAGTTCTAAAACTTCGTACAATTTTAAGCGAGCATGGGCTGTCTCGTAAGCCGCAATGATGACATTTCCAAAATTCGTCGGCTTCTACAAAAATTTGTCGATGGATTGTTGCACGTGTTGAATCTTGCCGATGACTTTGGAAGGTGTCAGTTCAGCAGCGCTGCTAAACTCGATCCAAACGGGGGACTTTAAACTGTCATGATGAATGGATAGTCTCAAGCGATCGTCTTCTTCGGCTTCACATTGTCGTTTCAATGGGTTTACAAAAGAACCCCACACCTCGGTGAGCCGTTGATCTAAATATTTCTAGAGGAGCGCTTTTCCGTCTCTCGAATGTGGTAGTACTTTTCAGGGTTTACTAATGGTGGTAAAATTAGGTTTGGTGTACATTCTCTGGGTCTGGATTCTGGCTCACTCATGTTATCTTCAAAATTGCTGGCATGAAATTTGAGCCAATACTTCAGCTACTGTGCAAGGCGATAGGTCACGTTTCTGTCTCTTACTTTCTTCTCCTTTCTCCACGAAATGATGCAATCGTTTCATCTTGACTGCAAAGAGTCAAATGACTACATTTTAAATGTTATGGGTCCCTATATCCATGTCTGACCAGCGTCTTCCCTATATAAAGGGTCAGTGTCTTCCTTTCCAGTATTCATTTCACTCTCAAACCTACCAGAACGATGGTAGTGCCAACACAGATCGAACTTCTGAATAGAGCTTTGCGAAGTGTCACACGAAAGTTTTCTTCAGACAAGCCGATGGAATACTCACCCTCCTTTCGAGATAAAAGTCAAGACACTTGCTATATCTGCAAGAAGAAAGGGCATTGGCCTACAGAATGTCCAGACCGTCAAAAAAGGAAGACATGTATCAGAAGAGACAAAAGTCAAGATACCTGTTATCATTATCAAGACTAAGGACATTGGTCTTCAGAATGCCCTAAGAAACAACAGGAGCAAGGGCAAGAGAGGGGTTCCGAACAGGAAGAAGAAGAGGTTGGGAGGAAGAACACAGACACGTCCAGAAAGATAATAAAGAGAAGGAAAGATGATGAGGAGAAAGTGAGGAAAAACATATGAAATTCAAAAACAGATAGAATGAAAAGACACAAAAGTCTGTGATCTTTTTAAAGTGTTGTGTTGTGAACTGGATTGTAAAGTTTGTGCCAGAATATAACAGAAAGAAAAAGTAAGTGTATTTTGGTTTTGATGTATTAGAATAAGGACCTACACTCATGCACTCACATACGTTCATCATGTGGGGGGGGGGAGAGATTTTGCGTTTTAATTTATTTTGGCAAAATTAATACTATTTCTTTTCGAGAAAAGTGGGTGGCCATGAAAAGGACCGTTGAGTGTTTTTTTTTAAAAATTAAATTTAAAAAACTCGGAACGGGTGGCAATCAGCTTTACCTGCCTTAAGCCTTTGCCACGGCCAAAGCCTACTTCAGGACCTGCTCCTATCAATGATTTGGTAGAAATCACTAGGGGTGGTATCTCAGGCGTAGTAACAGGGTCGGTCTGTTTGGCTCGGGAAGGTCTTTTTTCTCTTGGGCCGTAATAAAGAAGTCTGATACATTTGTTTCAGAATCTTTAACTCTACTAAAATGTCTAAGAGTACCGTCACCGTTTGACTTTCACTATCCTCCTTCTTTCCTAGCCCTTGTTTCTTGACCGCTACAGTGGCCTACTGGTTAGAGCGTCCACCCTGGATGCGAAAGGTCGTGGGTTTGAACCCCGGCCGAGTCATACCAACGACTTCTGAAAATGGTACTAACAGCTCCCTCGCTTGGCACTCAGCATTAAGAGGTTAGTGTTAGGACTGGTCGGCCTGGTGTCAGGATAATGTGACTTTTTTGAACATGATGCTAAATATTTGCGGCATGATGCCCCAGAGCTAGACATCACTTTAAACTGCCACACTGCAGACAACGTAGCGATATGACTGGAAATGTGTTAAAGCTGCATTAAAAAATCTAAATCACACACGCACACAAACACACACACACACAGACCTTGTTTCTTCTCTGCTACTTCTTCATGTCCTTTCCTTCTTCTTGCCTCTTCTTCTTCTCGCTGTTGATGCTGAAAGAGGAAAGCTTGTTCTTCTTCTTTCTGCAGCTGTATCAATCTCTCCAATTCTTCTTTCTGTCTCAGTTTAAAATCACCAACTCTCTCCAGGTTGTCGTAGAGAATGTGGAACAGCAGCATGCTGACCCTGAACACTAAGATCACCGTGTACCGTGCCTGCGTGCTAAGCACTCTCATGTACGCCAGTGAAACCTGGACTCTGTACGCCTCACAAGAGAAAAGATGAGCGCCTTTCACATGCGATGCCTCTGACGCATACTCGGGATCACCTGGAGCGATCGAGTAACAAACAACGAGGTCCTCGAGCGTGCCAAGATTCTCAGCATGATCACACTCCTCCGCCAACGTCGCATCAGATGGCTGGGCCATGTACGTCGGATGGATGACGGACGGATCCCCAGAAACATTCTTTATTCGGAACTCGCCTCTGGCAAAAGGTCGATCGGACGGCCACATCTCCGCTTCAAGGATGTCTGCAAGCACAACATGAAAGTCCTTGATATCGATGTCAACACCTGGGAAGAGCTGGCAACATGCTCTGATCACTGGTCTGAAAGCCGGAGAGGACAAGCTACGTTTGCTAGCTGATAAATGACGATCGCAGAGGAAAAAGAAGCAGATCCAACCAACACCTGATGCAACCTTCAAGTGCAACAAGTGCAGCAGGGACTACCACTCCCGCATTGGACTACATAGCCACAGCAGACGTTGCACAGCCACCATCCGGGACATCTCTCATGGGCGCAGTTCCATCATCTTTCGAGACTAAAGGATGCCAACAACATATATATATATATATATATATATATATATATATATATATATATATATATATATATATATATATATATATATATATATATATATATATATATATATGTGTGTGTGTGTGTAAGTATAAAGTATGGACATAGGGCTGATTTCCTGTTGAAAAAAAGAGGGTTTTTTTTCCAGTATAAAACTGGCACATGGAAATATTCACTTTTTCATACACACATTTATCAAACAAACAGGAAAGCGCTTATTGATGGGTCCACACGATATGTTCGAATGTGTGAGTGAATGAAAGACAAACACTGTACGCAACAAAAAGCGTCGAAGAATACTTCAAATTATAGACATAGTCATCCAAACTGTGGTCATGGCTTCTCTTTGTGCTTATTGCTTGCATTGTCATTTTTTTATTATGTCTGCCTAATTTTGCACTGTTCGTTGTCTGTTTTCATTCATTTCAGACATGTATCCTTGTACCGTTTATGTTTTGGTCATGCTGCGGTCACACGGTTAATGTGTACTTCCGGACAGGAGATCGAAACCGGATCTTCCGAACATTATCCCTGTCGGCGTTTTGTGCTGTCGCCTTAATACCTTCCCGTGCACTCGGGGTACACGTTCTCGTTTCAACATTTATCTCAACCATAGATGTTAAAAACGTTAAAATTAAATAAAAAACGTTAAAAAAAAACGCATTTTTTTCTTAATAAATAAACAACGAAATAAAAACGTTCCAGCAGATTTTAGGCAACACAAAAATCAATATTTTACTTATATACACGCTACATACCAGTTTTAAAGTTTCAGTGATACAAATATGAAAAAATGTCAAAAGTTTTAAACCGTAGTCCAGATAACATTTAAATTTGTTTCACTCAATGTCGTTATCACCATCTGACTGTTCTGACCACGCCTAGCCTACACTACCAGATATCCGCACTATGTTGTAGCATGTTTACGTAAAGTATCGTAGGCTAGCATCATAGATTCATTATTGATCGATATTTGTTATCTAGAGTATGACAGAGGACCGCCTGTATGGCCTATGATAAAAGAAAAATGGAAGTACCAAATATAAAAAACGCAAAAAAATAAAAAACGTACAAAAACTCGTTATTCGAGGTAAAATAAAAAACGAAAAAACGTTTTTATCATCTATGATCTCAACAACCACTTTTCAACTCAGAGTAAAAGACTATCACATTTTAGATGTATTGAGATGACTGATCGAACTGATGACACCATGTCACAGAAAATGATGTGGACAATCGGACTGGGGATCGAACCAGGATGTCCCAAATGCTAGCATTGCACTCTGCCATCAAAGCTATGAGTCGACATACTAATCTAGTATATGCGTTCACAGCTAAATCGTCGTGGATGTATTATGATTCAAATGGGGGCCCCGAGTGGCCGAGTGGTCTAAAGCGCTCTCCGTTACGGATCACTGCCATCTCACCTCTGTCTGCGTGGGTTCGAGTCCAGGATTCGGCCAATGTGGGTGTGTGAGAAAGCTTGCCAGTAGCTTCTCGTGGGTCGTAGGTTCTTCTCGGGGTTTTCCCGAGTTCTTCCTCCACCATTAATACTGGCCGCCATGCATAGCCTATCGTGTGCTGAAAAATGGCGTTAAACCCCACAACAACAACATGATTCAAATGAATACACAATGGGGTTGGACAGGTGTACTTTGGTGAAGAGAGGTCACGTTCAAAAAACTAATTTCTGTTGATTTTTGCGTAAAATTAAACATCTTGTGTGCCAAGGTACGGTAGGTTTAAATCAGAAGCAATTCATATACCCGTGCCACCACCTCCATTTTGATAGGTATTTTTCGTTTTAAAATTTAAATGAAGTGGAGTGAGTTTGACAGGAACAAGTGTTTCGCTTGTCCGTTTATTCAGCCTTGTCATGAACAGTGTCTACTGGCGTATCACATGCTTGTAAATACAGAAAACTGCATAAATAGCTTTTTAGTGAGGTTACGAACTGGAACGAATACGTAGACCGAGGAGCGACCGACATACACGTAGTACCCAGAAATTATTCGGTAGTTTTGAAGATCTCCGTTATTTTTTATTGATTATATATGAAAAAAGTTAACTGGTGTGCTGAATTAAGTTTATATGCCTACCAGTGTGTGTGAATGCGTGCGCGTGTGTGACTGCGTACTCAACTCGTGATATACAACATATCCCAAGAAGCATTTGGTACTGTGATTTTTAAGTAGATCTACTTTATTCCAACCACTAAATGCGTAAAATAAACAGTGATTCTTTTCCAACGCTATATCTGTAAAAGCAACAGTGAACAAGATGTTAAGTAAGATGCAATTTATCAGGGATAGGTCAAGCGAGCTGTACAATTTATATACCGTATGCACCGATTTGTATGTTAGGTACCGTTTATATACCGTATGCACAGAGTTGTATGCCAGGTAAAAATTATATATCGTATGCACCGATCTGTATGCCAGGTACAATTTATATACCGTACGCACAGAGTTGTATGTCAGAAACAAACCTTCCGAAATCAGAATAATGACGTTTTACCAAGGTCTTTCATGAAAGGAATAAACAGTAGGAGAGGAAATAAGTAGTAGTAGGAGGAGGAGGAATACAAATGAGGAAAGAAAGGAGGAATACAAATGAGGAAAGAAAGGAGGAAGTAGTGGAGGGGTAAAAAAGATGAAAGAGAGGAGGAATGAAATAGGAGGAAAGAGAATAAACAGTTGGAGAGGGGATAAGGAGAGGATGAGGAATCAATTGAGGAAGGAGGGGAGAAATAAAAAAGGAGGAAAGAGAGCAGAAATAAAAAGAGAAAGAGAATAAACAGTAGGAGATTGAATAAGGAGGAGGAGAAATAAAAAGGAGGAGCAAGAGGATGGGGTTATATCTGACCGGCATGCAGTACTTGCAAGCAGGCGTAATGCTAATATTGTATGGTAAACAAAACGTGACTGGTCTAAATCTCTCAGCGGATGAAATTGAAACATTTGAAATCAAAAACAAGTTTAGAATTTCAGCAAGTCTTTTAATTTAATCTGTTTACTTTGTCTCCATTTCAATATAGTTCTGTCCGTTGTCGCGACAGTTCGATTCAAGTGTTGGCACTGACTTTGCTTCTCCAATCTCCCCCCCCCCCCATCGGAAATGCTATCTTTGACTGAGGTGAAAACTCACTTTATATAAATGTGTAGGATTGCATAAAATTGTGTTTACATATTATATATATATATATATATATATATATATATATATATATATATATATATATATATATATATATATATATATATATATATATATATATATATATATATAAATTTCGCCCAGTTATCTTCCAGAAATCTCCAAACAATGAGTCAGTCAAAAAATGAGTCAGTCCTCTGTTTCACAGTCGCACACAAACTGAGTAAAGATGGCACCTGTGTATAATGGCCAGAGTTGCCTTTTACCCATTGGTGGCTGCTATTTACACAGTTAACTGTACTATATTTAAAGTATTTTACCCACATCTATCTTCCAGAGAACTCCATATCAATTTACAGATTACACAAGCGAAAATGACGTGCTACATCCTTCCAGTTTTATAAGAAAAATGACGACAAATACCAAAATTTAAAAGCGCCTAAAATATATCGCTTGTCTGAAAAGGAAATGGTGGAAGAAAACACAAGTCAGAAACACCACCACCCCACAAAACAAAAATTCCAGAAATAACCCCACAAAAAAAAACACAACACACACACACACACACACACACACACACACACACACACACAAATGATACATTAGGTCAAAGAGGAGGCGATAGCCATCTGAACACGTATTTCATACATTTATATAAGTATTTACGGTAAGGTTATGCATTGATAATGTGACTCTGTCATTTTCAACTAATGAATGGCCCATATCACAATAAATATATACACGTTTAATCCGATATATGAACAGATATGAATCAGGAAATATGCCTAACCATACGTAATATGAAATATGTAATCTGTCAAAACAATGACTAAGTCAAACGGGAACAATGCATTCCCACGAAATAGAATACATATATACTGTTCTGGAATGCGACGGTACAAGACGGATAACTTTTGGTATTCCGAGGGAAAAGACTAAAGAAGTTCAGATTACGACAACCATGTCTGATGTACATTACGAATCATATAATTGTCTAAATTCGGTTTTTCTGTTCGTTCTGATAAATTTTCATTTGGCTGGTTTCCCCGTTTTTGTGTATATATATATATATATATATATATATATATATATATATATATATATATATATATATATATATATATATATATCACCCTGTTGCATAGGGCAGATAACCGATGATTAGGAATACAACAAGCTTCTCTATTAAAAAAAAACAAGAGTAGAAGCCAGAATGGTATCTTTTTTCAATTTATTAGATACGGGTACTTTAGGGCTGTTTTTATTTTCCGAAGTAAAAGAGTACTTTTTTATCGGACAAAAAGCAGAATGGTGTACAAAATGCCGTGTCCGATAGTATTTTCTCTTTTAAAAAATTACAGAGGTTCGTTGAAAATAATAGGAGGATGTAACGTGTTGGGTCGTTATGCCATCAATGTGGTATATGTTTATGATTGGGGTGGGGTGGTCCTAATATTCTATTTAAATTATTATAGAAGTCCCACCCAGGCTCGATTTGGTTGGAAGTTAAATTAATGAAAGATAGATGTAAAGCTTCGAGCCCCATGCCAGCAATGCCGACAGTTAAATGACTGAATATACAAAAAAGTGAAATTCAACGAATAACAATTTAATGACAATTTAATAATCAAATGATTAAAATTTCCCAAGTACTCTCCTTCCACTCGACCCTGTGATAGCCTATTGCATCATTTGATTAGTAGTGTGGGATAGCTTTCCACCTGTCCTTGTATTCTACTCATTTGTGTATTCTTCCCTCCTATTCCTCCAATTCCTTCTCCTCCCGACTTTCTCCAAATTCCTTCTCCTCCTCGACTTATCTATACTCCTCCTCCTTCTCCACTTTCTCCTCATCGACTCCTTTTCCTCCTCCTCCTCCTCGACTTTCTCCACCGACTAGACTCATCGACTCCGACTGCTCTGCTAGTCGCACTTCCGTCTCCCCCCTTAGAGACTCAGGACTCAACTGAACCGGAAGTTCTGTCCCCATAAAGCTTCTTTTACGAAGCCTTGTCTTTCCTTAGAATCTCCTCTCTAAATTGTACCGACAAATCATGAGTGGCTTCCTCGGAGTAACTCTATATTGTTCAGCAATCTCCCTAGGCGAGACTAAATTTTCGTTTGCTAGTTAGAAGCTATAATTCAGATCGAAACTGTTATCATAATTCCGATTGGGTGTCGCTGACCCAATCCAATCAAACTTAGTGGATAATGTCCACTACCTGTCTACGTGAGGACGGATTTAGAACACGCCCCGTTTCCCTCGCGGGTTCCTCTGATCTTAGGACCAAGCTGTAACACATAGAAGTCGCTCGACTCTAACGCCTGTGTCAATCCAAGATGCCGGGTCTTCTCTCTGGTTACGGTAACCTTGCGTAAGAGATAACTCTAGCAAGCGGAAATATTTCGACATCAAAACATGGCTTGTAATAATACCATAGTTTATACACGACTTACAAACTGGGGCTGAGCAAACGTGACAGAGGAAAAAAGTTGTATGTGGTGTTAAAATAAAATTGTAGCCCACAAAAATCGATTTTATCGATATCATGTCGCAGTTCATCTTTCTATCCAGGCGCAGTAAGGGGGTGGGGTGAGGTGTTCAGCCAAATATTGCAAAACAGCGGTTTTAAATATAATGCGTGATTTAAACAGAAAATAACAATAATTTGTTTTTAATAATTCGTCTCATTATTTTTATGAATTCGTTTTTAGTCAGACATGGATTTTTAAAGTTCCCACGCAGACATAACATACAAGGGACTAAATTAAAAGTTATACAAAGTTTGTAGGCGTTCAACGAAGACTATTTCAGTAATGAGTGTCATTTTGTCGAATTTGATTCTGCATATTTAGCGAGGGTAATTATTTATTTTATTTGGATCCTCTTACATCCACATTCCCTCGGATGGTCATTATTTACAAGCCCCGAGAAATACACAAGTCAAATTCAATGTTAAAGTACGCTGACATTTTTGGGGATATGAAAGATCTGATCCAGTATCATGATGCGCTAATCAAAGCTACGCATGTTGATCAACCAATTCATACTGACCACATGTGCTCGACGCGAGCTTGATGTTGAAAAAAGGCAATAATCTGAAGGGAAAAAATCATACCGAGTGACAAAATTACCTCTGATTACACACTAATCCGATAAATCAACCCCCACCCCAAATATGTGATGATACTGATAGACGATATCTATGTATGATGTCACTGTTATAGGAATCCCACACAGGCTCTTATTTGTTGGAAGTTAAAGTTAGTGAAAGACAGATGTAAAGCTCCGAGCCCCCATCAGCAATGCCGACGGTTAGATGGTTAAATGTACAAAATAGGTTGAAATTCAATGAATAACAATTTAATAACAATTCAATAATCAAATGACTCAAATTTACAATTACACTCCGCTTGACCATTTAATAAGCCTTTTTCATCATTTGATTAGCAGTGTGAGATTGATTTCCACCTATCCTTGTATTTCTACTCATCTGGTGTATCCTTTCTCTCTTATTTCTCCCAATTCCTTCTCATCTTCCTCCCAGACCTTTGTCCTGATTACTTCTCCTCCTCCTTCACTTTCTCTAGACTCCTTCTCGTCCTCCTCCACTTTCTCTATACTCCTTCTGGCAGTTCTATGTTCCACAAAAAGCTTCCTTTTCGAAGCTTTGTCTTTCTTTAGAATCTACCTCTAAGTTCTGCCGTCAGATTACGAGTGGCTTCTCTCTCGGAGTAAACCCTATTGATCTGCTATCCCTCCAGGCGAATAATAAATTACTCCTACGATTTCGGAAGGTATCATTCGGGTCTGAATTTTTTTATTGGATATCGTTGTCGACCGATCCACTCAAACTTAGCGGACAATGGCACTCTCGCTGTCTATCAACGTGGGGACGGATAAGAACATGTCCCGTTCACCCAGTGGACTTTCCCTTTGATCTTTGAACTAACCTTTAACATATAGATGTGATCACGACAAGCCTTTGTTAAGTGACGCAACCGGTCGCCTTTGCTGACTCAGGTTTCAAGTCTCAGGCTGGTCATGGTAACCTTGAGTAAGAGTTCAACACTAACTCCGCGGCAATCTTCACATATCAAACACAAGGCTGCGGTAGTATTCCCAGGACAGGTAGATTATAGCTTATGCATGACTTTAGATAAACATAGGATTTGCTCCGGCTATATCATGTACATGTCACCATGTTCAGCCGACGGTAGCTGCACAGCCACAAGAAATACCGGTAAGTGTATAAAATGTACACCGATGTGTACAGCCAAAATAGTCAGCAGATAATTGCAGCTTTTAATGAATAGGTGATATCTGCCCTGAACCCAAAAATCAATATCATCACGGGGAGGGGCTGATTTATCGGCCAAATTGCCCACATGATCCTTATTGAAAGGTACGGAAACGTACAAATTGCGCGAATGTTGCCTGCCCTGACAAAACATACGCTCCTATGCAACTTTCTCTATTTTACGAAGAGATACGGTGTTTGCAACTTTGCAATACATTCCTTCATTAATATAAGAACAGTGGTAGACTCGAAAGTATGCTCCTACTTACCACAAACTCGATGGAGCATTAGGAATCCTGTTAGTTAGAAGAATTATCTTAAGTCCACACAAATCAAATAAACGTTACACTCATTTTCAAAACGTACCGACTATGAGGCACACACATTAACGGCGAAATATGATTGGCTCAAAGGGTAATACTTAAATAACACCACTGTATCTGGTTCATGATATTACCTTTTGAGCCAATCATATTATGCTGGGGGCCCCGAATAGCCGAATGGTCTAAAGCGCTCTCCATTAATGATCACTGCCATCTCACCTCTGTTTGCGTGGGTTCGAGTCTCGGATTCGGCCAATGTGGGTATGTGAGAAAGCTTGTCAGTAGCTTGTCGTGGGTCGGAGGTTCTTTCCAGGGTTTTCCCGGGTTCTTCCTCCACCATCAATACTGGCCGCCATGTACAGCCTACCGTATGCTGAAAAATGCCATTAAACCCTACAACAACAACAACAACAGCAACATATTATGTTGCATATGAGCGTAAGTTTGTCCCGGTACACAAAAGTCGCGAAATTCGTGCGTTTCTGAGCCCGTGACTTTAGTTTGGTGCAGCTCAGAAAATCAGGTGTAAACGAAGCCATATAGTATGGTGTTGTGTCTTTACAGACGGATATAGCAGGAGGAAATCGATGGTCAAGCGTTGAACGAAGTTTTTGGAAGTTACTTACCTTGTCTATTTTACAGTATAATAGACAGGGTCATATGTCAACACGGATCATCGGAGTGATCTGTGGTTGTTGTTGTTGTAGGGTTAACCGCCATTTTTCAGCACACGATAGGCTATAGATGGCGGCCAGTATTAATGGTGGAGGAAGAACCCGGGAAAACCCCGAAAAGAACCACCGACCCACGAGAAGGTGATCTGAGGTAATTTTGTCACTCGGTATGATTTTATTCCCTTCAGATTATTGCTTTTTCTTCAACATCAAGCTCGTGTCGAACACCTGTGGTACTGACGGTTAGATTCGGCGTGCTCATTTCTTGACCCATTGCAGTACCTGGCCACCACTGTAAAAGTCCATAGGGAACAATAATTTCGTCTGGAAGTTTCTTGATGACAGTTAAGGTGCAGAACATACAATAATCTGGACTGAAAAGACGTTGGTTAAACAAAATTAGTATTAAATTTTAGGACAATAATTTATATTTAATTTAAGATAAGTACAGTGAAAATGAGCGTTCTTGACCTCTGTGACTGTTACTCTAAGAGGGGTGGGGACGTCCACTCAAAAACAGATATGTGCCAATTTTTATTTTGAATTTTAGCAGTTAACATTAGTTGGGATACGCGATTAAAATAGAGATTTCGAGAAAAGATGGGTTTATCAACCATCATAATTTAATTTAGCAAAGTATGCCAGAAACGTGCAGATGTTCAGATACATTGGTTTATATTTTATCTAACGGGCAGAATTCCAAGTACAGCTGACCAGTCCAATGGAATTATCGGTAAATAGTGCGTTATGCTTGGAAGGTACCGTTAACTATGGGCAAAATGCAAGGCACAGCGATCGGATACACAGGGATGGAATTTGATAGGTGTGTTTCATACTTGAATTTCACCTCAGGAACAATGTACATGTAAGTAGAAGTGACGTGTGTATATTTCATGCTCCGTTGATTTTGTTTTTAATTGTAGCAGTCTTTACTAGATAATGTTTAAATGCATGGTCATAAAACGTTGTGCGTGCATTTTGGTTAATTAATGAAGCACATAATAAAGTATATCGTGGTTGTGAGGACCTGCTTTACTTGCTAAAGTGGCTATGCTAAAAGAAAACAAAAACAATTTTACAGGTGATCCACGCCAGACGTACTATTCCAAATATTTTCCCCTTCAAGTGTTTACAGATTATAAGCGTGCAAGAAGAGAAAATGGATGAGGAAAACACAATAACAACTTCGTTTCATGCAATTTCAGTCACGTCCTTTCTCGGTACCCTTCCAAAGTTCCCATACCGTTGTTCTTCTCGGCTGTTTGTTTGGCTCTTTCTTTTCCGAAACGTAAGCAGACAAAGAGAACGTATACGTAATAGTGTGTGTGTGTGTGTGTGTGTGTGTGTGTGTGTGTGTTTTGGACTTTTAACGTAGCTTTAAAAATGTTCAGTCATATCGCTATCATAGTGATGAACAACACTTGGGCATCATGCCGCAGACATATAGCATCATGTTCCACAGTTACATTATCTTGACACCAGGCCGACCAGTCCCAACACTAACCTTTTAATTCTGAGCGCCAGAGTGTGTGTGTGTGTGTGTGTGTGTGTGTATATATATATCTGTGTGTGTGTGTGATTTGGATTTGTAACGTTGCTTTAACAATTTTCAGTCATATCACTACGATGTCTGCAGTGTGGCAATTTATAGTGATGTCTAGCACTGTGACACATGCCGCAGACATATAGCATGATGTCCCACCCAGTCACGTTATCCTGACACCAGGCCGACCAGTCCTAGCACTAACCTCTTAATGATGAGTGCCAAGCGAGGCGGCTGTTAGTACCATTTTTGTAAGTCCTTGGTATGACTCGGCCTGGGTTCGTACTCGCGACCTCCCGTATCCGAGGCGGACGCTCAACCACTAGGCCACTGGAGCGGTCTATATACGCAATAGAACTGTAACGGAAATTTTTGGCACATGAACGCGCCATAGTTCGAACTCGGAACCATAACAGTAAAGATGGAGTGCATGACTACCTCGCTTTTATTACCATCACCTCACCCCCAACAACGCAGCTCAATTTTTGAACGGGGCTGTTAATGAAAAAATCAAAAACAGAAATGAGATAACACTAACAAAGAAAAAAGAATCAAAGTGGGGACATAGAATTGTCGTCATCAACATAGCTGTAATCGAATTTAAGATGGATGTCAGACTTACCAGTATTGCTCTATCGATCCAGAATTATCCATTTGTACCTTCCGATCCATTCAGCATTTTATTCATAAATTGCTAATATTAGAAAATCTGAAAAATAAATTCAATATATGAATTCCATCATCATTGCATTTGTGTATAATATGTCAACTGGATTCTTGTTTGTTGCTGTTGTTTGGTTGTTTTTTGTGGTTCCCGTTATATAAATCAGACTGAACACGCATCTCACTCAGACATCCGGCACTATGGTTGCCTATTGCAATAAATTGCGTATTGTTTATTTATAGCTGCCTTCAAGGATGTGATTTTAGTGAAGTGCAAGTCTGAAGCAAAGATAAGTGATATCGCAATACATGTGGCACAGATAGATTTCATCGAGATAATTGAGATGGGGGGGGGGGGGCATTTTGACGTCCGTGTGCCATGTTAAAGACTGTATAATTTCACAAAATATGATAATTTGATAGATTTCCTTAAGTCGAGCGTTTCAATTGCCAAAGTAGAGATTTAGCCACGATTGCTTTTCGCTGTATTGCTGTGTTTAAAACTTTTACCCCTATCACCACCATACCTAGGTTTTTCGTGTCACTTATCAGTTAGATATTATACAAATATTCTAGTTCGTAAAACTATGTACTTCTGAGAACATGAAGTGTATTAACAATAAGTTATTGGAATTTGCTTGAACTGTGGAAAATCGATGGAAATGTACCCACTAACAGGGTAAAGTATTTAATGCTGCGTTGGGTGAAATTACAAAACTATTCTATAATGAACTCAGATCGAAAATGAAAAAACAAACAGTGTTCACAGAGGATGATTGCAAACATTTTAATGCAAAAAGTATATGAAATATCTGTGAGGAGGAAATCACGTCAAAGACAACTTGTGCCTGCAGTTGAATAACTGAAAACAAAGTGCGAACGGTGATCTTTTAAATTGTGCCGAGATCCCGTACATATCAAATTACATAGGAACAGATTGTATTAAAGTATTTTACGATGCGTTGAGTACGTTTTCACAAATGGATGTAAGATATGTGCCGTGCAATCGTTGAAAGCATATTTTTAAGAATGCAAAGTTTTATGTCAGAAACGTTAGAGCTTAAAAAGTTCGCGACCATAAAGGTATAACAGTCAAGCGTATAGATCCAGTACATAATAAATACTATTTTAATTACAAATATCCAAAATATCCACCATTGTTCATTAATATCATATCCGGTTATAGAAGTTATCGTTTGATAAGGATACTGGTTAAATGTGATTCAGACAAAGGGCTAAAAATCACGCAAGGCGAGAAGGAGAATACACATAATTATGAAGGACTTTGCATTTAATAGGTTCAGTAAAAAAGAAAAGGCAATAACGGTACAAAGAACATTCATCTTTGCAGACAGATTTAGTTTCATGGGCTAATGCATGAACAACTGGCTAGCAATTTAATTATGGAAAAGGGTAGAGAAACAATGACATCTAAATGTTTGAGGAACACGGATACAAGGAGAGATTCTGAAATGTTCAACAAAACAACTACTCCACCTAAAAAAATGTATATTTTAGTCTAAATAATTCAAAAACATTAAATAACGATTACCGATATGTAAACATATATTTTTGTATTGTGAGACCAGTATGTAAAAATAAATTTTAAAATTATGATAAATTTTTTAAAATAAGTTTTGTCATGTCAGCATGAAATATTACAACATAGTTCTCACAATAATATTGCTCCTGGATTAGTATGTGATGCAGGTTTTAAAAAGTTTTAAAATTTCCAGATGTTATATTTGAATTTGTAACCGGCTAAACAATAAGCCTGGGGATTGAAAGCGGAATAAGAGATGGAACTAACATAATACCCTCATATATACATATACATACACAACTAAAGAATACTATTTGGATAAAGATGGTTTGATAAAGTAAACGATGATGAGCACGGAAGTTCCAAGTCAGGTTTATGTTTTTGATTGTTCAACCTGCATGCAAATGTTCAGTAAATGCAACATCTCTTATTCATTTTGATCTTAGTACTCGAAATCTGCAACAAATAAACTGTAAACTCTAACCATGATATTTTTTCATTGTAGTTTCAGTTATTTCGCAACTTCGATAGGATACTAGCCTCCGTGTTTGTTTGTTGCTCAAGTCTGTATTTTTTATGAGAAAATCATTTTCTTTAAGTTTCTGTTGGTCTTGATTATTGACATTTTGTTTAATTGTTCTAGTTGAGATCTCAAAGTGCTAGAGATTTTAACACATTTTATAAATTAAAAATATTAAAGATCATCATATGAATTATCGTATTGGTTCAAAGAGTTTATGTTGAAAGTTCCATTTCATATGTTGATTATTTAGATTTCGCCTGTTGAATTACACACAGCGCTTGTTGAAAATTCGAAGTCTAATGTCGAGATTTAACAATTATATCTTCTGAATTACACGTTGGTTGTTGAAATTTTAAATGTCATATGTCGAGAGTTTCAATTTAAGATGTTGAATCACATTGATTGTGCTGAAAGTTACGTTTCGTATGTTGAGTTTTTAGATTGTATCTGTTGAATTACAACGCGGTGGTTGGACATTTTATTGTGCTTGTCAGAATTGTTATTTTTATATGGTGAAATGGTGTGTTCGTGCTAAAAGTAACATTACACAATGTCCACTTTAACAATTCAAAATAATATCGAGTATTAGGATACGTCATTCGTGTATTCAGTTATGAGGCGCCATTACATTTCATCCATTTCCAGCTGAAAGTTACCATTCACAGGTCAAGAATTACTGTGAATTTCTTCGCTAGTCAATATTCATGCATGACCCATGTGACTTTTACTATAGAGTAGCGCATTTTGAGGTTAGCCACTTGTAACACGTTTGCCATTCTCCAACAGTGACGACAGTGCAGTGACGTCACCAATAATAAAACCCAATTGTCCCTCAACAGACATTCCCATGTTAGAATCCAATTGTCCCGATAAAAATATTTTTTTGGGGGGTGGGGGGTTTAAGATGGAGGTTCCTTTTGTCCCCAAAGCGACATACACCACTACTTACCTTATTGAGTGTATCAACAATTCATCAATACTTTGAAACACTATTACTGTTATTACTTTCTTTCTTATCTCCATTCATTTATTAAAACAATATATTTTATTATTTTATTAAAAACAAAACAGTTTTTCTGTGGAAACGTGTCTCGTCATTTTCATTTACTTCCACCATACACGTCATTTCTTAACAATGGCCTTCTTAAACTTATCAAAGTACACACACACACACACACACACAGAGATCGCTCTGGTGACCTAAATGGTTAGAGAATCCACCTCGAATGCGGGAGATCGTGGGTTCGAACCCCGGCAGAGTTATGACAGACTTAATAAAATAGTACTAAAAGCTGCCTTGTTTGGCACTTAGCATTACGTGGTTATCGTTTGGTCCGGTCAGGATAATGTGACTGGATGCCCCAGTGCTGGACATCACTATAAATCGGTAGTAAAATTATTGGATCTTATCAAGGACATACCGGAGCTTTGTGACTTTTATATGTAAAAATGATCACGTAATCCTCTATTTCGCAATTAGGCATTTCCTAAATTGCGAAATACTTAATATTAATAGCGATGTTGAGAGAGAGAGAGAGAGAGAGAGAGAGAGAGAGAGAGAGAGATGTCAGAGTCCGGGCTTTTAAACAATTGATGTCAAGTTGTTTTCTTCTGTTGTGACCAGCATTGAAGTTTTTGAATTAAGTTTTTTTAAGTTAAATGTTAATTTTTCTTCAGATTACTTGGACTATAGAAGATTAATTCGCTTCTCTGGAAATATTATTGTATTCAAACAGAACTTTTCTTGAAAATTTTATTTTTGATTTCCAAGACCGGAGGATTAGTTATTATGTTCCTACAAGGAACTGAAGACGTCAATACAGTACAGGCTACAGCATACGTCAGTAGTATATGGGGTCACCCTAGCGTCAAGTGGACTTACCATGCAAAAACAGTCGATTCACTCTGGCGTCAAGGGGAATTTAACATGGGAAATTTTAACATGGATGGAACTGTAGAGCGTCAAGGGGAATTGAACATGGAAATTGAACAGGACCGGTACTTTAACGTCAATGGGACTTTAACGTTAAAATATGGGGTTTGCACTTTGTCGTAAATGGAAATTGAACATGGGAATGTCACCTGGATGTCAATGGGAATTGAACTTTGGGTGACGTCATGAGGTTTATAGGGTCAAAACATTTTATAGGGATTTTAATGTATTTGTAAGGACAAAGGGTAGATAGGGACAAACATACAAATACACATTTAAACACACAGAAAAGACGACAGAAATGTTCTAAAACAAACCTCACAGAGAGAATAATGGCTCAAAAAAGAAAAGTCTATTGTATGGGTTCAAAACATTTATTCAAGTATATACATGGGCTCTCTGGCCTGTGCTTTGGTCTAAGCACTATCCATTTAATACATAAACATTTCTACATCAAACAAACCTATTTACTAGTTATTTAGTTCTTGGCTCTAGTAAACCTGTTTACATTTAATGTTCATTTATAAGAAAAAGCTAACACAAAACAAGTAACATGCAATCAAATAGGACAAAGTTCATGTTTCTCTCTCTCTATTCGTCTCACACGTTGTTAAAAATCTGGTCAGCTAGCACTTGTGTCCCAGCGTAGATATTTCCCATCACTTAATCCGTTTCATTCATAAATCGGCTGTTATATCCATCGTGCTAGGTACACTTATCAGTAAGCAGATCAAGTGCAGTCATCGTCTTCTTCCCATGGAGGTACAATGTATACCATATGAATGGTTACTTTTCCTTCGTTGATGTCAAATTTTCCTCTCATCGACTGCACGTCTTCAATAGCCCTAAAAAGTTTGGACGAAGTTATTTCTGCAGGTGTGCTAAATCCGAGACATACAGGTGAGTTCAAACTGTCGCCATACATAGATAGGCTCAAACGACATCGATCTTTGACTTGGCAATGACATTTGAGTTCCTCTAACAGTGAATCAAGTAGGTCCGTAATGAAACCTGCTACTTCCTCGGCTGAAATGTCAGACGCGAAGTCTCTAAATTTCACCGTGTAGGTGTAAGTTGTCGTTCTAAATTTTCTTGAGGTCACTGTCTGAGTCATTTGGATGCTAAAATACTCCTGTAGGTCTACTGAATCCTTTCCCTTCTTGGACGCACTTTGCTGTGACGGTATGGTAGTGAAAGAGGTCAGTGATGTTTGTTCCTTCTCTTTTTTCATCTGCGTAGAGTGATTCATCTTTCTCGTTGCTTGTCCTCGCAATGAAGTGTCGTTCTTGGAAGTCGTCCCTTTTTATACTGGGTGATATCAGTATGTCCATAAGGTAAAGTTTTGTGGTCTGGAAGTTTCACTAGCTGCACGTAGTTTGTCATGGCGTTAGTACATAAATAACTAAGATGTGTTACTGCATTGGTGATGTGATAGTGAGGCAAAGAATCACACCCGAGTTTCTCGTTGGACTTGAGTCTTACGCTCTATACTTGCTGTTTGAAGGGATTCATTTTTTCTCAATTGGTCTTAGTAGTGACAATGAACTGTTGGTCTTGGACGTTGTCCTTTTTTATATGCTGACCAATATTGATGTGACCGTACGGCAAAGTAAAGTGGTTGGGAAGTCGCACTCGCTTCTGGTACACGATTTGATAGACTTTTTCCAAGGGTCGACTGACGATGTGGTGAGTGGGTAAACGTACAATCTTGTTCGGCTGGTAGGTGGTCACTTTAAAGTTTGCATCCTTTCCAGACTGCAATGCTTCTTTCAATACGCCAAAGTTGACCACACGACTGGTACGATAATTCAGAGTCAATCCTTTCACTTTACACTCTGTGTGCACTTCTCCTTGTGGGTCCCGGTATTCGTAGCCGTAATTTTTAGGACCGCCACTCGCGAAACTTAGAATCTTGTCGTCAGGATGTTCGTCTGTCCAGGCTCCTAAACGGTCTCCTTCGATGTTAGGGTGTTGCTGACCCGGTCGATCGATGTAGATGCAACTGTCCGTGTCAAAGTACAGGACGCGATCCCCTAACAGTTCTAAAGCTTCGTACAATTTTAAGCGAGCATGAGCTGTCACGTAAGCCGCAATGATGACATTTCCAAAAGGGTCGTCTTGTACAAAGTCCAGATCTTCTTCGTAATTGACCAAGATTAAATCCTCTCGAACGACGTCCACGTGTTTCATGTATTTGGTTTTGTCGTGAATCATCTGGAAGTAGCGGGAAGGTTCTGTCAAATATTCCGTCTTGGGTAAACACGGTCGTTGTGCCATTTTACCCCACAAGCAATTTAACATCACTTTGGCAAACGATCGCCTGCCTTCGTTTTTCTCGATGTAATCTAAAGTGATGCCTTCTTGTTCCCGGTATTTCTCTTTGAATTTTATTTGGTCTTCGGGAGTGTGACACCAGGAAGGATAGCCGCTGGCTTCTTGCTTCAGTTTCAAAAAGGCATCCACGTAGTCTGCGAAAATGCCTTTCTGAGTAGGGTCACCCTTGTGGTATTGTTGTGTCTTGGGAAAGTGGCAAATTTCGTACACTTCTAACAGTTGGTATCCCATGTCCATAGCTTTGAACAATTCTACGCTGACCCAGGTTCCCGTCAAGGCCCGTTCTTCCTGGGTGTGCTGACAAGGCTGATCTTGGTTGCACGTTTCGGCACAAGTACGGCACAAGGGAAACATCAGTTTGCCTTGACAATGGTGAGGTAAGACGGGATGGTATAGGTTCGTGGGAGGCAAAACTTTGCACTTGATCAAGCCTTCGTATTGTCGAATGTTGACCGGGTCGATGTGTTGCGTCAGCAATCGCGGGTGCCCTGTAGGAAAGTGACAATATTTGCACACGTAGGGATACAGCGAACACACATCCAAGTATTTGATTTCTTCTCCTTTCTCTTCGTCGGCTTGGTACAGCAAACAGGTGGCATTGGTCCTTCCTCCGTACAAACTATCCCTCGGGTTCAGGGGGTCCATCAGCTTGTAACTTTCCACGACACGTTTAAACTCGGGATCGATTTTCAAACGGTGATCGTATTCGTGTTCCCACATTTCCACTACTTGGTATCCTTGCTGTTCTAACTTCAAGCGTCGCTGACAAGTGTCCTGGTACAGGTCTTCCATGGTCCGTTGTAAAAACTGATTTTTAGTGTCACGGTCAGGGTAGCAGACGGGACATCCGTGAAATAAGCAACCGTTAAAAAAAGGAAAAAATGTAACAATGTTCGTCCTATATTCTCTCAGTTTACACTGAGGATAGGACGAACATTGTTACATTTCTTCCTGAACCCATGTTTTGACTTTAGAATTCAGAGTTAACCATAGGCAGGGTTATACAGTGCAATGTCATTTGATTCATTCTTAAAAAAGCCGTGTGATTGTCTTTTTTCTGAAAAACTGCAAATCTAACGTTAAAAGAAAAAAATTGCGTGACATATTGCAGTTCCAAAACCGGATAAAGTTAAGATACCAGAATTTTGCAAACTCAAGCTTTTATTTCATACAAAGATTTACTGATGGAAGAAAAAAAATCGTTCTACAATTTTTTAGAGTGTAAACTTTTGAAAAAAATGACATGACGAACAGTTCACGCAATTATGGTGACTACTGATCACAATTTTGGAGAGGTATCTTCAAACGGGAACATATTCCATTAGGGTATAAATCAAAACTACAATGAGAGAGAGAGAGAGAGATCATGTATTCCTACTTTAAAAATATGACGCCACGTACGTTTGTTTTTATGGCACATTTTCCTTATGAAAGTTTCAAAGAAACACTCATTCCATTTACATAAGATAAGATAAGAATTCTTTATTTCAGACTACATAGTCTATACATCTAAATTAAAATATAGATATAAAGTAAAATCACTGAAAACATAAAAGAACATATAGAACATAACACAATCACATCCATAGAAAAAATACACCCTTTACAAAAAATATCACAAGAGTGAACTGAAGACGCATGTAATTAAAGAGTGACCACAGAAAAGTACATCCAAACAAGTCGTGCTATATTTCGTAACATGACTAACATAATTTCCATGAGCCGCTCATGGCGTGATCATTTGTGTTTTAGTTTTATTGTTTGTGAAGTGACTAATGGTCAGGTACAGAAAAACGTGTCTGATCATCTCACGGTGCGAATAACAAGTGAAACCAATTTGAAGCTAAGGCGGTGGAAAATATCGACTGACCAATGAAGTCACTTACAATGTGTAACACATTGTTTGATTGTAAATTCAGGGCAAGTAGAGTAGCGACCAGCCGCAGAATAAAAAAACACGTCCGATCTTGTCGCTGTGCGAAAAGGTACTGAAGTCAATTCGAAGCGAAAGCGGTAAGAAAATAAGTATAGCCAATGAAATCGTTTATGATGAGTGATGCATTGTTTTATTTAAAAGGTAGTGTGGCAAAATAATGCCAACGCAAGAGCGCTGTTACCATTGCAGTACAGACAGATTGGAGTGTAAACGTACAAACCCTTTGTTGCGTATTGTACCATTTCTTCTTGCCACATCAAATATTAAACGGACACAGTACTGGTTCGCGTTTTGAAACTGACAAACATTTTTAATCTTATTCAAACATTTTGACAAGCACACTCACGTTGTCGAGTAGCGTAGTTTTCTGGAGTACGTACGTACGTGTCCCAGCGACACAGTGCCGTCTCTAGCTCTCTTGAAGACACCAACTGTCTGTTTTATTTTTCTTGCAACTATTTTCTTTCGTGGTAGGGTTTGAATCGAAGGTCGTCAAGATGCATGAGGTGTTTAAGACGCAACGCTGTCGTTGGGTTCCTATATGCTTGGCTTTCACTTGCCTTGTGAAATATACCAAGTCATTGTCACAACGAGAGGTAGAGAGGGTATATATGGAAAGAATGAACTTGGTTAAATCATTTCTGAATCAGCAATCGAGATGAAACGATCGCACGATTTCAGTGAGAGAGAAGAAGAACGTAAGAGGCAGCGAAGTGACGTATCGCCTCACACACGAAAAGAAGTGTTCGCTCAAATAGAAGACATGAGCGAACCTGAACCAACACCTTCCACGTCTGCGACCAGACAGAGAGAGTCTACTCCAAACCAAAGTTCACCAGTCAACCCTGAAAAGTACTATCACATTCGAGAGACGGAAAAGCGCTCCTCTAGAAAATTTAGAACCACGGCTTACACCTACACGGTGAAGTTTAAAGATTTCAAGTCCGGCGTACCGTTGGAGAAAGCAGAAGGGTTCATCACCGAGATGTGGGATTCTTTGCTCACCACACTCAAGCGACAATGTCAACCCAAAGAAGACGATCGCTTGACACTATCCATACAACACGACAGCTTGAAATCCCCTGTTTGGATCGAGTTTAGCAGACCCGCAGAACTGACCCCTTCCAAAGTCATGGACAAGATACAACAGGTGCAACAATCCAATGACAAGTTTGACATCACCGATGGTAAAGCCACACTGAAAATGGCTCACGTCTCTCTTCCTCAAGGGACAGGACGCAAAAAGGTCTTATTGGTGGACGACCTTCGCAACACCAAAACAAGTCTCGTCCGAATTAACAACCCTCATGACCAGATGTGTTTAGCCCGTGCCATCGTGGTGGGACGAACCTATGCCAACAAGAACGACACGGTAGAATGGAAAAGAACCTGGAAAACTATTCAACAATCCGACCGAGCCAAACAACGAAATGAAGCAGAACTCCTGTTACAACAAGCCGGACTGTCCAAAGACACACCCTGTGGCATTCCTGAGATGCAAAAATTGCAAGATGCCCTAGCTCCACGCTACACCTTGAAAGTGCACCCTCAAGAAATGCGCGGGCCTCTGTTGTTTCGAGGCCAACATTTTAAGGACGGAAAATACATTCACCTTTATCATCACGATGAACATTTCGATACCATTACCAGTATCACTGGATTCCTGGGATATGTTTATTATTGTGAGAAATGTGACTATGGTTATAATAATCGAGAGCAACACAAACATTGTGGATGGAAATGCTCAGGATGTTTGGCCTCTCAACCCTGTCTGAGCGAAGAACCAGTGACTTGTTCAACTTGTCTGCGCACGTTTGTCAGCCCTACCTGTTACCAACAACATTTGAAGACGCAAGGTTCACAGAAGAAATGCGCTTGTCAACTGCTGAGATTGTGCCCCGCGTGTGGACAAGGCATACGTACCAATAGTGTCAAGGCACACGTATGTTCAGGAAAGAAAAAATGTCACATTTGTCACCACATCGTGGACTTGGAACACCAATGTTACGTGCAAAAATACCAACCCCCACCAGAGAAAGAGGACGGTCACAAGAAGAAAGGCAGTTTCATCTTTTTCGATTTCGAATGCATGCAAGAGACTGGCATTCACATTCCTAATTTCTGCGTGGCTCATCGAGCGTGCGAGAAGTGTATTCAAGAACCTATCTTCAGTTATTGCCCTCACTGCAGCAAAATTCCTGGAGGGCGTGAAAAAATCTTTCGAGGACCAAAGACGCTAGACGATTTTGCCAAATGGGTCTTAGACCCCATCGACAAGACATGGAGCAAAGAGGACATCGAACGTTACCGAGATTGTCATCGCCATGCCACAGTGATGGCTCACAATTTCTCCGGATACGATGGACAGTTTCTTTTGAGGTACTATACGGAATATGGCACCGAACGTCCTAAAGTCACTTTGAACGGAGCCAAAATCATTTTCATGCAAGTGGGACAAGTGCAGTTTAAAGATTCGATGAGTTACTTGGCCATGCCTTTGAGTCGAATGCCTAAAACGTTTGGAATGACAGAAATGGCTAAAGGGTACTTTCCACACTTTTTCAATACGGAAGCCAATCAACATGCCGTTCTACCCCATTTGCCTGAGGCTCACTATTACGACCCCGACAACATGCGTACCGAACAACGAGAAGATTTCTACGCTTGGTACCAGGCTCATGCCTCTGACCCCTTCGACTTTCAGGAAGAAATGTTAAAGTATTGTCGTTCCGACGTGGACATTTTACGATGTTGCTGTGGAAAATTTCGAGAACTGTTCATGGAACACGGAGGGGTCGATCCTTTGAAAGAAGCTTGCACCATTGCCAAAGCGTGTTCCTTAGTGTACCGCCAACGATTCATGCCTCAAAAGACCGTGGCTGTCATCAGTCCTCAAACGACCCACTATGTCAAACGTCAATACTCGGTCAAAGCCCTACGCTGGTTACATTACTTGTGCGACAAGGAAGGCAAATGGATTCAGCATGCCCGCAACGGAGGAGGCGAAAGGACCATCGGAACGTATTCGGTCGATGGCTGGGACTTAAAAAACCCCAAGATCGTGTATGAGTTTAACGGTTGCTTATTTCACGGATGTCCCGTCTGCTACCCTGACCGTGACACTAAAAATCAGTTTTTACAACGGACCATGGAAGACCTGTACCAGGACACTTGTCAGCGACGCTTGAAGTTAGAACAGCAAGGATACCAAGTAGTGGAAATGTGGGAACACGAATACGATCACCGTTTGAAAATCGATCCCGAGTTTAAACGTGTCGTGGAAAGTTACAAGCTGATGGACCCCCTGAACCCGAGGGATAGTTTGTACGGAGGAAGGACCAATGCCACCTGTTTGCTGTACCAAGCCGACGAAGAGAAAGGAGAAGAAATCAAATACTTGGATGTGTGTTCGCTGTATCCCTACGTGTGCAAATATTGTCACTTTCCTACAGGGCACCCGCGATTGCTGACGCAACACATCGACCCGGTCAACATTCGACAATACGAAGGCTTGATCAAGTGCAAAGTTTTGCCTCCCACGAACCTATACCATCCCGTCTTACCTCACCATTGTCAAGGCAAACTGATGTTTCCCTTGTGCCGTACTTGTGCCGAAACGTGCAACCAAGATCAGCCTTGTCAGCACACCCAGGAAGAACGGGCCTTGACGGGAACCTGGGTCAGCGTAGAATTGTTCAAAGCTATGGACATGGGATACCAACTGTTAGAAGTGTACGAAATTTGCCACTTTCCCAAGACACAACAATACCACAAGGGTGACCCTACTCAGAAAGGCATTTTCGCAGACTACGTGGATGCCTTTTTGAAACTGAAGCAAGAAGCCAGCGGCTATCCTTCCTGGTGTCACACTCCCGAAGACCAAATAAAATTCAAAGAGAAATACCGGGAACAAGAAGGCATCACTTTAGATTACATCGAGAAAAACGAAGGCAGGCGATCGTTTGCCAAAGTGATGTTAAATTGCTTGTGGGGTAAAATGGCACAACGACCGTGTTTACCCAAGACGGAATATTTGACAGAACCTTCCCGCTACTTCCAGATGATTCACGACAAAACCAAATACATGAAACACGTGGACGTCGTTCGAGAGGATTTAATCTTGGTCAATTACGAAGAAGATCTGGACTTTGTACAAGACGACCCTTTTGGAAATGTCATCATTGCGGCTTACGTGACAGCTCATGCTCGCTTAAAATTGTACGAAGCTTTAGAACTGTTAGGGGATCGCGTCCTGTACTTTGACACGGACAGTTGCATCTACATCGATCGACCGGGTCAGCAACACCCTAACATCGAAGGAGACCGTTTAGGAGCCTGGACAGACGAACATCCTGACGACAAGATTCTAAGTTTCGCGAGTGGCGGTCCTAAAAATTACGGCTACGAATACCGGGACCCACAAGGAGAAGTGCACACAGAGTGTAAAGTGAAAGGATTGACTCTGAATTATCGTACCAGTCGTGTGGTCAACTTTGGCATATTGAAAGAAGCATTGCAGTCTGGAAAGGATGCAAACTTTAAAGTGACCACCTACCAGCCGAACAAGATTGTACGTTTACCCACTCACCACATCGTCAGTCGACCCTTGGAAAAAGTCTATCAAATCGTGTACCAGAAGCGAGTGCGACTTCCCAACCACTTTACTTTGCCGTACGGTCACATCAATATTGGTCAGCATATAAAAAAGGACAACGTCCAAGACCAACAGTTCATTGTCACTACTAAGACCAATTGAGAAAAAATGAATCCCTTCAAACAGCAAGTATAGAGCGTAAGACTCAAGTCCAACGAGAAACTCGGGTGTGATTCTTTGCCTCACTATCACATCACCAATGCAGTAACACATCTTAGTTATTTATTTACTAACGCCATGACAAACTACGTGCAGCTAGTGAAACTTCCAGACCACAAAACTTTACCTTATGGACATACTGATATCACCCAGTATAAAAAGGGACGACTTCCAAGAACGACACTTCATTGCGAGGACAAGCAACGAGAAAGATGAATCACTCTACGCAGATGAAAAAAGAGAAGGAACAAACATCACTGACCTCTTTCACTACCATACCGTCACAGCAAAGTGCGTCCAAGAAGGGAAAGGATTCAGTAGACCTACAGGAGTATTTTAGCATCCAAATGACTCAGACAGTGACCTCAAGAAAATTTAGAACGACAACTTACACCTACACGGTGAAATTTAGAGACTTCGCGTCTGACATTTCAGCCGAGGAAGTAGCAGGTTTCATTACGGACCTACTTGATTCACTGTTAGAGGAACTCAAATGTCATTGCCAAGTCAAAGATCGATGTCGTTTGAGCCTATCTATGTATGGCGACAGTTTGAACTCACCTGTATGTCTCGGATTTAGCACACCTGCAGAAATAACTTCGTCCAAACTTTTTAGGGCTATTGAAGACGTGCAGTCGATGAGAGGAAAATTTGACATCAACGAAGGAAAAGTAACCATTCATATGGTATACATTGTACCTCCATGGGAAGAAGACGATGACTGCACTTGATCTGCTTACTGATAAGTGTACCTAGCACGATGGATATAACAGCCGATTTATGAATGAAACGGATTAAGTGATGGGAAATATCTACGCTGGGACACAAGTGCTAGCTGACCAGATTTTTAACAACGTGTGAGACGAATAGAGAGAGAGAAACATGAACTTTGTCCTATTTGATTGCATGTTACTTGTTTTGTGTTAGCTTTTTCTTATAAATGAACATTAAATGTAAACAGGTTTACTAGAGCCAAGAACTAAATAACTAGTAAATAGGTTTGTTTGATGTAGAAATGTTTATGTATTAAATGGATAGTGCTTAGACCAAAGCACAGGCCAGAGAGCCCATGTATATACTTGAATAAATGTTTTGAACCCATACAATAGACTTTTCTTTTTTGAGCCATTATTCTCTCTGTGAGGTTTGTTTTAGAACATTTCTGTCGTCTTTTCTGTGTGTTTAAATGTGTATTTGTATGTTTGTCCCTATCTACCCTTTGTCCTTACAAATACATTAAAATCCCTATAAAATGTTTTGACCCTATAAACCTCATGACGTCACCCAAAGTTCAATTCCCATTGACATCCAGGTGACATTCCCATGTTCAATTTCCATTTACGACAAAGTGCAAACCCCATATTTTAACGTTAAAGTCCCATTGACGTTAAAGTACCGGTCCTGTTCAATTTCCATGTTCAATTCCCCTTGACGCTCTACAGTTCCATCCATGTTAAAATTTCCCATGTTAAATTCCCCTTGACGCCAGAGTGAATCGACTGTTTTTGCATGGTAAGTCCACTTGACGCTAGGGTGACCCCATATACTACTTACGTCATCACCTTCCACCTTGGTTTCTTCGTCGGAAATCGAAATGGAATCATTAGAACATTTCAATATTAGGACTTAAAACATTTTATTCGTGGATTATTCTTGTATTATTTTTGGATTTGATTCTGGAAACCGTAAGCTCTCATGTTTTTTTTTTTCATTTTTGCAGTATTTTTCCAGGGAAATAAATTATTTTGTTATATTTCTCAAAGCTTGTTGTTTTCACTCTTTCTTGTGTTACTGTTTATTCGAGCCTAAACACGTAACATAAGAGTACATAACCTGTGTGACTTCTACTGTAGGTAAGTATGGGAAATGTTAGTAGGGTAAGGTGGGTTTATAGGGACAAAAGAGTTTATAGAGACAGATGGGTTTATAGGGACAAAAGGGTTTATGGGGTCAACATAAACAAACCAATACTTATACAACACAAAAACCCTCAAAAACTGGGCAATAGTGAGAGAGTATAGACAAGTGAGTAGCCCTGAAAAGGGTCATTTGAGGTTCCTCTCTTGTGGGAAAATCTATGGAAAAACCTGGTTTATATTTATAGCCTCAACTTGTGGGTAAAATCCTCAATAAGAAACCTGGTATATTTAAGCCTCAACTTGTGGGAAAATCCTCTGGGGAAGCCCTGGTATATATTTATAGCCTCAACGTGTGGGAAAATCCTATGGAAAAGTCCTGGTATATATTTATAGCCTCAACTACTGGTAAAATCCTATGGAAAATCCTCTATTTATATAGGATATCAGTTGCTTGTAGAAACAAGTCAAATGAAATGTTTAATTCAAGAAGAAACGATCACACGATTTCGGTGAGAGAGAAGAAGAAAGCAAGAGGCCGCGCGTGGCATATCGCCTCGCACACGAGAGGAAGTGTGGTCTCACATCCATGCCAGCGACTTCAAAGCGACTTCAAAGACATGAGTGACCTTAAAACATCACCTTTTATGTCTACCCACAGGTCAAGAGATGTTACTACCAGGAGAGGGCGACCAGTAGTTCTCGAAAAGTATTGCCACATTCGAGAGACGCATAAACATACTTCCACAAACTTTAGAACCTCGGCTAATACGTGCACAGTGAAATTCAAATATTTCAAGTCCGAAGTGCCAATGGAGGAAGCTAGAGGTTTCATCACCGATGTGTGTGATTCTTCGTTAACCATACTGTAATGATGATGCCAAGCCAGAGAAGATTCCATTGATCACGACAGTTTAAAGTCACCAGTCTGGGTCGAGTTTAGTAGCCCGGCAGAATTGACACCTTCCAAAGTCATTGATAAGATCACGATCAGCAATCAAACGACCAATTTCACATCGACAGAGCTACACTTTAGATGACCAACGTTTCCTCTACAAAAAGGAGCGGACAAGGCAGGAACGTATTATTGGTGGACAACCTTCTCAGCACCAAATGCAGCATCGTCCAAATTAACAACGACCAAGACCAGATATGATTACCCCGTTGTGGGACGAACGTATGCTGAGAAGAGCGACACTGCAGAACAGAAAAGATCCTAGGACAGCATTCGAAAATCGGACCGAGCCAAACAACAAAAAAACTCCTGTTACAGCAATCTGACCAATCCAAAGACACATCCCTGAAGTGCCAAAAATGCGAGAAGTCTTGGCTTTACGTTACACGTTGAAAGTGTACCTTCAAGTGGTGGCGACGATTTCCAGACGGAAAATATATTCACATATATCATCATGAAGAACATTTTCATGCCATTACCAGTATCACCGGATGTCTCTGATATATTTATTATTGCGAGAAATGCACCTGTAGAAATACCAATCAGGAGCAACGCATTCATTGCGGACAGAAATTCCGGTGATGTTTAGCCACTAAACACTGCCTTTCCGAAGGACAAGAACGAATTTATTTTTCAGCTTGCCAACAAACATTTTTATTTTATCAATCGCAAGACACAAAGGCTACAGAAGAAAAGTGCTTGCCAACTCCTGAAAGTGTACTCTGCTTGCAAAGATCTCATATGTGTCAACAACCCCACAGCGCACGTTTGCCCTGGGAAGAAACTATGTAATATTTTTCACCAAATCGTGGACGTGGAACCTAGATGCTGCATTCAAAAATACAAATCACGAGGAGGATGACAAGAAGAAAGGTAATTTCATCTTTTTTTATTTCGAATACATGCAGGAGACTGTCATTCACATTCCTAATTTTTGTATGGCTCATTAAGCGTGCGAGAAGTACACCCAAGAATCTATCCGGAGGACGTGAACAAATCTTTCGAGGACCTAACACGATTTCCGATTTTGTCCGACGGATCTTAGACCCTATCGACGACAAGTGGAGCCAAGAGGACATTGAATGTTACGGAGACTGCCATCGTTATGTCACGGTGATGGCTCACAATTTCTCTGGATATGACGGACAATTCGTCTGAAGTACTATACAGAACAGAGTACCGACAGCCAAAATCATCCACA
Organism: Sinohyriopsis cumingii; assembly: GCA_028554795.2. Lineage (NCBI taxonomy): Eukaryota > Metazoa > Mollusca > Bivalvia > Unionida > Unionidae > Sinohyriopsis > Sinohyriopsis cumingii. Next base: position 98,749,231 of record CM068839.1, read on the forward strand.
TGCAAGTGGGACAAGAAAAGGGGGCCACGAATGGCGAATGGTCTAAAGCGCTCACTGTTACCGATCACTGCCGTCTCACCCCTGCGTGGGTTCGAGTCTCGGATTCAGCTAAATTGGGTATGTGAGAAAGCATGTCGGTAGCTTCTCGTGGGTCGGTGGTTCTTTCTGGGGTTTACTCGGGTTCTTCCTCCACCATTAATTCTGTCCACCATGTATAGCCTATCTTGTGCTGAAAAGTGGCATAAAATCCTACAACAACAACAACAACAGTTTAAAGATTCCATGAGATATTTGGCAATGCCTTTGAGTCGATTGCCGAAAACGTTTTGAATGAGAGAAGTACCCAAATGATATTTTTCCACCTTTCAATACACAAGCCAATCCACACGCAGTCCTGCCGTATTAGTCTGACACTCCCTATTACGACATCATGCGCACCGAACAACTAGAAGCTTTCTGTGCTTGGTACCGCTCTCAGACTTCCACTTTCAGGAAGAAATGTTAAAGTATTCACGATCGGACGTTGACATTTTCCGACATTGCTGTGGACAATTTCGACAATATTTTATGGAGCACGGAGGGGTTGATCCTTTCCATGAAGCCTTGCTGTTGCCAAAGCGTGCTTTTTAGTGAACCACACGTGGTTCATGCCCTAAAACACTAACTGTCACACGCCTTCAAACTACGGAGTTCATCTCACGTCGATAGTCGATCAAAGCTCAGCGCTAGTTACATTACTTGTAAGAAAAAGGAAGACGAATGGACCCATCATGCCCAAAACAAAGTAGGCGAAAAGACTATTGGAACATATTCCATGTATGGCTCCGACCTCGATGACCCCAAGATCGTCTACTTCTTTATTGGATGCTAATTGTGCGGATCCCTGACATGTTATCGTCAACGAGACACGAGAAAAAGGATTCTTAGAGCGCACCACGGAAGAATTGTACAAGAAAACTTACTGACGGCGCCTGAAGGTAGAAAAACAAGGATGCAAAGTAACTGAAATGTACGCGCGTCCTTTGAAAACCGATCCCATGTTTAAGCACATTTTGGAAAGTTACAACCTGGTGGACCCGCTAGACAGTGCATATGGTGGACGCACAGATTCCACAAGCTTGCTGTACTACGCGGATGAGAAAAAAGAGAAGAAATTAAATACACTGGTCAACAGTGAAATCATTACTGACTTGAAAAGGCCCTAATCTGTAGTATTTTGGTGTGCCGAACACGAATATAACCGTGAAAAATTTGTATTGGCTCTCGTTTTGAAGATATTCATATACCTCATTTTCTATGTTTCACTGTGTAAATTTCTCCAGTAGGACTGCAGCAACATCCGGAATAATGATGTAACATTGCATAATACCATCATGCTCACATCATCCACAGTTGATTGCATCATTTTCTGATGCAATACAATACTAATGCCATGCGGCTGCTGAAGTAAGTTGACGTCAGCAGTGTACTATACATGTGTAGGCCTATTATACTAATGCCAGGCGGCTGCTGAAGCTGACGTAAGCAGTGTACTATATAAAGCCCAATCAGATAGGTTCAGCATTTAAAATATTTTAGATGTTGTGCAAGACAGTTCAAGCTACTGTTACATAAAACTTATTATTTTATCCATTTACGTACAATAAAGAACAGTAATGCCTCGAAAGTGTGTTAATACCGCGGACAATTTTTGCTATATTTGTGGGGAAGTGACATTTGCCAACCAGAAGAAAAGTATCAATTCTCAAGTGAAGAAGGCATATCATCTTTACTTCGGATGCAAGGTTGGTGACCAAGACAAGCCTTGGGCTCCGCATATATGCTGTGCTACATGTACAACACAGCTTTCACAGTGGTTGAATTGCAAAAGGTCATCAATGCCGTTTGCAGTCCCAATGGTGTGGAGAGAGCCAAGCAACCACCTAAATGACTGTTACTTCTGCTTGGTTCCTCCTCTTTCCGGCGGAATAACGAAGCGAAAGAAGTCGAGAATAGTCTACCCAAACATTCCGTCTGCATTGAGACCAGTTCCACATGGTGAGGGACTTCCTATTCCAGAACCTCCAGCAGAATATTCTCTTGATTCATCTGACGAAGACAAAGGTGAGTCGACCTGTTCTTCTCCTGGTCCATCAGCATGCAGTGATCCAGATTTTCACTGTGGTGCATCATCAACCCCACACAGAATAATACAGGAAGAACTAAATGACCTGATTCGTGATTTGGACTTATCAAAGAACAAGGCAGAATTGCTAGGATCAAGACTCCAACAATGGAATCTTCTAGAAGAAGATGTCACAATTACTGCATATCGAAAGCGCCACCAGCAATTGGAGCCTTTCTTCAGAAAGGAAAGTAATCTGATATTCTGTTCCGATATTGAGGGCCTCATGAATGCTTTAAAAATCACTCATGACCCACAAGAATGGAGACTATTTGTGGACTCTTCGAAACTGAGTCTCAAGGCTGTGCTTTTGCACAATGGAAACATTCTTCCATCTATTCCAGTAGCGTATGCTGTCCACATGAAAGAGACATACGATAACTTAAGGCAGCTACTGAATTCCATTGAGTATAACAAGTACAGCTGGCACCTCTGTGGTGATTTGAAGGTAGTTGCCCTTTTAATGGGACTGCAGCAAGGATATACAAAATACATGTGTTTCTTATGCGAGTGGGATAGCCGAGCAAGGGAAATGCACTACATGAGGAAGGAATGGACTCACAGGCAGAATGTAGCCATTGGAGAGAATATCCAACACCCAGCTCTGGTTGAGGCTCAGAAAATCTTGCTACCACCCCTTCACATCAAACTAGGTTTGATGAAGAACTTCGTGAAAGCCATTGACCGGACTTTGCCAGCATTCCGATACCTGCATGAAAAATTCCCTCGACTCAGCGAAGCAAAGATTAAAGAGGGAGTTTTTGTGGGTCCTCAGATTCGAGAGCTTTTCAAAGATGACCGGTTCAACAACTTGCTGGAAGGTGACGCGAAACAAGCATGGAATGCTTTTCGCCTAGTTTCTACAAACTTCCTCGGAAATGTTAGGGCAGAAAACTATAAGGAACTAGTAGAAGACATGTTGATGAAGTATAAGAAACTTGGCTGCAATATGTCTCTAAAGATTCACTTCCTTCATTCCCATTTGGATTTCTTTCCTAGCAACTGTGGTATTGTTAGTGATGAACACGGCGAACGTTTTCATCAAGATATCGCAACAATAGAACAAAGATACCAGGGAAAATGGTCGACTACAATGCTGGCTGACTACTGCTGGACACTCCTCAGAGATGCTCCCGAACAGCTGTACAAGAGACAGGCGAAGAAATCTAAGATGTAGTCAATGACTTGATTTTTTATAGGTAGGCTAATACAGTTGACCTTTTACTATTGGAATGCATTTCGTTATGTAAACATTAATTTCTTGCAGATTACAAAAAAACTAGAGCCAATTTTGCAATTTGACTGTCATATTCGTGTTCAGCACATAAAAATTGATAAGAATTGACTAATTTTATTTCAGTAACATGACTTTTGTAAAAATTTGTTGTCCAGTGATATCTGGACGTGTGTTCGTTCTGTCCTTGGGTGTGCAAATATTAACACTTTTCAGTAGGTTACCCACAAACGCTGACGAAACACATGACGTGAAAAACATTCGTCAATACGAAAGCATGATCAAATGCAAGGTCGTGCCTCCCACCTAGCTGTACCATCCCATCTAACTTTATAATTGCCAAGGAGAGCTGGTGTTTCCTTTGTGTCATTTCTGTGCTGAAACCTGCAACCAAAACCGACCTTGTCACCACACCGAGGAATAACGCGCTTTGACAGTAACGTGGGTAAACGTGGAATCGTTTGCACTCTGGAACTGGGATACTCACAGCTAGAAAAGTACAAACTGTATCACTTTCCAAAGATAGAAAAGTACAAAATGTATCATTTTCCAAAGATAGAAAAGTACAAAATGTATCACTTTCCAAAGATAGAAAAGTACCAAAAGGATGACGACACTCAGAAACGTGCTCCATAGATGCCTTTTTGAGACACAAAGAAAAAGCCAGCGGCTATCCTTCTTGGTGCCAGACTCCCAAAGACTAAAACAAATCCAAAGAGGAGTACTGTTCCAACGAAGACGTCATTTACACCACGTGGAAAATAAAGCGAAGGAAGAAGCTCGTTTGCAAAGTCGTGTTGAATTGCTGGTGGGGAAAAATGACACAACGTCCGAGCTTGCCCAAGTCCGAGCACTCGGCAGAGACCTCCTGTTACAACGACATGATTGACGACAAAAGAAAATATATTAAACACATAGACGTCGTTCGCCAAGCTCTGATCCCGGTGAATTACGAAGAAGAATCAGAGTTAGTACAGGCCGACGAATTTGGAAATTCACGCTCGCCTAAAATGCGACCTACGTGACAGTACACTCTCGCCTAAAATTGTACGAAACCTTGCACCAGTTAGAAGATCGCGAACAGTTGCATCTACATTCATCACCTTTGTCATCCTCACCCAGACATCGAAGGGGATCGCTTATTGGCACTGACGGACGAGCACCCCGAAAACATGATTCTGAGTTTTGCTAGTAGCGGTCTTAAAAATTACGGCTACGAATACCGAGACAAACTAGGATATACCGACAGCAGAGTCAAAGGATTGACTCTGAACCATCGAACCAGTCAATTTGTCAACTTTGGCATGCTGAAAGAAGCTTTGCAGTCTAAAGAGGATCAACGTTTTTGCGTGGCTACCTACGACCCGCACAAAAGTGTACAGTTACCAACACACAGAATTGTCTGTCGCCCTTTGTCGACCCTCTAGGGGTGTTCCTGTTTTAAATTGTTGACTTACTGAATTGTATTTTAGTTGTGTTGGAGAAGCTTCTTGTGAAAAAAAAATGTTGTTTTTGAAAAATATAGTATATGTTGTTGTCTCTTTTATTGACACTGTATGCATATGCTCTTTCGCCTCTCACTATCTCTCTGGTTTGTTTTAGCTAGAATTTAAATCGTAGGGATGCTTTCTTTCACGTACGCACTTGAAACATACAAAGCGAAAAATTTGTCCATAATTACTGATTGGTAACAATGTGACAAGAACACCCACACATGCACCACTCACATCATTGAATGATGGGTTAAAGGGATTTTTGGATAGTATGTATGGATTGTTGAATGGTATAGATGGTGTGATGAATAATGTTCTTGTGAGATCGGATTTTGTTTCTTAATCTCTATGCTAATACAAGGCGCTTTGGATGGTGTGTATGGGATTTTGGATAGTATAGAAGGTGTTATGGATAGTATGTGAGATTTCATCTCCTTTTCTACATAATATCCTTGTTTATTGATAAGTGTTTGTTGGATGTTATAGATATATTTGGATATTATCTTTGTACGATTTCATCTTCTTCGTTTACACACTACCCCTATCCTCTGATGGTAAGTGTGGGATTTAAGAGACTACACAAGGGGTTTCGGTTTGTGTGTATGGGGAATTAGATTGCATAGATAGTATGATTGTTAGCATTTTTGTGGTGTGTTGGATAGTAGGTTTTTGAGATTGCATTTTGTTTTTAAAACCCTAAGCTAAGGTATTTTGGATAGTTTTTACATGGGGTATGGGATGGTATAAGTGGTATGTAATTGTATGTTTGTGAGATTTAATCTCCTTCTCTTACACTCTACGCTAACACAATACGTTATGTGTGTGTGTGTGTGTGTGTCTAATTTGATAATTCAAACTTAAAACACATTTACCATTACCGTTCCCCTATAAATTCTTTGACCAATACACCCTTTTTGATGTCATAGAGTCTCCTTCGTGTTAACGCTTAATTAACTGAACATAGATTTTCTCAAACTTATTTAGACTAGTCGTATTGAGATCAACTCGAACACTGCTTCTAAGTCACCGAACAATTGAGGTAAGTCACTTGTAACACTGCTACGGGTTGAGGCTACAAATATTTGCCAGGGTTTTCCCATAATATTTCCCCACAAGTTAAGCTATAGATGTAAACCATGGTGTTTCCATCAGATGTACGCACAAGTTAAGGCTATAATTATCTACTAGGATTTTTCCATAGGATTTTCCCCACAAAAGAAGAACCCAAACCCAAGAAGAACCAAGCCACTCGCCTAGGAAAGATATCCTCTTTCACTATTGCCCCAGAACTTTTGTATTTCTATTGTATAAGTATTTTTTTGCTTATGTTGACCCCATAAACTCTTTTTCCCCTTTAAACTCTTTTGTCTCTATAAACCCTTTTGTCCCTATAAACCCATTTGACCTTATAAACATTTAACGTAGAGTTTCCCATACTTGCCTAGTGTAACGCGTATTGAGGTCAATTGAGTTCAGCCACTTGTAACATTGTTTCTATTCTCCCCCAGTGATGACATCCATGTTAAAATCAATTGTTCCTATAATTTGTTTTTTTCGGGCATTTAACATATAGGTTCCCATTGTCCGCAAAGCGGTACACATCACTACTATTGTTGGACGTGCGATTCACGCTCATTTCAAAAACATGCTGCCAAAATATCTCATGAAAACAGCGCATCATTATGCAAGATTTTCCTTTTTTACTTTATTAAATCTTCCCTAGCCATGGAAAGTCTCCTTTTTTCTAATTCAATTGGGGAATCCATGCACCCTTTTTTCCCTCCCCAAATTGTCAGCTCTAGAATAGATTCTCACTATAATAATCATGCTGCACAATTCATACGCCTCTGTCTGTACCGATAACTGATTAATATCATTCTTACAATCTCAGTGGCATGACTGAAAGAAATGGTTGAAATAATCGATCGTTTCCTTGTACAGTAAATAATATAACAGGAACAGACAGAACTGACTTGTCAAGGAAACGCGCCAATCAAAAATGGTTTCCGAGAATTAGTTTGTTATTTATTTCTGATGCAAGAAATCCATCTAACAAGATCCTGTACTATTAGCTCTATCCAGTTGCCTGTCAGTGTGTGTGTCTACTGTATATTAGTGTTCTTGGCACTATCAATTTCTATGTCTCTGAACTTGCTTTCATCGGTTAGTAAATGATCATACAACAGACTTTTTCTGTTCTATATTTTTAACGTTTTGCCAGAAAGATATGGGATAGGGTAGAAACGTATATTGATGATTCTTAAATCAATTAAACAATTGATGGACATTATTCCTAGATCAATTACCATATCAATGGTCATTATTTTTATATCAATTACCAGATCGATTGTCATTGTTCTTATATCAATTACCAGACCAATGGTCATTATACTTAGATCAATTACCAGACCAGTGGTCTTTATTCTTGTATCAATTACCAGATCAAAGGTCATCATTCTTAAAGCAATTACCAGATCGACGGTCATTATTCTTAGATCAATAACCAGACCAGTGGTCATTATTCTTGTACCAAAGACCAGATCGATTGTCATCATTCTTAGATCAATTACCAGACTGACGGTCATAGTTCTTACATCAATTAACATATTGATGGCCATTATTCTCAGATGAATTACCAGATCGAGAGTCGATGCTCTTAGGTCAATTACCAGATCGATGGTAATGATTCTTAATCAATTACCAGATCGACGATCATTGTACTTAGGTCAATTACCAGATCGACGATCATTATTCTGTGATCAATTACCAGATTGATTGTGATTATTCTTTCATCACTTACCAGATCGACGGTCATTATTTCTTAGATCAGTTTCCAACTCGACGGCCATTATTCTTAGAAAAATGACCAGATCGATTGTGATCCTTCTTAGATCAAAGACCAGATTTACAGTCATTTAGATCGACTACCAGATCGAGGGTCGATATTTTTAAACCAATAATGAGATCGACGGCCATTATTCTTAAATCAATTACCAGATCGACGGTCATTATACTAAGGTCGATTACCAGATCGACGGTCATTATACTAAGGTCGATTACCAGATCGACGGTCATTATACTAAGGTCGATTACCAGATCGACGGTCATTATACTAAGGTCGATTACCAGATCGACGGTCATTATTCTTAGGTCAATTACCAGATCGACGGTCATTATTTTTTTGATCAATTACCAGAAAGAGCAGGGGCGCCAGAAGAATAATTTTCAAGGGGGAAGAGGGCAAACATGTAGTGTGGTCAGCTTTAAGTTTCACAGATGTAGGCCAAAACATGGTCAGAAGTGAAATGGGGGGGGGAGAGAGGAAGTAACCCTACCCCACCTTTACCCCTATGTGGGGGCGCCTTTAAAAAAGAGGATCATACTAAGAAGCCAAACTTTTTTTATATTATTATTGATCTGTTCTCTTCTTTAAACGAAGAAGTTTTCAAAGATCGAATAGTGCTGGTGCAAAAGACAGTCTGGTTACTTCAGGCGGGTTTAAATCTACTTTGAAAAAAGTGAGATACTGGTTACAGATAGTCCTGACATTTTCATCGGTGTAGATAATAGTATGGATTTTAGAAAAAATGATAATATCCTAGATTCTCTCCTTAATTTTCAGTAGATATTTTCAGGTAGTTGTACTGTTGTAATCGATCAACGATCCTCTTTTGACTTTTCGTCGTTTACCATTGCACCTTCAGTAAAAATGTACAATGTAGAAGAAAAAAAATAACTTGATCCTGACCCGGTACAATGTATGAGCAAAAACTTAAACAGAGACTAAAGTGAAAACCTTAACAAAATTTCACGATTATAAATGAATAACCGACAGTGTACTTCATTTTTGGCGTCGCCACCCCCACATCTTCGACACAGAATCACTGCGAACGACGCAGTTTTAAATTTTGCATCGAAAAAATAAAAGGGGGGGGGGACATGCATGCGCTTAATGTTTAGCTGAATGAAATTAAGTTTTGGGCTCTCTAAGCCTTCAGGTCTACTTAATAAGGCTGCACATTTTAATATTTCGAAATTCATTGACGTTGTGCATAGACGATCGATTTTTGCTTATCACGAGAAGATCCTAAAATTTATCACAAGAAGATTATGCAATCTCATACGATGTTGGAATTGAGTCAAACAAGGCTACCATGGCAGCCCCATATTTTTTATTATTATGTTGTGGGTTTTTTTGCTGTTGTTTTTTGTTTTGGTTGTTTGGGTTTTTTATTTACTTTTTAAAATTTGTAAAAAAAATTAGGAATGTATCAGTTTATAAATAGCATCATACTCAGCTGATTAAATCCCCCTGTTCCCTAGATATCCAGAACACTTCAAAGATCTTTCCGATATGCCAGTATGATGAAACATTTAGGTTATTACGCGTTTAAACGGATTATACCGTACAACAGGATGCACGAATGATGTGAATACGGCTGAGATTTATGACTTACAAAAAGCCCACTGAGCTTAAGGTAAAAGGTTAATTGCCTCAGACAATCCGATGCAAGCAAATATTGATTTTCGTGCTAATAGGTATTCTTTAAAAGTGTAACAATAAACACTTTCAAAGTTGTTACGCTTGCAAAAGTTTTTACAAGCATTTAACTCAAGGAAGGCACGGCTTAAAGAACACGTACAACAGCACTACCTGCTGTGTTTGTTGTCATACATTACAACAAAAAGGGCGCAAGAGATCATAATGGGTCATATTCTATAGAAGATGAAAACACAGCCTCGGCGGTTCTTGACAGACAACTGTAAAACCTATTTAACTTGTTACGGTTTTTTGTGTGTGCATCTTCAGAACCACTTCAAGGAAGTGAGTGTCAGCTGTTTTGATCTATTTGGCACATTTCCTCCAGCATAGCTTGAAAAGAAACGAAACAGGTGAGAAATGTAAAACTTCATACCTTTAATCATGGCTGAATGAACAAAAACTGTTGGGGTTTTTTTTAGAAAATGATCTAAATATTGTAGAATTTGATCGAACCTGCTCACAAGAGTTAAAGTGACAATAAAGTTGTAAATTTAATATGTTAAAAAGAGAAAATCTAAATATAAGGAGCAAGGAAATTTCGTCATAAGCCATTTGTTAGTGAGTTTTCGCTACAATATTTAAGGGAAGGAATTGATTGGTTAAAACGAGTTCTGACAGTCTTCAGCTAATGGAAGCCTTCAAGCCGGTGTCAGAAAGAAAGTTATGGAACGATGGCAAAATACATCATCGAAATTATCTGAATAGATCTAGCAATATAAGTAAGAATTTCAGTGATTTCAATACATTAAACAATTCTGAATTTTAACTTTAGGTCACTGGACACATTTATATTGTACATAAGCCTAATTAATCAAAGGATGAAAGTACATTGTTCACTATTCTAGGAAATTTTAAATTGTACCCCCATTTTCTTTTAATTTAAAAAATCTCCATTATTATGACTGTTTGATACCTTGCAAATTTAAAACAATAAGTACGTTCATACGGAAATAAAAGTAAATGACAACTTGTTAAAATACTCCTTAAATATATTTTTTTCAAATAATTTCAAATCTGTTTTCATGATCTGTCACGTAATCAAAATCAAGAATAAGAACATTTATTTTCCATGAGCTACTTTCACTTAAAAATGTATCCATTGTTTAAACTTCGTTTTAGCTCTGCGGTTATTACGTAATTGTGAAAGACAGACGGCTATAATGCGAAGGTGTTTGCACCTGCAGCATATAGAATACAGGGAATTATGCCATACTTAACTTATATGATACCTTCATGTACTGTGAATGAAATTTCTTTTTACGTGCGGTAATTATGGAAATCATGCACTATGTAAAGGAAACAGCTGATCAAGATGGTTGTTCCCATGTGCTCGAAAATGAGCTTGAACCAGTCCAAAGTACAATAGGAATAAGATCATAGTTATTAGTTCCGGTTTAGTACCAGTCTATTTTTAGAGTATATTTTCCTGTCTCCTTTTGGTAGTGACAAGAGTTAGATTTAGGCATTCTTGGTGTTAATTTAAAGGTAACTGTTTATTCTTTAGAATTTGAGCATTATGGTGTGGTTGTCTGTTTTGTCGGCGAACGTGCACAATGAGTAATGAGGTATTGATGATGATCTGGTAGCGAAATTTGTGACCCAATGTACGGTGGTTTGTTTATAATCCAGCCTCAACAACAACATAACATGTGACAAGAAATTCAGTGTGTGTGTGTGTGTGTGTGTGTGTGATTTGGAATTTTAACGTAACTGTAAAAACAAAATCAGTCATATCGCTACGATTTCTGCAGTGTGACAGTTTATAGTGATGTAAAGCACTGGGGCATCATGCCGCAGATATGTAACATGATGTCCCACCTAGTCACATTACCCTGACAACAGGCCGGCCAGTCCTAACACTCTTAATGCAGACCGCATTTGACATGACTCGGCCGGGGATCGAACCCACGACCTCCCGCATCTGAGGCGGACGCTCTAACCACTAGGCCACCGGAGCGGTCAACAATAACTTCACAGTGAGTTCATCTTTGAAGTTACCTTAGAATGAGACGTGATTTGTTATCATTAAGACACAGTAGAAAGTTCAGTACTGAGAAATAAATGTAGATTTATTATCATTAAGACACAGTAGAAAGTTCAGTACTTAGAAATAAATGTAGATAATATATGGTAAAATTAATTGTGATCTGATTCCAATTAACTTAAGCAGTTCTTAAAATAATTAAAAATGAACTTTGTCAGAGTAGGCAATAGCAGCTACTAAAAGTGCAATAAATTAATTATAAAATACAAGTTACAAAAATTGGGCAATAAATTAATTATAAAATACAAATTACAAAAAGTTTTCGGCTCCTCTTTTATGAATGACTTTCTCAAAAAAAGGTTCATTAATGTTGATGGTAAAAATATGTTGATTATGTCTAAAGTGTATTGTACAAGACCTTATTTTTTGCCACTGTATGACACGTTGTGTTTGTTGGGGTGAAGGTTTTAATGAATACATTTCTGTATAATAAATGCATGATAATTACTCAGAATTACTCTTTTCATTCTGGCGATTTAAATGTTTCAGCCATACAATCAATATATTAAAACATTCAACAATAACGGCGGTTTGGTCCTTTATAATTCCGCTCAACAGTTTTTACGTGCTTCTGAAAGAGGTATAAGGTGAAGTTGTTTTCATGTGCAACATGCACAATGGTGAAACTGTTGTCATACCTCTATGGTACTTTCATATATTGTAACTAAAATTTCTTTTTTTTCTATAAAAAAACGTGGTAATAACGAAAATAATGCATTTTACACTTGGTAATTATGGAAATTATGTTCTTCTAAAACAGACATCTCAATTACCCAGGATTACCAGCGAGGAAAATCTAGAGAGTTCTTTTTCTTCCAAAGGCGAACCCGTGCAAATTATGAAACTGAAGAGCGGAACCTTTTCAATTAGTTGCCCTGTTTTGAACTTTGGGGTTGGGGTAGAAATTTGTACCTTCGATCAATATACCAATTAATTAATTAATTTTGATCTTCAATGTCACTTTAAACTGAATTAATGTAGCTTTCTCTATAAAGAGGTCTTTATTGCAAAATATACTTACTAAAGTCCCACATCACCCACATGCAATGCAATTTAGCGATGAAGTTATTACTGGATCTCTGGCCTAGTGGTTAGAGCAACCGCCTCGAATGCGGTAGGTCGTGGGTTGGATCCCCGGTTGAGTTATATCGAATACTTAACAAAAATGATACTAACAGCTGCCTCGCTTGGCGCTCAGCATTAATAGGTTATTGTTAGGACTGGTCAGCATGGTGTCAGAATAATGTGACTGTGTGGGACATCATGCTACATGTCTGCGGTATGATGCCACAGTGCTAGACATCACTATAAACTGTTACACTGCAGACATCGTAGTGATATGACTGAAAAATTGTTAAAGCTATGTTAAAAATCCAGATCTCTCTCTCTCTCTCTCTCTCTCTCTCTCTCTCTCTCACACACACACACACACACACAACTAACATGGGTACAGCCGTCGATATATGTTTGCTTTGTCAATGTATTCTTTCCCTTTTATTCTTCCACTGATAATCCATCGAAAATACATTACAGCTAATGAATCCTATAGAGATTGTGACGATATAAACGTCAATATAAAACTTTAAGCAAATTGACCGGAAAGTAACACAGCTAAAACACAGCCAAAACCATCTGAAACGAATAATGAGTCGGTCTATAGATATTATGAACTTATGAGCGAGTGACAGGTGTAAGGTAAAGTTGTTTGTGTTTGCAACATACACATTGGAGAGAATGTTGGTATAACTCGATGTTACTTTCATGTACGGTGGCTGAAATTTCATTGGATATTGTATTTATGGAAACTGTAATGATCTAAGCCTACAGCTAATCAAAATGACTGTCACATGTGCTAAAAATAGCCTGGCTTAGTCTAAACTACACGATCTTTAGCAGTCATTGCAATAAGGTACATTAGTTTTGCTAGACTAGACAGTACCAGTTTCTGAAAGTGCAAAGAATGAATTACCAAATATATAAAATGAGCAAACGAAGCTAGCAGTTTTTATTTTTATTGTATAGGTGCACATCAGAAGTAAAGGACAAGCTGAGTACTCTCTAACCCAAATTACACTCATCAATCATACAATCATACACCAAACCAAAGGGAATTAAAGTTCTTTTAACAATACCTAAGATATACCAGGTCTTTTTTTAAATAGGCAGTATAACAAGTGAGGAAAACTGGGGAAACTATTTTCTTTAAAAATCGAACCTATGGAAGATACGAAACCCATATAGCAAGAAATACTGAGGTTACAGGTATCACATTACCCTGCTATTTTACTATATATTGTCACATAATTTTCAAATGTACCACAGCTTTAGGAAAAAAGAAGCCAACCATTCTGATTGATTACCCAGAAAGCAATGACTCTGTTTACAATTTACACAACAAAATAACACGAAGAAGGATATGCTTTTATTTTAACCATGATTTTACCAGATTTTGCACAGACGGGTACAGGAATGTATATTTATGACGTCAGTTACCATGATGTAATACAATACATTTGCAGTCAGACATATTGCAAGAAAGTTATCACGTGACAAATGATGCTGGTCATCAGTTCCTCCATAGACCTATCAAAACCTAATTTTCAAATTATTTTTGGCCAGATATTGACATAACTTCTTTTAATCTTTTTGGCTACGGCATGGAGTTATATTCATTTTGATCTGATTAGACATTCTGATAAGATCATATTTATGTATTAAGTCAATATGCAATCGGGAACTGAAATAACAAGGTCTGCTTGTAGTCTTGTCATCTTTTTTATAGAAAACAAGACTTGAAAAAAAAAGAATAACCCCAACAACAAAATAACCTTTTCATTGCGATGGTTTGGCTCCATATTATAAAACAATCTCACAAAATTGGAATGAAAGAAAATTTAACTGGAGGGAAGTTTACGTTGCGTATGTTCTTTGGTTTAATCCTCCCGAGGCATCCAACCATCCTGGCCTTTGGTCAGAAGTGCTAACCGGCCAGGTAAAAATTACGTGATGGTTTACGCACAGCTTGCCTAAGGTCAGACAGCTGTTTTACGACTGACTGACAGCTGGCGACATGCGTTCTTAGGTTGCAACTGATTGATTGTCTTGCTTTAGTAAAAGTATTTACAGGCTGTTGAAGACGATTTGCCTACATTTTCCCGAATCCTCTAATCATCGTTACATTCTAAGATTAGAAAAGTAAACATTTCACCTCATAAATGAAGATTTTACCGATTCAAAGTCTGAAGATACAAAAACTAACTCCTTAATAAGTAGACTCGTTTTCTATAAGCGACAATAGGAGCTGTAATGTATTTGTGTTGGCGATGAATCACATTACTTGCTTAAATATTTTGATTTTAATAAAGAACATAAAATGGTATTTCCTCGTGCGCATTTGGGAATTATGCTTTAGGTTTTCAAAGTATATTTGTCAAGAAATAAATCAAGTTCCCTATGATACCAACAATTAGTGCATACTTTGTTTTCCCCTCGTAGTAAGATTGAGTTATTATTGCCTATATTTGTGCACGTGATAACCTATTTTTATTATTGTCATTTAAATAGTTTGTTCGCATAAGCTTGTACGTGCTAAAAGACAACGTATCAGTTGTTATATTATCCATGTTACTAACCGCCTCAAATTTACAAAACTCCACACTTTGCTGAAAAACCAGCAGATGTGGAAAGCCTGACAAAATATAGGTCGCAGAGACCTTCTTTTGCATACGTTAAGAGAAGTAAGCCAAATTTTCCCTCACGGATATTTCTCAAACACTATTTGATCGGTGACCATCCGAGTTGCTATGTCAAAATAATGCACATATCGTTCAAGATGACGAATACATTCTTTTTTAATCAGTTAACTTAACCTATTCTTGGTTTATTCAGGTACATACGAAAGGACTTGTTTCAATGGGTTTTTTAAAATTATTTGACACAATTCTCCAATTTGTGAGCCAATTAACGATTCAGTTAGATGTCCAGTTTTTAAACGATAATCAGGGATGACCTGACCATATGGACGAACTGGGCGGGTCGCCTAGAGCGCCAGGCTTCGAATTTAGCGGGGGGTGGTGGGGGGTGGGGTCAAGTCATAGTTTGCCTAGTGCGCCAAAAACTCGTGGAACACACACACACACACACACACAAACACAGTCACATATCTATCTATCTATCTATCTATCTATCTATCTATCTATATATATATATATATATATATATATATATATAGAGAGAGAGAGAGAGAGAGAGAGAGAGAGAGAGAGTTAAATATTATTTTCACTTATACAAGTGCAGCTTTTATAATTTTATAATCAATTATGCTATAAACATTAATTAAACATTTAAATACTTCACAGTTAATTTAGTATGTGTAAATGTGCCTTCATGCCTATGTTCCAGAAATATCCTCACTATTTTTTATAATATTTTAGGCCCAAAAGATCAGTTCCAACTAACCTGACAGGCACTGGTCAGTCATTTTCGTGTCTCACTGTTAAACTTCAGTGGAAAAATTATATAATTTGATATGGTCAATTTTCCTACTAATTTCAGTGTCTTCTTATAATTTGCTTAATTGGATCGAAAATGACTTGACTCAAAACACACACATACACACACACTACGATAACCAGTCAGCCACAACGGGTCTCCACGAATTATTTCAGCTTTAAAGAATAGTCTAGCTTGTAAAAATGATAAATTGCCGCGACATGTATAAGAGAAACATTCTTATGAAAATAATGTTTCTGTCTATATGTAATTACCTATATCGTACAATTTGAAAGACCGTTCCGGTAGAGCGTCCGCCTTGTATGCGGGAGGTCACGGGTTCGAAGTCATCCCAGAGAATTATAAAAATGGTACTAACAGCTGCCTCGCTAGGCCTCAGCGCTTGACATCACTATAAACTGCCAAAATGCAGATATCGTAGCAATATGACTAAAAAATTGTTAACCTACGTTAAAAATCAAAATCACACACACACACACACATAGACACCCCCACTCACACACACCCCCACACACATAGACACCCACACACACACCCACACACACTTTGAAAGTTACAGTAGTAGGGTGGAAAATTGAAACCTTTAAAACTTCAGACACAGTCTTAAATATCATCTCTTTGCCAGTTTTGCTTTCTCATCAAACCTTGATCTTGATCTCATCAAACCTTGATCTTGATCTCATCAAACCTTGATCTTGATCTTATCTAACCTTGATCTTGACCTCGTCAAACCTTGATCTTGATCTCATCAAACCTTGATCTTGATCTCATCTAACCTTGATCTTGATCTCATCAAACCTTGATTTTGATCTCATCAAACATTGATCCCTAAATATTCACCGACAAATTAGCATGCGTTGCTCATTCATTCTCATCTACCACTGATGAAAGGCAGACAATTTGATAACACTGCTTATAAATAAAAATCCTGGTGAAACCTTTGCTAAAACGTGAAAAATTGTGTTCGAAAGGAAGACAAATATGAAAAACAAGCAAAAAATGTATTAAAGAAATTTTCCATAATGAGTTTAAGATAATATTGCTTGTAAATAGAATGGATGAACGCGCAACAGCTATCTCTTATAATTTCAACTCATTTACAATATTTCCAAAATCATGTATAAATAATACATAGGTAGGTAGATACGTTGATAGGTATTTTGTTTCTTATCGTACAAACTTACCAATTAAATTCCTTTTTTGACACAGCCATCCCTGATTCTTCCACAAAGGAAAATCATCATGAAATTTGCAGAAAGCATTGTCAATACCTGATTTGGCTTGTAATTAATAGAATTTGGATGATTTGTAATATTCTTGTTTGGAATAATCCTGAAATCCTTTGGAATACTCCTTGTGCGTGAATTCATCAGATATGTTCTGTAGAGTCCTAATTATATCCGACCAAGACTCGACGAAGGAAGCACAACTTAATGATTCTAAAAATCGAAGTACGTTTTCTCCTCTTTTTTGCAGTGAATAAACGTTATGCCTACACGGAAATGAAATATCCTGCAGTGATTGTGAATTAAATCGGCGGTAAATCCCACTCTAACGATATTTTTCATAATCATTAAATGTTATCAGCTTTGGTTTCCTTCTCTTGCTTAAACATAATGGCTTAGCTGCTTGCCGATCTGAATCTTCCAGAAGCCAGAATTAATCAAATGCCAGCCTATGGTCGAGGTTTACCAATTTAGATGACACAACAGCTGACTAAAAGATCCATCAGGTCTAAGTTTGTGTATTTGTATCTGTTAGCATCAACCAGGAAATGAAAGTCTGTAATCTGTCTTCAGTGGTAATAGCCTGTCAAGAAAGAATCCATGATGGAAAAGTGGAGAGGTGACTTATAACTCACGAGTGCGCGGACAGAGAGCTATTTCTGTTCCAGCGGTCAGCAAATATAAAAATATATCAAAGCCCTTGTTTGGCACACTCGTGTAAAACATGAACCACACATTTAATTTTATTGTAGGAGGGATGGGGTAGTTTGCCTGATACTTAGATTCTGAATAATTTTTTTATATTTTATTAGGAAAGATTATCTTGTCAACCTATCAAAATGACTTTATGAAGGCGGGGGGGGGGGGGGGGTATGCATTATTTTCGTGTCCCTCCAACGGAGAGTTTGGAACTTGTTTCGATCAAAATTCCAGCTATCTTCCCCTAAAACAAATGGTCTGTGCCTTATGATAATCTAAAAGGGGTAGAGTGTCAATTTCAACTTATGATATTCTGTCGTTTCAAGAGATAGATGACTACGCCATATATAAATATATGTCACGTTTATGACAAGTGGCGTGGACCGAACACATTGTTTGTGACAGGTAAAGAAAATGTGGTTCGCGCCCCCTTAAATTAACGCCAATCAATTTCGTAAGTAGCATTCTTGGATAATAAATAATACTATTTTAAAAATATTGCTGAAAAGCAACTCATGGACACAAAAAAAACCTTTCAATGAATAAATAGAAAATAAAACAAAAATAAGGGTCGGATTTTGGGTGTGGTGGCGATACGCAATTATATTAGGGACCAACAATTCATGGGTGCACGCATAATGGGGCAAGGGGGGGGGCATTTGCCCTTGATTTCACATCTAAACATCTTAATAGCTATTGCATGTTGCCCCCCCCCCCCCCACCGCCCCCGAAATAATTTTGCAAGCGCTCCTGCATCAATTTCATGTTCTGGGGCGGGTCCTGATTCTCGAATTTTAAATTTCTGCTTGTCAAAAGCATGGGAAAATATCATGTTCTAATTTATAGTTAAATAATATCATATTATAACCGTTAAATTATTTGAAGAAAAAAATTAATTATCTTGAGATAAAAGAAAAAATATCGCAACTGAAAAGAAAGTCGCAGCCCCTCCCCAATTAAACTTATCAATATGTAAATCATTGTATGAATTTTTAATGTAAATAATGACACTAAAATTCTCTGATTATGCACACACTATATCTGATACCCTGTGAACAACATTATGTTGTCATTAAGGAGCTTGTTGATAAAAAATCGAAAGTGATGACACTGTAGACTGCAATTTACAACTGCAATATGGATATAACAAGCATACAAATTTCAGCCAGCACCCGGGCAAGATATTATCAGAGATCGCCAGTACATTTTCTGTTTTTGAATTTTACGTAATTTTCCAGGTCCACTAGAAAATTACTGTTTTTGCAGTACCTGACTGTAAACTTGTTGATAATATATATTGAGCTAAGAACAAGCGTCATCTTTTATCCAAAAATTTAAAGAATTTGTATCTCAAAAATGGGAATGCGACTTTAATTGATATTAATTATGCCGGACTCAAATTATGCGTGGAAACAATTATTTGCATTTATCGTGATGCTGCAGACTTCGTGAAAACAGTTAACGGAAAACAAAAATCTAGCAGCGATATTTCCAAGAAAAATTTCCTTGCTTTGACATCGATTGCATAATTGCTATAAACAAAATCCTTCGTTATCTAAGATAGTTTAGAATGCACGGCATAAATGAATCACTTGAAAATTATAAATTTATAGAAACATGCGTACATCTATAACAACGAATAATTATGGACAAAAACAGCATTGACTGTATTTCGTAGAGGTGGTTAACTCAGAGGGTATGAAAAGTGGTACCATGGTCCCTAAGAGGTATCATATTTTAAATGTATCAGATTCTTCTAAAAAAAAATCTTATGTTATTTGTGTCAAATTTGTGTAGTTTTGCAAGCATTAAAGTTTATTCATATTTGGAAGCTAAGTCCAGTCTTTCATTACTTAGTAAAGTACCTAGGTAATTCTGATTCAGAGACAAACCCCATTCTTTAACTATCGGTCTGTGGTTGGTGGGTTTTATGATTCCAACTATACTTAAAAGCTATATTTGTCATTTTGTAACTTCATTCTTTGTATATCTGTGTCTACGCCACGTGCATTCATATATATAATAATCTATGAATAATTAATATGCAGAATAAAAAATAAAGGTGTCTCATCTATTGGATGAGACTCTTTGAAATGCCAGAGGGCAAAGACGACGTTACAGTCTACAATAACAAGGAGAATAAACTGTGATCGCTGGCATAGCAATGTTAGAAAGCTTCTATTTTTTTAAACGTAGGGATTTGGTGAGGGTGAATGACACAAATGTATCTTTTTAAATATTTAATCAGAGATGTGAAGATACTTTTAGGCAAAACCGTTATTAGGAGATGGAATGAATAGAAAACTGTGAGAATGAAGATATGCCTCCCTTGTCAGAAATGTCTAGAATTATTAGGGGATAGTGAAATTTTGGTTACATAATTACTATGCTCAGAGCGAGTAATTTGAAACTCAGTGCTAAAACAGGAAGATATTTTAATATTCTTTTTACGAAGATAGATTGTGTAAAATATATTTCTTATGAAGACAGATTGTATGAAATTTGTAATGTTAATATTGAAAATAAATTCCATTTTTGAACTACTGGTCCACTGTATGAAAAGTTATGAAGAAAATATTTACCTTCTTTCTTATACAAAAACACAGCTTCAGAAGAATTTAAGACTAATATACAAAATGATAATTAGAAGAATTTTATGACTAATTTACAAAATGATAATAAGACGAATTTAAGACTAATATACAAAATGTAATTAGAAGAATTTTATGACTATTATACAAAATGATAATTAGAAGAATTTAAGGCTAATGTACAAAAATGTCTCCTCTCAAATTATATCTAAACACAACATTAAATAAATCTGCAGACTGAAACTCAGAGACATATGAGATAATAATTAGAAATAGGAATCTGAAATAGGAATGGAATCAACTGTTCAGTTTCCTCCTTATATACACCTCCAAGAGTCTATTACGAATATATGTCACAACATACCTCACGTGACAGACCATACTGCTCAATATATTATTTCACAATACCTATTCACGTGACGTACGTCGCAGTACTGAACCACTTGATTCTAACAAGCCAACCATAAAGAACTCCAAACTCCAAAACATGTTTGTTGTTAGAAATTTGACAACGTATATTTATAAGCCATATGCAATCTCCAGGCACTCTTAATATCTTAAAATAGAAGATATACCCATATAAAAAATAACTATGTAATGTATTATTTATAGATAATCAGTACAATGCATGGATTTGTATCACTGGCCACAAATAAATACTTTATTATTATTATTATTATTATTATTATTATTATTATTATTAATGATGTTGTTGTACCAAATCAAAGTATTTTATTAATGGGTTTTTTAAAACACTGTCCTGTATATTTAATTTATATTATTTCCTGGCTCTTCTTAATGATTATATGTTATATACATTCGTATTTAATACTTGGTCTTGTCCAAAATCAAGTTCACTGTGTATATGACCAGGGGCATTTATTTTGCAACCAACAAAATACATAGTGAATATTTCACTGTGAGATTCAGATCATTATTAATGTAAACATGTTTTACCTGAATTGGATTTAAAAGATACAGTCTTGATTATGACTCTTGAAAACTCTAGAATGGAGTATCCATTAAGTAAGAGAGTATTTTTGAAAATGGTAATCGCCACCTAGGTCAAGCGGAGGGATGTAAAATCTTGTTTATCCAAAATTTACTCATTCTTGCGTTAATCTAGAATCATAATCGGTCTTATTGTTTTCAGTTTCTCATTTGGGTGGATTTGTTTATTCAAACATTATTCACTGGAAATGCAAAGTGTTCATCAATAAAATTCTTGGACTGGTACACTAATGTGTAATTATATTGAATTCAGACACGAACATTCTTGGAACGGTTCACTAATGTGTAATTATAGTGAATTCAGACACGAAAATTATTGGACTGGTACATTAATGTGTAATTATAGTGAATTCAGACACGAAAATTATTGGACTGGTGCATTAATGTGAAATTATAGTGAATTCAGACACGCAAATTATTGGACTGGTACATTAATGTGTAATTATAGTGAATTCAGACACGAACATTTTTGGATTATATTATTGTGATACATCAAAAGACTCTTAGCACATCGCCACAGTCCAGGCCACTGACACATTATCACATTCGAGACTAAAGGCACATCGACACATTCAATATTGGAAAATATTTGGAATGCTACTGGAATTCAGTTTGAACTTTATACATTTGGACTTGTGCCACAGATTCGTAACAACACAGAAACTAAAATTCGTAGCTTCCATAACAAAAATAATTATTTATTAAATGAAGATAATTAAAGAAAATTAACATACTCTTCTAAACGTGGAACTAATTTATATCCATTTTTTTCTTTCATGAAAATTAATGGCAGAGAGCGTAAATCATGAAGTTCTGCTGATATTCCACCTTGCCGATCCCAGTCCTTCCCGACAAAGACAAATTATGGACAATTTGTTCTGTACCAAGCTGGATATCAGCTCAGAATGAATAAACATCTAACTTTTTCTGTTAGAGAAT
The DNA here is from genome assembly GCA_028554795.2 of Sinohyriopsis cumingii. NCBI lineage: Eukaryota > Metazoa > Mollusca > Bivalvia > Unionida > Unionidae > Sinohyriopsis > Sinohyriopsis cumingii. The sequence continues at coordinate 98,771,687 of CM068839.1, forward strand.
TTGGAAAGTATATAGTCTTAAAAAAGGAGATTTGTAAGTATGTACGACTTGAAGTTATGTGATAAAACTACAATTTATGTTGTAAATATTGTCAGTGAGTTGTGGTTCCAGGCACCCAAGGGCAATTTTCTCCAGTAGTGACCATACGTTTCAACAGAGAACAGTTTTTATGTCAGTCGCCAACCTCCATCCTACCCCTTCTATCAGCCCAAATAAGGCTATGCGAAGAATTTCAACTACCAAATAAAAAGCTCCCGAATGCCCCCCACTTTGCCTGCTGTCTGGGGACAATTTTCCCCTCCACACTATCAAACCCACCCACCCCCCATGAGCTGCCACTGATTTTTGTACAGTAATATTGGCTTAAATTTTACCATCTTGTTATTGATGTAGAGTACGTTCACAACATTACCTTAAAAACTTAAAGAATGTTTCATATCAAAACTGATAGCGTGTTGCCGCACTGTTCTATACAAAGTCTAGCATGTAAGAAACTTAATTTGAAGAATAAAATAAAGATTTGAACTAAGATCACCCGATTTCGAGCGAAAAGAAATAGCATTGGAAAGTGGACAAAGGAAATGATAGTTTTATTCTGTTTTGTCCTGAATATCGACTAAAATCTTGTGACGGCGGAGATGCATCGCTTTCAGAAACTAGGTACAAACTCATCGTAGTGGGGTTAATTTATTTGTTTGTTTGTGGGGGTGGGATCTATTTTTTCCACAATATGTTATTGCGCTACATTATAAACGCAAGATCATTGTAGGAGGTGAAGGGCACATGTTCTTTCAAAATAAATGCCGTCGAATTTATCTGTGGCGAAAAGGGTGAAACGGTTTAAAACGTTTTAACACCCACCCTATGGTTTATCGCAGTATAAGCAATATTTTATAAAACTATTAGAGGACTGTATAGAATTTGAACTGAACTAAATGGAGATGCAAATATGTTTTTAGAGCAATATCCGTGTTATTTTGGTTGTAAAATACCGCCAAAGTACGAAATGCTCTTTTACTTTTGCGCGTGTTGAAGCTTTCAGTTGATCAGCAAAACAGTACACTTTTTAATTTTAACGCAATATCCAGATACAATGTCAAATGCCGACAGTACCTTTTGTCATGGCATATCATATAGACAGTACATTTTGTCATGGCATAGTATATATCCAGTACCTTTTGTCATGACATAGCATATAGTTAGTACCTTTTGTCATGGCATAGTAAATATAGACATTACCTATTGTCATGGCATAGTATATTGCCAGTACCTTTTGTCATGGCATAGCATAAGTGTTCAATGCTATAAATTTTGTAATCATATATATATCTTCCTATAACAAACTGTCTTAATTTGTCATTCTTCGTATTTAAAACACTAGAAAAGTGTTGGTCTGTAACAGTTTATCTCTAAGGGTTTTATTTTGACTTAAAACAACGCAGTAGCATGTATTTATGTAGGCCAGTAACTCGGCCATTTCACCCGTGATCATGTTGATTGTCGGGTGAGGGGCTGATATCACCTATTCATTAAAATCTGCAATTGTCTACATCCAAATCTAGCTGCACACATCGGTGTACATTTTATACACTCATAGGTAGTTCTCGTGGCTGTGCAGCTACCGTCGGCTGAGGGGTTCTTTTGGTGACATGTACATTATATTTTCGGTGCAAATCATATGTTTGGTGACTTGTAAATCCACTTGGAATAGCACAACCAACTGTCATGTGGCCATTTTGAATTTCGCGCGTTATACGGAAGTAATTAATTACCGGTATGTGAGTAGTAAATGGGTCCACCCTAGGGACAATGGGAATTAGCATTACAGACCCACCCACCCCCCGGGCCATTCTAGGGACAATGGAAATTTAACATGGAGAAAACCCTGGGCCACTCTAGGGACAATGGGAATTTAACATGGGGAATAAAGTTTGGGCTTGAAATTTTCTCTCTCCTTTTCCTCCTCTTCTTTTTTTCTTCTTTCCTCCTCCTCTTTCATCCTTGCCTCTTCGACAATGGCCTCCGCGGCCAGTTCATTTAGTATGCGCCTGGCATATTCCAGGTGCATCTGGAGTTCTAGCAGTTTCACAATTCTGGTATTCATTGTCTTGTCAACGAATGAACAGGGTAGCTAGACTACCCAGCGAGTTTCAATTTATACTGAAAGCGCGGACGTGATGGAAAACATCCCCCTAAAAACATAAAATTGATCTTACCTAGATCATGACCAAACAACGCGCGGACCTAAAAGAAACACACACTCACTTTTTTATACTACCCATTACTATTCTAAAAATTTTCATTAATCACTTCAATATACTATCCACATACGCAAAGCAATCAAACCCCAAATCTACTCTTCCCACACGTCAAACATAAAAAAAAACATGATTTTAATCTACTATCCACACAAACGTACGTGAGCACTTACAAACACACAATCCTATACACAAACACATACACTCGCATCACAAAAGAGTCAGTGTTTATATTCACACTACTCTACCTACACACATTGGCAAATCGATTGTTATTTCTTTTCTAGAGTATTGGGTAGCCCTGAAAAGGGCTGGGTTTTTTTGTTTGCTATGGCAATCTTTTAGTTTCTAAGAATGCGTCGTCCTCTGAGGATAGACTTTCTGGCGATAGGTCTGCTTCTTCGGAAAGAGAAGAAGAACTCTTTGGTGTCGATACGACAATCGACAGAGCCTCTGTCAGGTTCAGGTTCATGCTGCTGCTGCTGCTGTTGTTGTTGTTGTTGTTGCTGTTGCTGCTGTCTCTGAAGTCTGTACTTCTCTGTCCATTCTTCTTTCTCCCTGTTCACTTCTTCTCTGAAGAGCTCTTCTATCAGGTCTTCAGTGACTTTTAGCATTCTCACATTCTCTATCTCTTCTGGCTTCGGTATCAGACTGTGTCTGACCCTATGCAAATTCACGTAGGCTTCGTTTAGCTTAGCTAGTTTGGAGCACATCTTCGTAGGAGGATGAGTCGACAATGGATGGTTAGACTGGAAATTACCTCGGTTCTTAAAGTCAAAGCGCGGACGTGAAGGAAAACATCCCTCTACGGTTTTCGAGCCGTAATTGAACATGAGTGTCATGAGAGGGATAGTAAGAAGTCAAAGAGCATGAATCAACATTCTTATAGCCAAACAAAAGACAAAGGCATTTTTTCAAAACACAACATTTTTTATTCAAAATCACTTAACACTAACCAACAACTCTAACATTTTTAACAATAATCCAACAATATAACATCAAACATTTTTTTTCAATTTACACATTATTTTGGACAGGGTTGGCAACGTTGTGAATGAAATTGTGATTTCCACTGTTGGAAGTCATTAGGCCATTGATGGACACTACGTTTCCTAGCTTGAGACAAAAGATAAGCATAATGGTCACAAAACCATCGATCTACTTTCACATCGTTTCTAGAAGAAGAACGAGGACCAAAATGAGTCACTAAATGTTCTAAGGAATAGCCCAGGCTGCGATGATGCAGAAAATACACACAATATTGTCCACACACCAAGGAATCTGTGCCTTGTAATTTCACATTATTGAATCGGGTGGTCTGAGCATTTCTTCTCATAAAGTCAATGATATCGTCTTCCAAAGGGGGCAATCCATACGAATCAAAATATTCCACACATCCTTCTTGAGGAAAGTAGACGGCTACCCAATGGGTTCCTGGGAGATGACTGTCGTCCGTGTTGATCACATAAGCTAGATGGTCTTGAGGTTTGCGATGAGGGAGTTCATCTTTAGCACAGACGACGGGATTCCAAGAAGCCGTATACGAACTTTGGTTCAAAAGGTAATAATGTTCCCAGGTATCCATGTTTTTTTCTTCTTCACAGGTAATGATAAGTCATCAATTCGATCCTGACCTTTTGCTTGTAAATGTCTGACAAGTAAAAGGCGTTTGGCTCCGACTTCTTATTCTGGTCAAAGAGAGATTCGATGCGACGACGCTCCAGAGACGTTAATGGAGGAGAAGAATGTTTATTCAAGCCTTTATACCACTCGTTCAACACGAATTCTATCTCGATGACACCCCAAGCTTTGTCCAGATATTCGTCCAATTTTTCTTCTTGGCTCAACATTAGACATTTGTCGTGTTGAATTTGACTGGGATCATTGTTGTGACATCCATAGCATTCTTCCTTGATCAATTCTTTCATTACATCTGTCAGGAATGTAGCAAAACAGGAGACTAAATGGGCTTCTTGTTCTGGCCATCTCGACTTCATCATGACAACTTCTTCGTCTTTGTCTTGGGATTCTTCCAGGGTCTCCTCACATTCCATGTCCAAAGTTTCTCCACTAGGTAAAGAGGGATAACAGTCTTCCATGGCTTCTAATAATCTAGAATGACTTCTCTCAAACTGTTGATTTCTATCGTATTGTCGAATTCTGCATACAGGATGACGTTCAACGTTGGATCACCAGGGTCTCGGTTTGCAAACTGAATTTCCACACGAATCTGGCCGGATTTTATAGGGTGGAAATGTCCCTCGTCGCTGCCTTGGTCTGGAGTGAAATCGAAAGCCCACAAAGCATAGCCTCCTGCGTAATCCTCGTACGTAATGCCATGACTGGTGTTGGTTCCTAACTGTCCCGTGGCTTCGTACAGGGACAAGTACGATCTCAAGTAATTGTTCTGGGTAAAGTTAGGCTCAAAGGGTCGGGTACACAAGGTCTTGCCGTCGCGACTGACTTCGATCTTGGACACGCCAAAGTGTCGAAACTCAAAAGGATTTTCGTTGTGAAGTCCATTGAAAGCTGAATTCCTGACGATACCAACGATCAAACGTTTGTTCCATTCTAGATTATTAGAAGCCATGGAAGACTGTTATCCCTCTTTACCTAGTGGAGAAACTTTGGACATGGAATGTGAGGAGACCCTGGAAGAATCCCAAGACAAAGACGAAGAAGTTGTCATGATGAAGTCGAGATGGCCAGAACAAGAAGCCCATTTAGTCTCCTGTTTTGGAACAAATGATCTTCGATCATGGATCGCTGTCCAACAGGAATGGTGAACGTTTTCACTTCCACTCGTCGGATCGGATACTTGGCGGTCGTTCTGCTCAACGTCTGACTTACATCGTTTCCCACTTTAGGTAACACTTCCACACGACGCACGTAAAGTCGGGCTTCTTGAATGAAAGTTTTGTATTCATTGGCATGGGCCATCAAATGGAAAGCGGCACTGCTACGATTCAGTCTCAGACGGATATCCACTCCGTTCAGCAAATACTTCTCTTGTAACCACATGTCCAAATGCAAACGATCCATCAGTTCTAAACATCGCCCTTGCAGAATTTTATTTCTACGTGTGTTAAACCCCACATTGTGAGGTTCGTCATCTGTTGCGAGGGCTGTGTTGTTAAACGTGCCTACACCTGCCGTGTCAGGTTTCCATACCACGCAAGTATCCAGATGAGTATTCTTGGCTTCTTTTCCGCACGTCAAGAGATTTTCCAGGTAGGCACGATATGGGTAAGTATCCATGCTGCTGCTGACCAGTTTGTCATTCAAGTACAAGTCCACTTCGCTGAACAAGGAATGCATGAAATTGTTGACGGGCGCTACTCTATCATTGGCTCCAGGATTGGTGTTGTCCGTTTTGATCACTTTGACTTTCAAATACAGGTAACTGCTATTCAGATCGATGTAATCTTTGGGTTGTCCTTTGATGTCAAACTCGATGGGAGCGGAATCCGTCAAAGAGGAGACGGGATGAAATTCCACCCACTGGGATTCTTGCATCGTCATCATGGTGGGGGGCATGGCAAACAGATCCAGTTCCGACTTGGAACAAGCGCAAGACTCTCGGTGCATCATTTTATTCTGTTTCTCGATACTTTAATAGTCTCAAACGGTTCTTCTTTTCTTGGACTTTCTAGCTTTAGAAGTGTGAAGTCTGGTGAAAGGGTGTTTTCTTCGTCGTCTCTTTCTGCCTTGTCCTTGCTGAATGCCTGACTCGGTAGTGTGCAGGGCATTTATAGGTGTGTCTCATCGGCCCAAAAGGTCTTTACCCGTTTGCAGCAAGACATTTTTGCCTGCCCTCATGAAGGCTTCTTTAGGGTTTTGTTTGTCGATGATGACATTTTGGAGAAATTCTTTGCCTTGCGTCAGTACCGCATCTTTCAAGGCGTGCAATCCGCGTGTCACCATCGGTTTCAACACCGGGGCCACCGAACGAAAGGCCGATTTTAACATATCTCCTAAACCGTGTCCTCGCTGTCGAGCAACCCCTCGGTACACTGGATACATGACTTACGAGTCGTGAGAGAACCGTTTTCGAAAATGGAGTTTCACCGTGACTTTTCCTTTGGTGAATGAAATATTTTGTCCCAAATCTCCTTTTATAGCAATGTTGACCGTGTCCAAATACGACTTGCTGACAGGCAAATAGTGAGGATGTACAAATTCGCGGTGGACGTGATAAGTGTTTCCACCTTCCTCGTCAGCGTTCGTGGCAGAATCCACTTTGAAAGGAATGACACGCACTAACGGCACAGAGGTGTGTCCCACCACGTTGTACTCCACCACATCGGAATACACGAACATTAAATTCAGTCCTTGGTTCAGTTCTACCGGGGCACGAAATAACTTGGCAAAAGACTCGTTGTCATAAATGACTGGTAATTCGTTTTTCTTGAGCATGGTCATTCTCATGTCCATGTCTCCGCCCAACATGTCAAATAATTCAGGACAAAATAAAATGGACAGGATTTTGCTCCCGTCAAATTTCATCAAGAAGCGACGAGCTGCTTTGTGGTATTCCATGGTGACACTTTTTCTGACACTTTCCAAAGCTTTAAGAAACACGACATTAAACCTGGAGGCTATGGTGCTCACCAAATGTTGACCACTAAAATAATAGCCTGGGGGAACGAACAAGTGGTAGGTCCACTTTTGAGTTTTGTCATCATAGGTTTTGTGATCATATTTGACATGGGTATTCAAGTACTTTTGCATTGACTCGTCATGAACTTCCACATCAAATTTATTTTGATTGGGAAGGACATTGTGGACTTGGGTCGGGTGAATGATTTCCACTAAAGCCACTTCCCAATGGGCTTCGTGATCTAACGGGATGGCCTGAGGTAATTTGGCCGTGTAACAGCACAACGTGTTCTTGGGAAACACCTCCATGGAACTGTCACTGGGTAAGGTTAAGTAAAATTGGTTTTGGTGACTCATAATTCCAGAGTTCTGTGGCTGTCCGAGGGGTTACTGGACGTCAGAGGCGTGTCTCCGCCTAAAATGGGGTTCTGGTTGTGGTTGTTATTGGAGTGGTGACTGGCACTGACACTGGACACTAGGTTCCCGTTGTTCCCGTTCGAGGAGAATTTCAGGGAGGGATTGGGAAGCAGGTATCCGATGCAACTGCTCAATAAAATGGTCCACAATTGTTTGTCTCCTTGTTGCAAACTCAAATTGGCAATGGCTGTCCCGATGACACAATACACCACGAAGATTTGGCAGAAAAAGACGATTTGCGTTTTAGGCACACGTTCTCCGCACCACACCCACAAGGGTTGTTTTTGCAAATCTTGTAGAGAAGAACTGGGTGAAGGATTGGTAGCCGTAGTAGCTGCGTCTGTGTGAAATGGCATGATGGTCACTTCTTTTTATAGTCGATGACTTGCGAAGCGTCGATCCAAGAATCAAAACTGGGTGGTTATCCTTTCCAACGTACTTTGACTTCTTTGACACGTCGTTTGCCCACTTTACGGGTTCTCCGTTCGAGAATGCTTTAGATGTCGTACACGTCGTCTTCTTTTTTGGTGACACGTTGTAACTCGGGTAAATAGAACGTTCCTTTGAGCACTTCTCCGTTCATGTCTTCCAATTTATAGACGGCAGGATGACGGCCATGCACTCGTCCAGTGACACGAAACAATTCGGTCGTCCAGTTAGGTAAGTAACCTTTGTCGAAAGTGCGTTTGGTTTTGCCAATGCGCACCCAATCTCCTACGGCCAACATTCCACTTTTCTTGGGGACAGCCCTCGTCGGGGACGTACCAAACAGGCGCTCAAACACCAGCACTTCGTTCTCGGGAGTCACTTCTTGCGGGGCACGTCCGATGCTTCGATGGTAAGATTGGTTGTACGCTTGCACCAGGTGCGGTAAGATGTCGATGTACTTCAGAGTGTGGTGATGCGTAAAATATTTCCACATGCGTTCTTTCAATGTGCGTTGAAAACGTTCCACGATGCTGGCTTTGGTTTCGGGATTCTCGGTGGTAAAAAAATGAATGTCACGTTTCTTTAGTTCTTTTTGGAAAGCTTGGTTCAGAAATTCGGTACCTTTGTCCGTTTGCCATCGAAGAGGGTGACGACCGCTTTGTTTCAACACCCGTTGCAGGGCTCGCACTAACTCGCTGCTGGATTTGGAAGTCAAGGGCACGACCCAGGCAAATTTGGAAAAGACGTCGATGACACAAAACAAATATTTGTAGCCACGATTGTAGCTGGCCAAATGAGAGACATTGGCTAAATCGGCTTGCCATTGATGATCGATGCCTTCCACTCGGGTGCGACTTCTGGCAAACTTGCGTCGAATGGGTTTGTGTAAAGTGTAGGTAGCTTGTTCTTGTAACCATCGTTGCACTTGAGGTAAACGGAGACTTTTCAGTCGAGTTTTGGCAGCACGATACAATTTTTGAACTCCTGCGTAACCTGCAGGATGGGAGGGATCGTAGTAAATGCTGGCTAAGACTTTTTCCATTTTTTCGTGTGTAATAAGTCACCCACTCTTCGGTGATGCTAATTTGGGTGGGTCGAAAGGGTGGTTTAGAAACGGATTTACGTGTCAGATGGGCTACGGGAGTAGAAGTCGAAGGTAGTGGTGGTGGAGGTGGCAATGGAATGGCTTTGGTTTTCTTTTCTTTTTTCACTTCTCGTTTCCCTTCTTTCTTTTTCACTTCTGTTGAAGGAGGAGTGGACATCATCTTTTTAACCCAAGCTTTCATTTCTTCTCGTTGGGGTGTGGGGCACGGGGTCAACAAGGATGCTGCAATCTTACTCGAAATGGGAGCTGCTGACGGTGTTTGAAACACTTCTCGCATCTCTTCTTCCTCAGGTCTTCGTGGGGTAGCATCTCTGGTGACCCCTGGGGATGGTAGTAGTGGTGGTGGTGGTAGTGATGATGGTGCTGGACTTTTCATGAAGGTCTTAAAATCTTTCAGAGTGGGTAGAGCTGTTTCGTCTAAAGCTTTCTGGTGAAAGAGTTGCAGTCGTTGCAAGAGTTTACCGTACTTTTGCGATTTTTCTGTTTCGGACAAATCTTGGCGATCCATCAAGGACTGCAATTCGTGTTGTAACTGGGACATCTCGCTCAAATTGGGATTGGGAGGTAAATGCGGGGTGCGTTGTTCTTGCCAACGATGGTATTCCATCCATCGTTTGTAAGGCACTAAAGCTAGTTTTCGTCCTTCCATGGGGCTGTCAGGGGTCAATTCTGAGATGTTGGGACTTCCGAGGGTCTTTTTATCTTGCTCCCACCAGTCCTCCCAACATGGCTGCCAAGACTCCTTTCAGTAAGGGGCCTAACAAGAGGGTAAAATGCCTCCACGTTGGACCAACATCTTCTTCTTTTGACAAATGGGAATTTTCTTTTGAACCATTTGGCGAAGAACGTGACGATGTTTGCCTAAGCATTGTTTCTGGTGTTTGGACAAAGGGATCGTGCCTTTCAAGACGTTCAAACAGCATTCGCACACGGTATCGATGACCTCTTTGGAGGCCGATTGAATTAGTTTTTTTCGTAGAGGTGGAGAGGACAGATAACATGTCCCCATGTTTGACTAAACGAGGAGGCAGTCCTTTTCTTTTCTTTCCTTGGGGTTGTTTAGAAGAGGGATGTTTTCTGGAGCGTGACATCTTCAGGAGCACCAAAACACTGATACCCCGACTTGGTCACAGGCCTTTTTTATACTGGAACGCGTCGCCACTGATTGTCTTTACGTCGTATCAATTTGAGGACAGGCATGACACGTCGTGCAGGGGTACGCAACGGACTAAATCGAGCCAGTTCTTGCTTGGACAAATCCAGTAAACTTTGTAACATGCCCGATCTTTCTTGAACTTTGATTTTGGGAGAAGGTACTTTGTGAGCAGCAGCCACTGCCACTAAATTGGAGGGTCCTGCCACTGGGGAAGTTCTTTTTGGGGTCATCACCGGAGACGTTCTTGGTGTGATCAACGTCTCAAAGTATTCTTCAGTTCTTGGTGTCATCAACGGAGAAGTGGATGAACGTGAGGCTGCCGGAGACGCAGTCACCGCCGTGGCAGGTCATGGTTTGCGAGTGTAAGGTTGCGTCCTGGCCGAAGTGCCTCTCTTGCGACTAGTTTTCTTCTGTGGGCTTTTCTTTTTCTGGGGACTTTTTCTCTGTTTCTTTTTCTGGGGCTTCTTTTCTTTTTCAGGGGTGGTGTCTGGTAAGAGGAGGGTCCCGCCACTGGAGAAGTTCTCCTTGGGGACCTGGTCTTTTTATTCTTCTTGGGGCTTCGTTGCACTGTTTTCTTGGGGAGAAGTTTGGGGGCATTAGGATCCCATCTTAAGAGAGAGCGAATGATGACCCCTCCTAGAGTACCGCTCCCTCCAGGTTTCAAAATGATTTGTTTTTTGGTTTGAGTGTCGATGCGGGAATCGGCCAGTTGGGTCAAAGCGACTTTGTTTCGATCAAAAAAGCGTTTGGTTTGATGAGGAATCTGAATGATTCCTTGGAGTAATTGACGTGCCGTCACCGTGAACCATCGTAAGACTTCTTTGAGACTAGCTTCTAAGACACGAGCTCGTGTTTGTGGATTTTTTTCTCGACTGATGCCATACAAGGCACGAATCAATTTGACGGGAAGATGCGACTGAAGGGACGTCATGTTCAAAATGTGTGTGAGACAGACGAAAAGGGTCTGAGGTTTTTATAGATTTTTTGTGGAGTGAAATTAAGTCGAGGACGGAGATGTGTACAGGACAGGCCCTCCGTCTTGGCACCAGTGGTGAAACAAGTGGGTACGAAATCGCAAATCATCGGGGGTCGTAGGTTTCAAATCGACGAGTAAATAGGTGTGTGGAGTTTGAGTGGCATCGTCGTAAGCCTGAGTCAGCCAAGGCGTTCCTAACTGTTTGGCTAAGACTTGCACTTGCGATTTATCTCGAGGGCTTTTAAACAAGACCACGTAATGCGCATTGAGACTGATGGTGCGATGGGCTTTACTTTGTTGAAACAAGTTTTGGGTGATGTAAACGACACTGGCATTACAGTGATGCCCTTTGCGCGTGAACCACAGTTTAATTTCTTTTTCGTCTTCTCCTAACATGTCGTCGAAAATGACCAAATGGGTTAGACGGGAGTCAGAGACGATGCCGTCGTCTTCTTTAGGAATGCCTTCCACAAACACGATGGAATCGCCTTGACTTTCTCGCAAGAGGCTGTACGCCGATTGCCACTCTTTGTAACACCACACGATCCGCTGAGGTGGCCGATCGATCAAATGAGGTTTATGTTCGATCAAACGTTTGACGAATTCGGTTTTGCCTGAACCGCTAGGTCCAGCAATGAGCATGTTAAAGGGATAGCGAAGATACAAAGCCTCCCAACTGGCACGATCTAAGTGTTCGTCGATGACTTTGACAGTAGAGGAAGAGGGAGCAGAGACAGCAGAGGTAGCCATAGTGTTAGGAATGTCACTTGTGACACGAAAACAAATAAGATAAGAGTTTATATACTTTTTTTCAGAACACGTTTATTGAATGTTTTAAACATGAATACGAAAGACAAAAATACATAAAAGCCAAAGGCTTAAGTACAAGGATAAAAGGCACATGATAACCATGAACGTGGAATAAAAACAAGTGTCTGTACAACATGTTTTGGGTAAAGTTCTGACCAGTTCTATAGGGGGTAAGGTCACACAAGTGTCCTCCCGAAAGGGTCTTTCAGGCCTGTCCACGACAGTCCTGTCCTGGGTGACGGGTTCTTCTGGCACCGTCACTAACACAGGTTGAAAAGTAACTTTTTTCCTTGAACAACTCTCGTGCATACTGGGCCTCTTCTTGGGTCCAAGCCTCAAAATCCCATTCTTACCAGGCACGGACATCTGTCCAATGGGGATGTAAGTCACAAGCTACACACACATCGTCATACACGTCTTGGGTAACTAAAAGTTGACGAATCTTTTTTTCCTGTTGAGGTCGAGAAGTATCCAGATGAAAACGCAAGGCTTTGAGCAAAAGGAGTCTTTCGTGACCATTTAAGGCCATTGAGGTGGTAAGTACTGTTCGTAAAGAGTCCACAAGGAATCGGCTGGTAAACGAAATCCCAGAAAACAAGTCACTAAGACACACACCACTTGTCGACCCAAATTGAATGGATACAGCTCTTGTAATAATCGATGGTAATGATCCACGGTTTGAATATGGTCATTGAGTTCCTTCCACGGAATCTGTTGGATTACATACGACATAAGTCGTGGCATGTCAGCCTGTTTTTATAGTCTCTTTGTTTCGGAAACAATACACATACTTTCTAGTCAGACATCTTCGTTCTCCAGTGGGGAATCTAAATGTTGCATACTGTAACCGAAACGTCAGACTTCGTTTAGAAGTTTCCTCTTCCGCTCAGTAGATTCCACGTAAAATATGTCGGTAATCCTTTACCTTGTCTTTCTCAATGTGTTGCACTAGGTGAATCTCGAAGTAACCAAAATGATCAACACGTGGATCATCGTGGGTCTGGAAGTATTGAACAAGGTCTGACCACTGAAACAATTTCTGACGAATCAGTTCTCTTATACCATTCAAGTACCAGTGGTTAAAGATCTGGTGACGTAACGGAAGCAATTGTTCTTTACGTTTGACTTGTATTTTGACCAGCTCTCGGTAAATGCGTTCTCTCAACTCCACAGGCAAAGCACGAATGTTCTCTTGTAAAGTATCCATGAATAGGTCAGTCCGTACAATTCACAATCTTCTCCTAGAGCAAAAGTAATCCACATAGTGAGTAATTTCTGACCACTGCCATTCAGGGTAACGTCCAAGAATGTCACTGAACTCTTTTGATGTAAACGGTCTAGAGTAATACAATAGGACGAATGCACACTTGACCCAAAGAAATCTAACATACTGGTTGACTTTTTTCACGTTCCTGTTGTGAATTTCTCGGCACAAAAGTTCTACAGTCACCCATTGAGATTTCACTCTGGCAAGTCCCTGCCAAACGTCCTTGTAAATCTTCTCTTGCAGTTCTTTAGGTAATGATTCAATATCGTTTTTGAAATGAAGTTTAAATACTGGTCTCGGTGATGTCCAACATTTGATTTCTAACCAATCTGGTTTCTTCTTCTTCAACGACATGGTAAGTTACTTCAATGTCTCGGTCCCACTAAGGGTAAGTAATGACAATTCGGTGACCATCGAGCATGTTCTACGTAGGCCGAATCTTGTGGTTCCCAGTGGTGAAGTGACACACCGCAACTGAAGCACTTGACTTTATCTCCTTCGCCCAAGTAGAAAAATCCGGCTCTGGCTAATTCTTCGGGGGTCGGTCCTCCCAGATACTTAGGCCATTTTCCTTTGAACGATTGAAGACGATTTTCAAAGTCGTAGTATTCCGACAAACGCACAGGAAACGAATATTCGTCTTTCACAGGTTCGTTTCGATGAGGGTTGGGTGACATGAACAGGAGTTTGCTCAGGGCTGCATGACATCCGTAGGGGGGTAGACGTGAAGGTGAACATTCCCCTTTAAAACGAAACCCAGTAAAATGTCCAAGAGGACGAGTGGAATCACTTTCGCATCCCTCAGGTTTGACACGCACAGCATCATTTTCCATGATAGGGGTAGTGACACTACAGTTCCCATGATGCTTTACGGCATCGCTAAGGTCACAACGTACAGCATCGTACCCATCGCAAGGCTCACAATCGCATTCCACTTCCGAAGCCCCACACTTGAATTGTGCCTTTCTAAACTTGTTTTGTGTTTCTCTGAAAGTATTCATCTTGTTCGCTCGGTCTTGGTAGTCCCAATGAACTATCGATCTTGACCATAGCCCCTTTTTATACTAGTCGCAATGCAGTCTCCAGCTTGTACACCTTTCCTTTTTTATGTTTTTTATGTCTTGTTTTGGAAGGTACTGTCTCTAAGGTACCGTCATCATTGTACCGTAATGTCATGGGTGGAAAGGCCATAGAAAGGTAAGGGCAGTGCGGAGACCATCGAGTATGTTCCAGAATAGCTGAATCTTTATAGATACATAGATCCATTCGTAACTTCAGGCCACAAGCGAAACACTGTACTTCATATCCCAATCCTGACTCAGGTCCCAAGTAGACAAATCCTGTTCTAGCTAAAACATGCGAAGAAGGTAATCCTTCCCTATCCGTAGGCCATTTCTGAAACGTGTCCAATCGACGGGCACAATCACAATAGTCAGGTAAGAAGACTGGAAAATGGTAGGGTTTGAACTGTGAGTTCTCATCGGGTTTCTCACTCGATTCTTGCTGTGGCGAAGTCATCCTTCTGGTGGGTGGCTATCCTCTTACAACCATTGTTTTATACCAACGTGTCCATACGGCAAAGTGAAGTGGTTGGGTAGTCGCACTCGCTTCTGGTACACGATTTGATAGACTTTTTCCAAGGGTCGACTGACGATGTGGTGAGTAGGTAAACGTACAATCTTGTTCGGTTGATAGGTGGTCACTTTAAAGTGTTGATCTTTTCCAGACTGCAAGGCTTCTTTCAATACCCCAAAGTTGACCACACAACTGGTACGATAATTCAGAGTCAATCCTTTCACTTTACACTTCGTGTGCACTTCTCCTTGTTTGTCCCGGTATTCGTAGCCGTAATTTTTTGGACCGCCACTGACGAAACTTAAAATCTTGTCGTCGGGATGCTCGTCTGTCCAGGCTCCTAAACGGTCTCCTTCGATGTTAGGGTGCTGTTGACTCGGGTGATGGATGTAGATGCAACTGTCTGTGTCAAAGTATAGGACGCGTTCCCCTAACAGTTCTAAAGCTTCGTACAATTTTAGGCGGGCATGAGCTGTCACGTAAGCCGCAATGATGACATTTCCAAAAGGGTCGTCTTGTACAAAGTCCAGATCTTCTTCGTAATTGACCAAGATCAAATCCTCTCGAACGACGTCCACGTGTTTCATGTATTTGGTTTTGTCGTGAATCATCTGGAAGTAGCGGGAAGGTTCTGTCAAATATTCCGTCTAGGGTAAACACGGTCGTTGTGCCATTTTACCCCACAAGCAAATAACATCACTTTGGCAAACGATCGCCTGCCTTCGTTTTTCTCGATGTGGTCTAAAGAGATGCCTTCTTGTTCATAGTATTTCTCTTTGAATTGTATTTGGTCTTCGGGAGTGTGACACCAGGAAGGATAGCCGCTGGCTTCTTGTTTCTGTTTCAAAAAGGCATCCACGTAGTCTGCGAAAATGCCTTTCTGCGTGGAGTCACCCTTGTGGTATTGTTGTGTCTTGGGAAAGTGGCAAATTTCGTACACTTCTAACAGATGGTATCCCATGTCCAGAGCTTTGAACAATTCTACGCTGACCCAGGTTTCCGTCAAGGCACGTTCTTCCTGGGCGTGCTGACAAGGTTGGTCCTGGTTGCACGTTTCGGCACAAGTACGGCACAATGGAAACATCAGTTTGCCTTGACAATGGTGAGGTAAGACGGGATGGTATAGGTTCGTGGGAGGCAAAACTTTACACCTGCTCAGACCTTCGTATTGTCGAATGTTTTTCAGGTCGATGTGTTCCGTGAACAATTGTGGGTGCCCTGCAGGAAAGCGACAATATTTGTACACGTAGGGATACAGCGAACACACGTCCAAGTATTTGATTTCTTCTCCTTTCTCTTCGTCGGCTTGGTACAGCAAACAGGTGGCATTGGTCCTTCCTCCGTACAAACTATCCCTCGGGTTCAGCGGGTCCATGAACTGGTAACTTTCCACGAGGCGTTTAAACTCGGGATCGGTTTTCATACGGTGATCGTACTCGTGTTCCCACATTTCCACCACTTGGTATCCTTCCTGTTCCAACTTTAGGCGTCGCAGACAAGTGTCCTGGTACAAGTCTTCCATGGTTCGTTGTAAAAACTGATTTTTAGTGCTACGATCAGGGTAACAGACGGGACATCCGTGAAATAAGCAACCGTTAAACTCGTACACGATCTTGGGGTTTTCTAAGTCCCAGCCATCGATCGAATACGTTCCGATGGTCTTTTCGCCTCATCCGTTGCGGGCATGCTGAATCCATTTGTCTTCCTTGTCGCACAAGTAATGTAACCAGCGTAGGGCTTTGACCGAGTATTGACGTTTGACATAGTTGGTCGATTGAGGGCTGATGACAGCCACGGTGTTTTCAGGCATGAATCGTTGTCTGTACACTAAGGAACACGCTTTGGCAATGGTGCAAGCTTCTTTCAAAGGATCGACCCCTCCGTGTTCCATGAACAGTTCTCGAAATTTTCCACAGCAACGTCGTAAAATGTCCACGTCGGAACGACAATACTTTAGCATTTCTTCCTGAAAGTCGAAAGGGTCCGAGGCGTGAGCCTGGTACCAAGCGTAGAAAGCTTCTCGTTGTTCGGTACGCATGTTGTCGGGGTCGTAATAGTGAGCCTCAGGTAAATGGGGTAGAACGGCGTGTTGATTGGCTTCCGTATTGAAAAAGTGTGGAAAGTACCCTTTAGCCATTTCTGTCATTCCAAACGTTTTAGGCATTCGATTCAAAGGCATGGCCAAATAACTCATCGAATCTTTAAACTGTACTTGTCCCACTTGCATGAAAATGATTTTGGCTCCGTTCAAAGTCACTTTAGGACACTCGGTGCCATGTTCCGTATAGTATCTGAGAAGAAACTGACCATCGTATCCGGAGAAATTGTGAGCCATCACCGTGGCATGGCGATGACAATCTCCGTAACGTTCGATGTCATCTTGGCTCCACGTCTTGTCGATGGGGTCTAAGACCCATTTGGCAAAATCGGCTAACGTGTTCGGTCCTCGAAAGATTTTTTCACGCCCTCCGGGAATCTTACTGCAGTGAGGGCAATGACTGAAGATAGGTTCCTGAATGCACTTCTCGCACGCTCGATGAGCCACGCAGAAATTAGGAATGTGAATGCCGGTCTCTTGCATGCATTCGAAATCGAAAAAGATGAAATTGCCTTTCTTCTTGTGACCGTCCTCTTTCTCTGGTGGGGGTTGGTATTTTTGCACGTAGCATTCGTGTTCCAAGTCCACGATGTGGTGACAAATGTGACATTTTTTCTTTCCTGAACATACGTGTGCCTTGGTACTATTGGTACGTATGCCTTGTCCACACGTAGGGCACAATCTCAGGAGTTGACAAGCACTTTTCTGCTGTGAACCTTGCGTCTTCAGATGTTGTTGGTAACAGGCAGGGCTGACAGACGTGCGCAGACAAGTTGAACAATTCACTGGTCCTTCGCTCAGACAGGGTGGAGAGGCCAAACATCCTGGGCATTTCGATCCACAATGCTTGTGTTGCTCTCGATTATTATAACCATGGTCACATTTCTCACAGTAATATCTGTATCCCAGGAATCCGGTGATACTGGTAATGGTATCGAAATGTTCATCGTGATAATAGACATGAATGTATTTTCCGTCCTTAAAGTCTTGGCCTCGAAACAACAGAGGTCCGCGCACTTCTTGAGGGTGCACTTTCAAGGTGTATCGTGGAGCTAGGGCATCTTGCAATTTTTGCATCTCAGGAATGCCACAGGGTGTGTCTTTGGACAGTCCGGCTTGTTGCAACAGCAGTTCTGCTTCACTTCGTTGTTTGGCTCGGTCCGATTTTCGAATAGTTTCTCAGGCTCTTTTCCATTCTACCGTGTCGTTCTTGTTGGCATAGGTTCGTCCCACCACCATAGCCCTGGCTAAACACATCTGGTCTTGAGGGTTGTTAATTCGGACGAGACTTGTTTTGGTGTTGCGAAGCTCGTTCACCAATAACATCTTTTTGCGTCCAGTCCCTTGAGGAGGAGAGACGTGGGTCATATCCAGTGTGGCTTTTCCATCGGTGATGTCAAACTGGTCATTAGATTGTTGCACGTGTTGAATTTTGTCCATGACTTTAGAAGTGGTCAATTCTGCAGGGGTGCTAAACTCGATCCAAACAGGGGATTTCAAACCGTCGTGTTGTATGGAAAGTCTCAAGCGATCGTCTTCTTTGGGTTGACATTGTTGCTTGAGTGTGGTGAGCAAAGAATCCCACACTCCGGTGATGAACCCTTCTGCTTTCTCTAACGGTACTTCAGCCTTGAAATCTTTAAACTTCACCGTGTATTTGTAAGCCGTGGTTCTAAATTTTCTAGAGGAGCGCTTTTCGGTCTCTCCAATGGAATAGTATTTTTCAGGGTTGACTAAGGGTCGCGAACTTTGTTTAGAGGGTTTGGATTCTGGTTCACTCATGTCCTCTTCAAAATCACTGGCATGAATTTGTGCCAAGACTTCAGCTCTGGTACGAGGCGATAGATCACGTTTCTGCCTCTTGCTTTCTTCTTCTTTCTTCTCAAATGAATTGGATCGTTTCATCTTGAGTGCAAAACGTCAAATGACTCAAGTTTAAACACCATAAACTAATTTATAGTCATGGCAGACCAGCGTATATAAAAGGGTGTGTGTCTTGTCCTTTCATTATTCATTTCACTCTCAAACCGAGCACAACGATGGAAGAGACTACCCAGATGGAACGTTTCATCAGAGCTTTGCGAGGGGTCATTAGAAAATTCTCTTCAGACCAGCCGACGGACTACTCTCCTTCCTTTCGAGATAAAAGTCAAGATACTTGCTATATCTGTCAGAAGAAAGGGCATTGGTCTTCAGCGTGTCCAGACCATCAAAAAAGAAAAAAAGGGGCTAGAAAAGACAAAAGTCAAGATACCTGTTATTATTGTCAAGAAAAGGACATTGGTCTCCAGATTGCCCAAAAAAGAAACAAGAGGAGTCAGAAGAAAAGAGGAATTCTTCAGAGGAAGAGAGGATTCTTCAGAGAAAGAAAGCAGCCAGGTAAAGAAAAAGAAACAGGAGAAGAAAAGAAGAAGGGAAGAAAGTGAGGAGGAAGAAGAGGAAAAGCCTGTGAGGGTGAAGAAATTTAAAAAACAGAGAGAGTAAACAATGAGACAGAAGAGGTTTATGAACTTTTTAAAGTGCTCTGTTGTGAATTGTGAATTGGATTGTAACTATTGAGAAAAGAATACATTAATTATATAAGATAAGTGTCTTTGAGTTTTGATTTTAAAATAAGAACGTACACTCACGCACTCATATACACGTACTATAGGGGTAAAATGGGATTATTATTTTTTTTTGAGTTATTGGCAATTGAAATTGTATTTCTTTTCGAGAGACGTGGGTGGCCCTGAAAAGGGCCTTTGGTTTTTTTGGTGTAGGGGTGAGTTTAAGCAATCAACTTTAACTGTCTTAAGCCTTTGCCACGGCCGAGGCCTACTTCTGGACTTCGTAATGTTGATGATGATGATGATTTGGTTGAAATCACTAAGGGTGGTACGGTAGGCTTAGTCACAGGGTTGACGTGTTTAGCTCGGGAAGGTCGTATTCTCTTTGGTCGTAATAAAGAAGTCTGATACATTTGTTTCAGACTTTTTAACTCCGCTAAAATGGCCAACAGTACCGTGACCGTTTGATTTTCACCCTCTTGTTTCTTTGCTGCTACTTCTTCTTCTTCTTGTTTTTTTCTTACCTCTTCTTCTTGCTGCTGTTGCTGTAGAAGAAAAGCTTGTTCCGCTTCCTTTTGTCGTTGTATAAATTTCTCCAATTCTTCTTTCTGTCTCTGTCTAAAATTCTCCACTTGCGGTAATGAAGAAGGGAACGAAGGTTCCGGAAGAAATTCTTGCGAGGTAAGAAAATCCACAAAATCCCAATTTACCTCTCCTGAAAGTAAGTCCGGGTTCCCTTGGGCGGTCTCCACTGCTGGTGCACCCCAATGGATCGTTTTCTGAGTTTCCGTCATGTTGAATCACTGTCGCATAGATGGACTACACACAGGCGCTAGCGAATCTATATAGACCACGTGACGTCACAGACTGTTCTCTTCGGATTGAATGCGGGCTGACTGAATTTTGTAACGCGTGTTTGGATTGGTGAATGAACTCAATCCGTTTCAATCCTTCCTCTACCTATAAATAAGCGCAGTTCACTGCATTGATTCACCTGTTCTCGTCGCCTCAAGATGTGGACCACAGTTGAATCATCCACCCTTGTGTCTTCAATGATGTTCAGGACGGACATGCTAATGTATGTCCGATCCAAGTGGACCGCTGTCCACAGGACAGACACCAGTCTGTGGATACGTAGGATCTACGTAGAAAGACAATGATGCCTCAAAAGAGTGTTGATTTACGGTCCAACAGTGAGACGCAGCCTAAGGACAAGAAGAAGACCAATGCGGTGCCCTTTATGTTAATGGATACATTAACATAAACCCAAAGGCCCTTTTCAGGGCCACTCATAGGTCTCGAAAAGAGAATGAAAAAAAAATCCCATGTTAAATTCTCCTTGTCCCTAAAGTAGTAGTTTTTTTCCCCATGTTCAATTCCCCTTGTCCCTAGACAAGCCCAAACTCTATTCCCATGTTCCATTCCTCTTGTCCCTAGACAAGCCCAAACTCTATTCCCCATGTTCAATTCCCCTTGTCCGTATACAAGCCCAAACTCTATTCCCCATGTTATATTTCCATTGTCCCTAGAGTGGCCCGGGGGGGGGGGGTCTGTAATGCTAATTCCCATTGTCCCTAGGGTGGCCCCATTTACTACTTAAGTGTCTAAAGTGTACGCAGATTTGTTCCGGAAAGATCTGCATGCAGCAAAATTGCACATTTTAATGAACAGGTAACACCAGACCCACACATCGTCCACCAGTATCAATACAGATTTGGGGTGTTGATTTATCGGACCAGTATTTATGGGTTTCTCTTTGCATTTTTGCATTTAGTTTGTTTATTATTACCAGCTTGGTATACGTATATATGGATGGATGGGCTGGAAGAACCAGAATGGTGAGGGCATGACCTGTAGTGTGGCATCGAAGCCATTGTACTAAATTTAACCGATAGCGTATCATTTGTATGGCTGGAATTGTTGGATAGGAATTCCGGATTGTAGAGAAGGCCAAGGAATAATGACGTGAATTCCGAACCCTGAAAAAGGCAGTATACACTGTGTTGTGTTCACAAAGACACGTGTATGTTTGAACCATACACACTTTCTCCTGGTATCATATGGTTGTGTGAACCATATCCACTTTCTCCTGATACCATATGGTTGTGTGAACCATACGCACTTTCTCCTGGTATCATATGGTTGTGTGAATCATACGCACTTTCTCCTGGTATCATATGGTTGCGTGAACCATACGCACTTTCTCCTGTATCATATGGTTGCGTGAACCATACGCACTTTCTCCTGGTATCATATGGTTGTGTGAACCATACGCACTTTCTCCTGTTATCATATGGTTGTGTGAACCATACGCACTTTCTCCTGGTATCATATGGTTGAGTGAACCATACGCACTTTCTCCTGGTATCATATGGTTGCGTGAACCATACGCACTTTCTCCTGGTATCATATGGTTGTGTGAACCATACGCACTTTCTCCTGGTATCATATGGTTGTGTGAACCATACGCACTTTCTCCTGGTATCATATGGTTGTGTGAACCATACGCACTTTCTCCTGGTATCCTATGGTTGTGTGAACCATACACACTTTCTCCTGGTATCATATGGTTGCGTGAACACACGTACTTTCTCCTGGTATCATGGTCGTGTGAACCATACGCACTTTCTCCTGGTATCGTATGGTTGTGTGAACCATACATAATTTTCTTTGTATCATATGATTCTGTGAATCGTATTCTTTTCATTATATGTATATTGTGTATGTATGAAGCATATTCATATTTTTATACATGAATCTGTTTTCTTTTTATAACGTGTTCGGTAATGGTAGTCTTCTATCATAAGTACGGGATGGGTTTGTGAGTCTACTTGCGTATGTATTGTTGTGAATATTTATTTTCATTTCATAAACTTCCACTCACTCAAATTGTGTTGTTATCACTCGGTCCAACAATCCCTTCGGCGTCAACCCTGTTACACTGTACTGCTTGAAGATCTGACAGTGACCGCTTTGGGGTCATGTTCTGGTGACCTTTGAAACTTAGCCGATTGAAAGTGAATCAAATCGTTCGGTACATATTGATGTTCTTCAGCCATACAGTTCCGTCTCCCAAACGCGAAGGTACGAGACCTCCTCTGATTGGCTGATAGAATTAGCGATTATGGTAATAACATAGTCACCAGAAGATGACCCCTACGCGTTCGCTGTCAGATCCAAACGAAGGACAGTGGAGATCTGATTTTAATCAGATTAGGACGATTCCTACAATAAAGTATGTTCGTCTAACCTGCTGTTTGAAATGGTTTAATTCATTAGGTAATACGATGAAACCAGTTTAACCAAATACGTCTGATCAGGACCATGTTAACCAAACATGGTTAATTAGGACCATTTTACCTATCGTAAAGGGGACCGGAGTGGCCAAGTGGTATAAAGCGCTCACCGTTATGGATCAATGCCATCTCACCTCTGTCTGCGTGGGTTCGAGCCTCGGGTGCGGCCAATGTGGGTATGTGAAAAAGCTTGCCAGTAGCTTCTCATGGGTCGGTGGTTCTTTCTGGGGGTTTTCATGGGTTATTCCTCCACGATTAATACTGGCCGCCATGTATAGCCTATCATGTGCTGAAAAAAATGGCATTAAACCCTACATCTACAACAACAACATCATATCGTAAAAGTCTTTGGAGTTTTAAAGCTGCATTTCGTCGTAGGTAGTGGTGACTTCAGATAATGGCTAGACATGATTGTTAGAGTTCTCATAGTGAACAAAAAGGTTTTAAAAAGAGTTTGTAAAATTGTAAACCGGAGCATAAAAGGAGGAGAGAAAGGGAGTGGGAGGGGATTGTGCCAAAACAACCTAGCTGGATTGGGGGTGGGGTAGCACGATAATTTTCAGTAGCTTGAGCCATCGTGTCAATTCTGTATTAGATACCGAATGCAGCTTTAAGGTGTGAGACTTACTTTCGGGCATGTAAGGCGCTCAGGCAGATTGATAATGGATCAGGTTAATTTTATTTCTCTTCCTCATTGCAGCGAAGATAAAAGGATCTAAGTAGGAGTTTTCCGGATGATGAAGTACCTTGTTCAAAGTCGAGTTTATTATGTCGTTATCAACAGTCGCCATTGTTCCTTTGACATTCACTACACCACCCAGTTAGAAAGGGCTAAATTACCACGGACTAAATTACAAGGGCTAGATTACTAAAACCAAATCATATATCATACCATCCAGCTATAAAGGGCTATATTGGTAAATCACCAAAACCAAATAATAGTTAACTTTAACGTGTGTGTGTGTGTGTGTGTGTGTGTGTGTGATATGGGATAACGTCTGTGTAACTGTTTATCGTACAAGCAATTATTTTCTTTTTACCTAGGTGTAGAGTATTTTTTGTCAGAATGGAGAGTGGTTTTAAGATTTTATTAAGATGAAGTAAGCTTTTTTGGTTGTGTTTATTTGTTGTTGTTTTTGTACGGTTGAACGCCATTTTTAGCAAACGATAGGTTGGTTATACATGATGGCCAGTATTAATGGTGGAGGAAGAACCCGGGAAAACCCCGAAAAGAACCACCGACCCACGAGAAAGTGATCTGAGGTAATTTTGTCACCGACCCACGAGAAGCTACTGGCAAGCTTTCTCACATACCCACATTGGCTGAATCCGAGACTCGAACCCACGTAGACAGAGGTGAGATGGCAGTGATCCGTAACGGACAGCGCTTTAGACCACTCGGCCACTCGGGGCCCCCTATATGTATATGTATATATGTATATATATATATATATATATATATATATATATATATATATATATATATATATATATATATATATATATATATATATATATATATATATATATATATATATATATATATATATATATATATATATATATTTGTGTGTGTGTGTGTGTGTGTGTGTGCATATATGTATATATATATATGTGTGTATATGTATATATATATATATATATATATGTGTGTGTGTGTGTGTATATGTATATGTATGTATGTATGTATGTATGTATGTATGTGAGAGAGAGACACACACACACACAGATAGACACGGGGGAGAGATGGACGGAGAGAGAGAGTTACGTACGAACGGAGAGAGAGAGAGAGAGAGAGAGAGAGAGAGAGAGAGAGAGGTGTTAAAGAAAAAGTAGTTTTACTTCATTTGACCGCCGAAACTTGCCGTCATTTCCACACCATCAGTTATCTAGTCTAAATCACTTGCTTGGCAGTATCTTCTTGGGATTTTCCCGGTTGGTAAAATCATATTCTCTCGAGGGGAGATACATTGCTGTGGATATTATCAACATTTGACTAGGTTCCTTGCCCATCCATACGATACGTGTGAAACTATAAGCTATTTAAGAATTTGATTCTAGATTTCTTACTTTTGTGCAGAGATTACCAACGTCCCAAGTAGCTATTCAATCCTAAAGTTTGTCTATGCATACAAGAAAAAAAAGTATTCTTTCTCTCATCACCTTTAGTACAACTAGAGTTCTGTCCCTTCAATTGTAGCCTTCGTATTCTAATTACGTGAAGGGTAGACATTCTCGGTTTTTCCCAAGCTTCTTTCTTAGTCCGAAAATGGAAGACGTCTCTTCTAATATGTGTACTTTTTTGGGGTTACGCTTACTGCTAAATAAAGGCACTGTGTAACGAGTTCCTAGGTCGACAAACATCGGAAAGAGAAGTAACAATTCAGGAATATCTCGCACTTGGTAGCCCATATCGACTTTTTTTTATACACAAATTCAAAACTTTCTGTCTTTTTTCCTAATAAATTCAAATTCTCACACAAACGAATGTACGTGTTTTCATGTTCCATTGACCTACATTTCAGTTGGCTGTAATGCGATGAACGCCGCAGTGCGGAAGTAGGTTAAAATGATAAGTATTTTGAACGAAACGACGCTTTTCTTAACACTTTGTTCAATATATTTGTAGTCGTTGCATTTAAGAAACATTTGTTACATATAGTTGATTTTCATGGTTGTTTATTTTATTTTTATTTCATTATTTGTTATTGATAATGTAAAGCACGAATTGTATCCTGGACTTGACCGTGTCCAAAATCAAGTTCATTGTCTACCTTACCTGAATCATTGATTTTGGTTTTGTAAACAAACATGTTCGTCTCAATCCGAGTTTAGAACTTTGGAAATTCCCCATGAATTGCCAGGCCTACTTGTTTTTTCCTTACTGCACATTTTATATTATAACTAAGATTTTATTTTGGAAACATTTGGGTCAATCTGGAAGGTTATTTTTTTTAAATTAAATAATAGTTTGTTTTTATTATATAAATACAACATGCTAATTGTGACCAGACGGCAAGTAGACTACTATATAATCTTTTTTATCTAGAAATTATTAATGCGTGCTTTAAGATCTGAGCAGAATCGGTTGTATTATTGTTGTGTCTGATAGTTTATTTTGGCTGGAATTTATTTATTCAAATTATTTTAGGGGTTAATTTGTATCCAGTGTTTCATTTGGGCTGGAATTTATTTATTCAAAATATGTTCAAGTGATTATTCTCCGGAAATACAAAATGCTTTTTAAAAATATAATTTTTGGAAATATAGGCTTGAATTTATCGTGAAATTTGAAATAATGATTCAATTGTATTGTGATCCAAAAAAAATATGTTGGTACATTACCAAGATACGGTCCACCACAGACACATCAACCCCTTCAGCACTGGATTTAATTTGGATTTCCACTCAAGTTTATTCAGAAGTTTAATTATTATGACTTGTTCTGTAATTCTATACTTATTTGGCATTTAATTCTCAATACCGTAGGATCCCTTTTTTTTAAACATTTTTAAGTTGTATTCTAGGGAAAGAAATTATTCGTTGAATTTTACAAAGCTTGTTGCTTCTCACTCTATTCTTTTGTTTTAAGACTTTAGATTCGTAACAGAAAATCGGAGGCTCGGGGATACGAATTTCTCTAAAATATTTCAGAAAACTGTTTTAAAATTTAAATTTGCCGTGTTTTGGAATTATCTAAGTCCAGGATTATTTCACATTTTAGAAATCTTTAGTGAAACCAACAAGATTTTACAATGTCCGTAAATTGGAGAACTTTCTTTCAGACCTAGCCATGAACAGTAACATTCCTTGAAAAAGGATGAATTTCTCCAGCCTGCTAGACAATGCAATCTTTCTTAGGCAAAAGATTCTTTAACGAAGCAACATTTTGGTTCGATATTTGGTAGAAAAGCATGTTTTGAATAAAAGTATTTTTGTTTTGATGAGGGAGTCTCAATTTGGCTATAACTTAAAAAGGTATATAATTTAAATTAAAATACAAGAATGAAATACAGTTAAGAAAGCTTGAGCTTCAGAGAGAAGAGACAGAAAGACAAATGCAATTAGATAAAGAGGAAAGAGGGGTTTTTCCACCACCATTTATACTGGCCGCCATGGGTAGCCTATCTTGTGCTGAAAATGGCGTTAAACCCTACAACAACAACAACAGTAAATGACTGTTGTCTATGTAAATGATCAACTTCAAGTGGTGCTGCAAGCACATAAAAGTCAAAATATAATCAGTATTTGCAGAGTTCGCGAATGATCCTGGACTCGCAGCGCTTCAACATGTCCGTCAATCTTTTTTTTTTTTGAAATCTTTTTTTATAGTTCTTTCTGATATTTTCTCAGATGCTTTAGCGGTTTGCTCTTACGTGGGAAGAAGACCTCCGGTAACCTTTGTAATTAGACTGAACATTTCTGCTCCAAATTCCACCCGAGATTACTGACACTGTTGTGGTTGCTAGACAGAATCACGGACGGGAAGATATTTCCTGATAACCTCATGACGCGTTATCAAGCCAGTTTAGCAGTACGAGATTCCATATTTAGCACAGAGTCGCTCATTATTATTGATGTAATAATACTTTAATTACGCTACCTGGCCGCGCATTTTTTACATACACAGCAGCAGAGAGGGTGGCGAACAACAGGTTGATGAACGAGGACGTATACAAATTTGTCACGAACAAAAATGTGCTAACCCGGTTAGTAACCTCGATTTAGTGCTATTTACGCTTTTGTGTCATTTTCGCAGAAAGGGTTTATTTCACAAATGAACGTCTCCTAAAATGACCCCAGCTTGTGATAAACAACTGCGACTGGATTGCATGAGAATTCGAATCGATTTGATTGCTTGAAATCCCAGATTCTCAACAGATCAGGAGCAACATTTTAGATGTTATCAACGACTCGCATTGCAACATATTTAGTGATTGGTGCAAAGCGCGAGTTAGTGCCGCGAACACCTTTGGAGCTCCTGTGAACAATCCCTGAACAACGGAACCAATGTTATTTCCGTAATATGTCATGTCAACTGGTTCTCTTGCGTTAACAACACACACCTGTATTGCACGGATACGTACCACGGCCATTGTATTTATATATCAGATCAGATCGATCGATCAGATCGATCCCTAATGTACAAAATTGATGTGGTGTCATTAATGACTTCTGGTGCGTTGTTACCCGCGAAAACTGATCTCACCCTTTTTTGCGGCCGATACACGAGGTCGTAAGGGTCACACAGTCCACCAAAGCATCTTCCTTCCTTTGGTTGTTGAGGCTGCTCATTTCTTCGGTGTTGTCGTGCCACTAGAGATTCAAATTCGTGTGTGGGTGCAGATGCTTATTACTCGAGTTGCGGTTCAAACGAACGTCCAGGTTAAGATTCACAGGAGGGTGCAGAGTCTAGTCCACACGAGTTTTCCACGGCTTGAACGCTATTATCCTACAGTGGGAGAAAGAATTGCCAGATGGATCGTCAGTGGAAGTATGAAGGCTAAAACTGTTCTCGGTGGACAAAGTCAAGACAACCCGCCAATATGTAGACAAGTCTCGAGTCGTCGACCATTGTATGCTCTTTAATCCAAACTTCCTGGTATATGCCGAAGCATCGTGGATTTACAGATACAACTACATGGAAGAAACAAATTTATATGAAGATGCAAGGGTGCCTGGTGCCTGGTGATTTGCTGGTGTTTGCGGAGAAGAAATGTGAAGAAGTGTGGTATGTGTTAACTCCCTTCTTCGGTGAATTATTCCGAATGGCACTATTAAGGGCCACCCATGTCTTTGGGAAAGAGAGATGCAACTCAGTGCTGATGTGCTTGAATGTTTGTGTGTGTCTATGTCCTTGTTCAAAATTCAGCTAAAACTTAAAACCTCTTACCCATTTTGTGTGTGATAGTACATTTGTATGACTCTAGTATGTCGATAAACACTCGTACACTTGTTTGCATGTGACAGTATTTTTGTATGCATGTAAGTACTACGCATGTACAAATACTTCTACCCCTTTTGTTGGCTAGTAGGGTGTGTGTTGGATAGTATATCAAAAAGTATTTGTTGGATAGTATATCAAAATGTGCATCTTAGACAGTACTCAAAACGTATGTTGGATAGTATATAGAAATGGTGTGTTGGATAGCATATACAAATGGTGTGTTGGATAGTATTTGCAAATGGTGTTTTGGATAGTATTTGCAAATGGTGTGTTGGATAGTATATAGAAATGGTGTGTTGGATAGTATATAAACTTTGACAGCTATTTATTTTTCAATATGGAAACGGACAATACCTAAACAGTTTAACATTATCATTCCTGTGGTGTTCCCAAATGTCTCCCATATGTTAAACGCATGGACATTTTTAACATACTATTTCCCATCTACCACTAGAGCTTTTCCAATATGTTAAACCATGGACATTCTTAACACAAGACATCTATAGCCTATAAAGTCCCATTTTTAGGTAAAGTCTAACAATATAGCCCCACCTGAGGTCATCCACTTTTAGCAATGTATTATTGTAGACTCGGTGTTAATTAAAATGGATCCCTCACGTGTCTCATGTCACTACTGATACATTCTGTGGTTAATGCCTAAGTCAGATGCTACGTAATAAGTCTTAGAATAGAATCGATTTAATGCATGTTTTTTTTAAATTTCAGAGAACTTTGACAAATTCAGTTTCAAGCAGGAAACAACTTGGTAAATACCTGGACAGTTTAGTTTAAGAAAGAATGTAGAACTCAAAAACTCATTCAAACTTAATCAACAGGAAGATTAGTATCCTTTGAAGGCTGGAATTATTTACAGCATAATCTTTAAATTGTCTTTCCTTTATTGGTTTCCGATATTTCTATGGAAAAGGAAATCATGGGAGTATTTTGGTATTGTTTATGTAAAATCTTTTTATTACAACATGAACATTAAAATAAATATCCTTTCATGTTCAAGTTAAATGGTGTACTTTTAGGGTCGAATGTAAGCATGCATCTCTGTCACTTAGTGATAACATTAGTGTGCAAGGAAAACCTATGGACTCTATGAAAATCCAGGACTTGATGAGACGGAACCATACTAAATAGGACATCTTACAGTGGTCTTACCCCTGTCAGATGCAAGGTTTGTTGACAATTAAATAGCCATGATACCAAAAGTATTTCACGCGCATACATGAAACTATGTACATTTATTCCTTGTATGTGTAAAAACACACCGAAAAATTTTCAAGTTTCAATTTATATTCTAAATATTTTATTTTTTTCATGTAGAAAAAATGGTACAAATTAATATAAAAAAGCCCTGTATTCCAGTCGTCCAATGTGTTTAACAGCATCCATGTTGAAAATTTTGTAGTTCCTACTCCTGCTGAATGGATGGTCATATCACTATGACCTTTCCACTAAAATACTTCTTAAGACGTGTGTGTGGGTGTGATTTGGATGTCTGGATAGTACGTTGTCTGCAGTATGACAGTTTATAGTGGTTTCTAGCACTGGGGCATCATGTCGCAGATATGTAGCACGATTTCCCACCCAGTCACATTATCCTGCCACCAGGCCGACCAGTCCTAACACTAACCTCTTAATGTTGAGCGCCAAGCGAGGCAGCTGTTAATACAATTTTTTAAGTCTTGGTATTACTCGGCGGGGGTTAGAACCCGCCACCTCCAACATCTGAGGCGGACGCTCTAACCACTTAGGCCACTGGAACGGTTCTTACGACGTCTAGATGGTGGTAAATGTAAATGGTACTGATCTATCGTCAAATATGGTCATCAAAATGGTTATTTTGAGTGTCCTCTTATCACGTCTCCACGGGACTTATTACGACTAGTAATTGGCCCCTAGTTGACCTAGCTGCTGATTGCACTTCCAATATGGCCACCACAGTTATCGCTTCTCCTGCATGGAAAGTCAACATGGGTTTATTACTAAATGACTTCTTATGATGCTTAGTAAGTTCTAAATGAAAATTGTGTAGCTCAGACTTTCAGTAGGGTTGCTACAGTGGTCCTATTGTAAAATCTAATTATTCCTGAATGGAAATGTTGCCAAACTGATATCCAATGTGGCCACCATAGTACCCTTCTTAAAAATCTTGTTATTGTGACTTCTCCAAAATAGAACGCCATATCAACACAGGGTTTCCATCCCAAAACGTCCTATCCTGTTTTGCTTTCCCTGGTTGATGCCTTGTTGGTCCAGTAGAGTCAAAATTAGGAAAACCTGACTAGACTGATTAACAAATTCTGCTCAACAGAATTTAATCAAATTTGACAGAAATCATCCTGGCACAAATGATTTTAAAGTGTAAATAAATTATGCAGATTTCCTATAAAATATGGACATCATCACTATATTTATTTTTTTTTTTTAAATTGGTATAAACGATGCCAACTGCTATCAGATATGGCAGCTGATACCAGTTGCTTTTGAAAATTAATTTTTTTTATATTTTAAATTTGAAACAAAAAGAAATGAAAAATCTGTTTATGTACACAAAAACCGTAAAAAAGATTACTGTAAAGATTTAAGGTTAAGGTGGATATTTAGAGGTTAAAAGTAACAAAGGAATCTAAAATGGTCCATGATGGCCATAAAGTCTTTGATAAAAAAATTGGCCCACCTATGCAGAGGTGATTGTTGTTGTTGTTGTTCTAGGGTTTAACGCCATTTTTCAGCACAGGATAGGCTATACATGGCGGCCAGTATAACTGGTGGAGGAAGAACCCTGGAAAACCCAGGGAAGAACCACCGACCCACGAGAAGCTACTGGCAGGCTTTCCCACGTACCCACGCTAGCCGAGCCTTGGACTCTAACACACGCAGACAGAGGTGAGATGGCAGTGATCCGGAACGGTGAGCGCTTTAGACCACTCGGCCACTCGGGGCCCCCTATGCAGAGCTGAAATAAAATGGATAGATCAACCAAATAATGATTTTGGCAGAAACACTTGAATGTTTTGTCTCATTTATCTGGGGGTTTTTTATTTGAAAAAAAGATGTTCAATTAGGAATATTAAAGGACGCGGCTATTTTTCTTTCATTATATCAAATGGCAAAAAGTAGGTTGTCTTCCAACGTTGAATAACAATATTTTGAAATTAGCTGCCATCGATGTCAGAATGGCAACCTTTTAATGTAGTACCAACAAGACAATGGACCAACAAGAAGTCGAGATTTTTCTGGTGGAAACCCCATTTTGACACGATTTTTAACAGAAGCGACATTGTCAATATGGGTGCCATGGTGGCCATATTGGGTATCAGATATCAAGATGGGTGCCATGGTGGCCATATTGGGTATCAGATGTCAATATGGGTGCCATGGTGGCCATATTGGGTATCAGATGTCAAGATGGGTGCCATGATGGCCATATTGGGTATCAGATGTCAAGATGGGTGCCATGGTGGCCATATTGGGTATCAGATGTCAAGATGGGTGCCATGGTGGCCATATTGGGTATCAGATGTCAAGATGGGTGCCATGGTGGCCATATTGGGTATCAGATGTCAATATGGGTGCCATGGTGGCCATATTGGGTATCAGATGTCAAGATGGGTGCCATGGTGGCCATATTGGGTATCAGATGTCAAGATGGGTGCCATGGTGGCCATATTGGGTATCAGATGTCAAGATGGGTGCCATGGTGGTCATATTGCGTATCGGATGTCAATATGGGTACCATGGTGGTTATATTGGGTATCGGATAGGCATGACTTCTATTTAGGACCAACTAAGTCTTTTGGTGAAAGCACAATATCAATACCACCAGCCATCCAGAAGATATAGCTGTACCGAGATTTTTCAAGATGGCCATTGTGGCGGTTATTTACAAAATTAGGTAGCACCATGTTTATGACCAACTGCACATCACAGTATGTCTTTCAGTGAAAACCCCATGCAAATATGATTGTGACCCAGATGCATTTTTGTCACGAGTGGGTACGCGAGTGAGTGATACATCAGTGCACGAAGCGCACGAAGGGGACGATATCGTCGAGCACGTGGCACCTAATAAAAGCCCTCGTCTTTGTCTGACAGATTATCATGTATGTGTTTTCGTGTTGAAATACCGGCGTGCTGGTTGTGTATCGTATTTGTCTTGTTTGTAGTATTGTATATTTAAGTACTTGTTCTGTTCTGCTTTAGTATTGTATATTTAAGTATTCGTTCAGTTTCTTTGTAGGTTTTGTTTTTCTTCTTTTATTTTGTATGTTTACCTGATGGATAATAACCTCCCCGACCTGCAAGTGTTGTATTTGCTTCGTCCGGGTCACGTGATTATCAGGGATAACCAAATTTTGAAGATTGCCATATTCGAGGTCTGAGAAGGAACATTTTCATTTAGGACCAATCAGACATCGTAAGAAATTTAGTCAAACTGCCATCCATTCAAGAGGAGTAGGGACATCAGTTTTCTATATGACTGCCTTGGTGGCCATATTTGATGTGTAGGAAGCATCCTTTTTATTTAGGACCGACTAGATGTCATAAGAAGTCTTAAGATGAAAACCACATGGCAGTTCAGGACTAGATACTGAATATAGCTGATGTGGTGGCCATATTAGAAATCTGATTAGAAATCAGATCAGCAACATTTTCATTTAGGATCAACACGACACAAGAAGTCTTCTGGTGAAAACCCCAGTCAATAATACTTTACATTTAGGAGTAGCTATAACAAGATTTTAAAAATGGCTGCCATTGTAGCCATACTGGACATCAGATTTTAAAGATGGATGCCATTGTAGCCATACTGGACATCAGATTGTAAAGATGGCTGCCATTGTGGCCATACTGGACATCAGATGTTAAAGATGGCTGCCATTGTGGCCATAATGGACATCTGATTGTAAAGATTGCTGCCATTGTGGCCATACTTGACATCAGATTTTAAAGATGGCTGCCAATGTGGCCATACTGGACATCAGATTTTAAAGATGGATGCCATTGTGGCCATCAGATGGATACCGTTGTGGCCATAATGGACATCAGGTAGGCATTTACAACCAACGAGACATCATAAAAAATGTTTCGTGTTATGACCATCCATGCCAGAGGAATAGTGACAACAAGGTTCTTAAGATGCCGATGTGTCCACTATATTGGACATTATAAAGACTGGTGCCATTTGCATTCAGGACAAAGTGGACATCACAAGAAGCCTTCAAGTTGAAAATCCCATGTTGATATGACCATCGATTTGGGAGTAGTAGTAAATCCATTCTTGAGATGGCTGTTGTGGCAGTCATATTGGATGTGCGAGTGTCATTTAGGGGCAACTTGACCATGGGATGAATGTGTGTGCAAAGATGCATGGCAATCCTTCAAGTAGTTCAGCAGGATTACCTCATCTTGATCATTACTGAGGACTGCTGCATAAAACTTCCATACCTGGAATGAAACAGTGCCAGAGGATGTTCTTGAGTACAACACTTAAAAGTATGTCACTGTTGCCTATATTTCAACTTTCACTGATTCTGGTTCAGTTGAACTTTTTTCAGTTCATGCTCTATTCATTAAATGAGGTAATTTTATACATCTCTCAGTACTATACCTATTCCAAACAAGGTCATAGTGACCCATGTTTTCACATTCTAATGGCTTTGGTTAAGTTGTTGCATTTAATTCACAACCATGCATAGTTTTGGAATTGCTCTTTGCATACTATTCTAAAAAGAATTTTAAAACTTAAGGACGCATCTGGAAAAGTTCTACATTTTGGTAGTAGGTCACTACTGACCATATTCTATGCTTCACTGACACTTCTCTGCCTTTATTCATGTTAGAATATTAAAATTATTAATGCTATGCATCTCTTTTACTACCATGCTCTTACAATAAAAGAGGCTCATTGTGACCTACATTTAATCTTTTACCGACTTTGGTTACGTTTTTGCAGTTACGTCATAATCCCACGAGTTTTTGCATGTTATTTGCATACTGTCCTCAACACTAGTTTTTGGCACGTTATTTGCATACTGTCCTCAACACTAGTTTTTGGCACGTTATTTGCATACTGTCCTCAACACGAGATTTTGGCACGTTATTTGCATACTGTCCTCAACACTAGTTTTTGGCACGTTATTTGCATACTGTCCTCAACACTAGTTTTTGGCACGTTATTTGCATACTGTCCTCAACACGAGATTTTGGCACGTTATTTGCATACTGTCCTCAACACTAGTTTTTGGCACGTTATTTGCATACTGTCCTCAACACGAGATTTTGGCACGTTATTTGCATACTGTCCTCAACACTAGTTTTTGGCACGTTATTTGCATACTGTCCTCAACACGAGATTTTGGCACGTTATTTGCATACTGTCCTCAACACTAGTTTTTGGCACGTTATTTGCATACTGTCCTCAACACGAGATTTTGGCACGTTATTTGCATACTGTCCTCAACACTAGTTTTTGGCACGTTATTTGCATACTGTCCTCAACACGAGATTTTGGTACGTTATTTGCATACTGTCCTCAATAGACTATGTATTGACATCAGGCTGGAAAGTTTACCATTGAATAACCTGTAACCTTTCATTTTAAGGATGTAGTAGAAACAAAAGATGCATCCAAATATCAGGTGTCATGAATGGAATATACAGTCCCCAAGAAATGAACTTTTAACACAAGCTTTGAAGAATGTCACAGAGCATGAACTACAAGCCAACATGACCTCATTTGGCAAAATTTATGTAGATATTGTCAAAATACATCCAGTCACCAAGTTTCAGGATTCTACTTAGGGGGCTGCCTAGGTACCCAAAATCTTTTCAAGTCCAGTTGGTTTGAGAGTGATTATAATAATTTACTGGCTTGTTTTCAGTGCATTTTGAGAAACTAATTTTATGGGGATGGTATTTTATTGAATAATTATTTCTTATCATGGGTTCCTTTTGCTCTCATATTACCACATTTATTCAAACATGAATGTTTGTACATTTTTTTCTTTTTGGTGATCCATTCATAACTATTCCGTTTTTAGAATGTACATGTAGTCCAATATAAATACCTAAATAGTCCTTTTCCTGCTGCCATTCTCCAACACTTAATTGTCTTATTCTTTTTGAATGTTAATATCTGCACTGTCATCTAAAACACTTTTTTAATTAATTTCTTAACCACAATCAGAAACACTGATTAGCAGGTGTTTCAAATAAGTTAAAAAAGCAAGTCGTTTAAAGTATTTTTAAATTATTTTAGTAACACTGGCCATTTCTGAAGTCCGATATTGGTACCGTAGTTTTGAGATGTTGAAAAAAAGCCATTGTTGATGGATGGACAACAGATGCTGAGCAGCTGACTTGACCTTGCAGCCAGGTAAGCTAAGAACTGATGCCACCATACTTGGCCTTGAACTCAGGTCACATGTGGCTGATATTTAAAATCATAAGGTTCAAACAGACTTTCTTCTAGGTCAGTTAACTGTACTAAGAAATTATCTGCAGTGCATACAATTTAATCTCTGATCATTCAAATTCATTGGTTGATATGTTTTAACATGTCAATTTTGATATGTGATTGGTTGATTTGTATTAACATGTCAAGTTTGATCATTCAAATTTACCTGTGATTGGTTGATATGTATTAAGATGTCAAGTTTGATCATTTTTTATTTGTTGAGGCTCTTTTGCATTCTTCTGCTATCTGCAGTACATAAAATCTGTTTTTGATCTTTGATCATGAACCTAGGGTTATGCAGGACTGGTGATCAACTCGGGGATATGGCCAAAAAATAAATTGATATCTGCTACATGTGTTAACTAGATTGTGCAAGTAGAAGGACAACGGAAAATTGGCGTTAATACAATCTTGACTGGTCTTGTGGCCAGCAGAACTGAGGGAATTGTCCCAAGGAAATATACACCATGATCAATATTATATATTTGGCAAATCCATCTGCAACTGGTCAGAAAATGACTAGTTTTAAATGTTACTATTACTGTATTATTTACCAAGTACAATGTATAAATTTAAGCTGATGGGTGGGGTGGGGAGCTTCAAAAGAAAAACAAACAAGAGGTAGAGATATGGAAATTAAAAAAAGAAAATGGTAATAAAATAAGGACATCCGAATGTGTATATATACAGTGCAGGGCCAGTTATGGCTTAAATTAGCACCAGAAGAGAGCCAACTAGAAAGTTAGTACCATTGTTCAAAAGCTGTCTTGAAGCTTTCCACTGATTGTGAGTACACAACAGTCACTCAGATGATTCCAGTCCACAATTGTTTTTACGAAGAAAGAATTTCTACATTGTTCTGTTCTACACTGTTCAACTACAAAACATCTATTATCTGACACTAGTTTTTCTACAATGTTTATACTTTCAAAATCTGAAAAGACTTAACTTTAATGTGGCATTGTTTTAATAGTTTAAAATATGTATTTGGCAATAGAGCCGGCTCTAACCCCTCAACTACTTTATCGAGATATGTCAAACAAATCCTACTACGCCTGTCTTGGAGTGTTAGTAGACCCAGATCAGTTAAGATTTTGGTGACACATCCTGCTTCTCTGGTTTTGTAGTCATCAGATACAAATCTTGCTGCCTGGTGTTTAACCTTCTCAATTCTATCAACATCCTTAACTTTGTAGAAATGCCAGACAACATGACCATATTCCAAAACGGATCCTATTAGTGCTAGATAGGGTAGTTCATCTACATGTCTGCGGACAGTGACTGAGGTTTCTATTTAGAAATGCTAGTGTAGTTAGTTTTATTGGTTGTTTTGATAATGTGCGATTCCCACTTAAGTCCTCAGACAGTGTTAGTCAAAGATACGGGTTTTCAATGACGTTTTGTAGTATGTGGTTATATAAGGCATAGAAGTGAGATGATTTTGCTGTTTTTTTACTAATATGCTAATATTTTGTGGCATTGAAAGTCATACCCCCAATCAGTCGTACACTTTTTGAGGGCTGTGAGATCATTCTGGAGAATACGATGGTCAGTCTGGTTTTGAATTGTTCTATAACGGAGACAGTCGTCTATTTCTTTTCAAAATCAGAACCAAGCACATGGAAGATATTTATAAAAGTCTTTATTTATTAAATATAAATGGAACTTAAAACAAGAAGCATTGGCACCAGTATGACTTTGTAAATTTGGCACATTAAATTCACATGTTTGTGCATACACAAACACAAGAAAAATAAAATATCAAATTTTGTTTTACACAACCTAATAATTTATGCAAATAACATGAAGTATGTAAAATTTGCTATAAATTCTTGAACACAAATAAACTTTTGTGAAGGACTAGAACTTTCATGTTTCCATCGGGAAGACATTGGATAAAGGTACAAGGTTCTATGCAATTTAAAAAGAAATGTGTATAAAAAAATCATAAATAACAAGAATGGACGGAGTCAAGAACAACATTTAAAAAACTGGCCATTTCTATTTAAAGCTGAAAAAAATTCTTAACTCAAGGTTGCGAAGTATTAGTTTGAATCATATAGATAAATGTCGTGAAATAATATAATTTCTCATCATCTTATAACAAATCATCAATTTAATTAAATTTTGATCAATATATGTTTTGAATTTCTACTAGAGTATGCATGTAATACTAAAAAAAAACACAACATTGATTTAATTGCCTCTTATGTTTCTACAAAACTGTTTATAATAAAGATCAAAATCTTTTCAAGTACGGTCATTTCTGTCACTGCTCTAAATATGGAGATATGACGAGGGCTTAAGTTGCCATAATCCTGGCTATACAGTGCTATTAAAACATTCAGAGGTAAAAATTGCTAAACACTGAAGATCTAAAATAAGAACAAAAAAATACCCCTGTTCATTACATACTCTCAAAAACAATTCACCGGCAAAGTAGAAAGTGTAACGTAATTCCAGCAACCGCAGAAATCAAACTGCTCACAATCGACAGGCAGTAATAATCATGATGGTGGCAGAATATCAAAAAATGAACAAAAACATGTCCTAAAGAATGGTACGGTTTAATTCTATTGCTGTGAAGCAAGTGTCAGTTTTGAAGAATCATATGCCAACAGTTATATATGTTCATCCTTGTTCTGGAATTGTTTCTGATGCACCCAAATCCTCCTCCATGTTTTCATCCTCAAGTTCATCCAATGATGATGGAGGGGCTATGTTATCAGGACCTTTGCCCTTCCCTCGGGACTTGGTTTTCCTCAGATTTCTTTTTGAAATTGATCTCCTAGCACAATGCACGGCATCCTGCTCTGATCCAGAGCTGGATTCTGTGGTAATGCTGCCACTGTTATCGCTGCGGTGACCTAATCTCTCTCCGGGAGCAGAACTTGGACGGAACTTTGTACCACTTCCTGTAAGGGGCTTTCCATGGGATGCATCACTCAGATTTACTTCCCTTAGAGTAGCCTGCAAAAATGTGGGCTTTACAGGAGGTCTAGGCTTGACTGCAGTGCCATCCCTGGAGTCCCCTGCAGATTCCTTATCCTGTAATTTGAAAGCCTCTGGTGAAGAGGATGATCCTGGTTTTATCGGTGCTTGACTGGAACTTTTCACAGACCTGTCCCCTGGTGTAACTGATGTTTTGGTTATTTTGTCCAGTGATGCAATTAATTTTGCATCATTTAATTTTTTGAGTCGTGGGATCAGAGGATGCTTGTCTTTTGGTGAATCTGGGTTGGAAGATGAACTATCCACTGGATTTTCGGCTGAAATACTGGACAATAAAGTTATGGTTTTTGATTTCCGTGGCAAGTGTTGAATTGACGATAGCTTGATTCCCTCGCTACCAGTTGAATGAGAGGATTCTGAAACGAAATAAAAGAATCCTGACAATTACAGTGCATAACACAATTGTGTTTTTGCAAAATGAATCAGACAATAAAAGTTTCAAAGGCATGGGCACTTTTATCAGGAAAATACTTTCTGAATGAACGACCACAATCAATAAACTGTCTTTTCTTATCAAACCTTTAATAATTACAACAACATAAATTCCACACAGTTTAATTAATTGAAGCATATTTCTCATCATTTTACACAGCGAATTACTGTAAAAGTAATATGAATGGGTAGCAGGACCACTCTGGTGGCCTAGTGGTTAGAGCATCTGCCTTGGATGCAGGTCATGGGTTTGAACCCTGTCTGAGACATACAAAGACTTATAAAAATGGTACTAAGAGCTGCCTTGCTAGGCGCTTAGCATTAAGAGGTTAGTATTTGGACTGGTCAGCCTAGTGTCAGAATAATGTCAGTGGGTGGAACCTAGTGCTAGACATAGCTATAAACTGTCACACTTCAGACATCGTACTGACATGACTGAAATTTTTTTAAAGCTATTTTTAAAATCGAAATCGCACAGATTAAATGGGTTGCCCATAGGTGAAGAACAATTCAGTAATTATCTAATTCGTTCTGAGAATATTTCAAACATATATAGTTATACTTTTTTCAATTAATGGAATGCCAAAGATTGCTCTGACAGCTGGAAATTATGAAAGCACCAAATAGCATCACTCTCATTACATGATAAAACATTTTGCTGGAAAATTTTCATTAATAAATTCATTTGACTAATAATCAATTAATCTGTTACAATTGTTAACTGCTACAAATGACCATAAGCACCAAATTCAAGTGTCAACTGATTACCACAAATGACCATAGGCACCAACTTCAAGTGTCGACTGATTACCATAAATGACAATAAGCATCAGCTTCAAGTGTCGACTGATTACCACAAATGACAATAATTGTCAACTTAAAAGTGCTGACTATTTCAGACAGTATTTACATTTTCTTTACATAACACTTACTTTGTAACCTGAAGTTCTTTATTTATAATATTCTACTTGTCACATTTAGTGGTAGGTTGATTTTGTATTTAACACATGTGCTGGAAGGTCAGTATTGTAATCATTGTTTAGAGGCAGGTTGATTTTGCATTCAGCACAAGTACTGGAAGGTCAGTATTGTATATGTCACTTTTATAGGCAGATTAATATTTTATTTAACACAGGTATTTTGAAAGTGTGTATTGAACCTATACATGTTTTGGGAGTTTACAAATATACCTGGACTATCGGGTATGTTCATCATTAGAGAGCGTCTGTTACTGTTCCCTGTAGAAAGTGGTGACGTGTCAGTACTGCTACTGGATGGCATCACATCGGTGTCTTCCCTTGGCATTTCAGTGCCTCCTGCCTCCTCCCCCATCCCTTCACCGGCCGTGGGAGTTTTGTGTTCTTGCCTCTGCATCTGCAGTTGTCGGAAAATTTCTAACTCCAAGTGAGACCTAGGGTGGAAAAAAATCAAATGCACCTGAATTTGAGTTTGTTCTTTAAACATTAATAAGAGATGCAAGGAAAGCAATCCAATATCCTCTGACAATTTTCTAATAATCTGACATCTTACATCATTATTTCCATCCAAAACAAGGTGTTACACATGTTGAGTACCAATATACAGACAAGTATAGAGGAAAATAAAAAATTCACCTGCGCATGACAACTTGGTAACAGTGACCTACTTTGCTATGGTTCAAATTAACCTCCTTAAGATGCTTCCGAATATCAACATTCATGAGTATAGTTAGATATCGACTGAGGAGATCACAAACAGCTGATGATCCAAAATTAGGTTACAGTCTGTAGTACAGTTGAGGGAAACTCCTAGAAGGGCATTGTTACAAGTCTAAGCTCAGAAAATAGTGAAACACAACAAATCTTGTATTTTTAACAAATATATTTATTTCCCTAGAATACAAAGTGAAAATGAAAAAAAAAAACATCTTACGGTATTGCAAATTAAATCCCAAAATAATCCAAGAATTAGTGACACAAGTCCTTGTACTTTAAAGTCCTGAATAAAATTCACTAAAAGTCCAGAAAAACTCCAAAACTGAAGTCTGATATGACTGTGGTAGCTATTGAAGTGTTGATGTGTCAAGTCTATTGTTGAATCACAGAAACATAATTCCATGTTTGAAAATACTATAAATTCCAGTGAATGTCTCTATCCAAGAATTTTATCAGAGCACTTTTGTATTTCCAGAGAAAATAATAACTTGAATTCAATAATTTGAACGAAGAAAGAATCCAGCTCAAAACTCCTAGTCATAACATA
This sequence comes from Sinohyriopsis cumingii, assembly GCA_028554795.2. Classification (NCBI taxonomy): domain Eukaryota; kingdom Metazoa; phylum Mollusca; class Bivalvia; order Unionida; family Unionidae; genus Sinohyriopsis; species Sinohyriopsis cumingii. The sequence continues at coordinate 98,813,325 of CM068839.1, forward strand.
TAATACAACTTGAAAGTACAAGATGTCAAAGCATGAATGACCAAGTCCTCACAATTACAAGATTATATAGTTCTCAACTTGACCTCATGTCACAATTAGCATTTTCTAAAACAAACATTACCTGACGGAAAATAAGCATCAAGAATGATTCTGATGTTTACAAAATCAAAACTTTAACCTGTAAAATTCACATAGAAGTCGAAAACCCTGATTTAAATAAACATATTTACTTTTTCTGTTAATAAAGATCCTGATATTAAGCTCATAAACATGGAGAATAATGAAGCTAAATATTAGTTGTTTACATTGAATAATACTAGTCAACTTGGGTCAAGCAGAAATTAACTCAATTTTGGACAAGGTCAAGTCCAACAATTAAATATACATAACAGCATCGTTATAGCCACTTTTACAAGTTTTGGTGAAAAGGTATCTAATATCTCAAGAGTGTAAAGAACAGCTGAAAATACAAGTTACTTAAGCATGTAAATCGGGTTGAGTGACCTGTTGTAGTGACCTTGCTTAACGTCAGATTTTGTTTCTCTCTTCGAGATGCCTCCACATACCAATCTTCATGTGTAGGTGAAAGTGTCCAGGATATTGAGGGTGTAGTGAAAAGTGTGTCCAAGATATCAAGGGTGTAGTGAAAAGAGTGTCCAAGATATCGAGGGTGTAGTGAAAAGAGTGAAAGGTCCTCAAACATAACAGCATGAAGACAGTTTGATGAGGATGTAGACCGACTAGCTATCAGACATAATGTTGCCATGGCTATCAGTATGGGAAAAGACTGGTTTGGGATACAAGAGAAGATGCATAGAAATACAATGCCAAAAGAAAACAAATGACTTCGGGTCTAGTGGCTAACAAGAAGGTATCGCAATGCAGAGAAAAAAGAGGATGGGTGACCTTAGAGGTGACCTTTATGAATGTCTAAAGACAGAGAAGAGCAAAAAACATTTTAAAAAACACAGAAAGGAACATGTACAGAAGAGAGCACACTTCACAGCCAATCTACACAGCTTTGTCAAAAAGCTGCTGGGAGACAAAAGGTCAGTGTGACTTGAATGCCTAAAGGAGGTAGAAGAACACTCAAAACTACAGTGATCCAGATGAAGAGAAGGACCTTGGAGATCAGCTCCAATTTATAAACCAAGACTGCATGAAGTGATGAACATCATAAAGACGAGGATCATCTATGGTGTTCCTTGCAGGTTTACAAATATTATCCACGACTGAAATTAATACTAATACAGTTCATACAGATAACAGGCAAATCAACAGCATTGGCAGCTTGCAGAGATCTGGCTTATTCTGATGGATGAGAATTTGTCAGGAATCAAAAACTCAGGACAATATCTCTTTTGAATGTGTTAGGGAAGACGAACATGGCTCAGTGTTTAATGAAATACATGGCAGAGAACAAGTACAGCAATACTTTAGTTAAAAAAGGTGTAGTGAAAAGAGTGTCCAAGGTACATCTGTGTATTAGATGGAGAAATAGCCCCCAAAATGCGTTTCTTACTTGCATTTAAAGTGAAAATGACAAAAACCTCCAGGGTTAATTAGTTAAGTCTTTGCAAGGACCCCATTACTCACAGTGAGAGCGTGGCAGACATGAAGTGACAAGCCAAATACTGGATAGAATCCACAGACAAGAGTGGGATACCTGGGAAGTACAAGGCCAGGTATTACCAGAATTGTATTCTACCAAGAATACTTTGGCCACTACTAGTAAATCAAGTTCCATTTATGGCTATTTGAGAAAATCTGCAATGATGGGTGGGAGGGCCACGGAGCTCATGTAATGTTGGCTTGTACAATAATGTCTGCAAGCTACAGTAACCGCTATCATCAGTGACAGCAGCACTCAAGATGACCAAGGCCAGGCAGGTGATGATGTTTGAAGACAATGCAGATGAGTAGGCAAGAGAAGTACTAGTGCAGGTACAGATGGGAAGAAAGTGGGTGGCAGCAAAGGCAGTGGAAGAGGCAGACCGAGATACAGTGACATGGTAGGCACAATAGCAACAGCAAGACTGGGGCTGGAATTCTAAAAAATCCTACATGGCAAGCTGCAAGCACTAAGGAGAAGTACGCAAGGGTTCAGAAAGAAGTCCGTTTTGCAGATGAGTAAGACAAGCAAGTTAAAGCTGTCAGCATTAGGAAGCAGGGGGATTGGCTATGATGGGAAGCTGCATGGTCCAGGAAACTGTCTTGGAGTGGCATTTGGGGAGCTGAAACCCAGAAAATCAGCTTTCATTTATGCTCAGTTATCCCTTTACCTCACAGAGCATAGTGACAAAGTGCAGCACGCTATAAATAGAACACCTGTTACCTAGCAGACCGCATCCGCATAGGCATGCCTGTGAATTGTTAAGCAATGTAGTGGTGTTACGTTTAACAGCAGTTTTAACTATTTTACGTTTAAGGTAGACATCTATTATATATGGAAAAATTGAAGAGTAAAGTCCAATTGTTATAGCTGTGTAATTATTTTTCACAGAAGAATATTTAATGTGCTTTAAAATCGAGAGAGAACTCATTCACCGTCATGTCAGTGAGGCCGCGTGACCGACCGTAGCTGCCATTTCCCATACTCGAAATTTACACGTTTTTCGTCTGCGTCTACATCACTAAGTCATCTGAATTTGATAATCAATAAAAACTAATTGCTGCTTACATAAATATCATAGCCTTTACCAAAGTTATTGAATCTTTCGTGGTTGAGATTCTACTCGTGAAAACTACGTAAGTACTGAATGAAATCCTGCCTGTGAACTGTTAAGCAATTTAGTGTATGTTACGTTTAACAACAATTTTAACCATTTTACATTTTTGGTACACATATATTATATGTGGAAAAATTTAAGAGTAATGTCCGATTGTTATAGCTGTGTAATTATTTTCCACAGAAGAATTTTTTTATGTGCTTCGAAATCTTGAGAGAACTCGTTCACCGTCATGTCAGTGAGGCCGCGTGACTAACCGTAGCTGCCATTTCCGATACTCGAAATTTACAAGGTTTTCGTGTGCGTCTATATCACTAAGTCATCTGAATTTGATAATTTATAAAAACTAATTGCTGCCTACATTAATATCAGAGCCTTTACCTAATTTATTGAATCTTTCGTGGTTGTTATTCTAATCGTGAAAATTTCGTACGTACTGAATGAAATCTGCAGCTGCCATTTTGGAGAGTGGAGATTATGACCCAGTTACTTTAAATAGCAGATATCGACCAGTGCATGAATAGCGACCACGTCATCTGACGTAATTGTCATTCGCAGAAATGAATGTAGTATGTAATAGGGGGGTTTTCCCCGAAGGTGGCGCTACGAAAACTATCTCAAAATGGCTGATGTTTACAGCAGGCGTCAAAAGGCGCTTCTATGCAAATCTTGCAGTGGCGTCAAAAGGCGCTTCCATGCGAATGGAGTAGAGGCGTCCAAAGACGCTTGTATGAGGTAAAGGGTTATACTGTTCTCCCTACACCAGTAAACCTCCAAAGAGAGGGACTGATGACCCTGCTTTGTGCGAGACTAGCAGATTTAGAGCACATGCTGTCATCCTGCAATGTAGCTCTGAAAGATGGTTGTTATCATTGATGCAATGACCATGTGCTTGCTGAGATTGCTTGCAGTATGTATTTTGCCAAGAGAAAGAAATATCAAGTGAAAAGTTAAAACTTCATCAGCTTTGTGAGAAGTGGCGATACATGGGGGCAAAAAATTGAAACAAGATGCATACTGACAGCAGCACAGGACTGGGAAAAGCCGGCACATGTAAATGGACAGTTGAAGTTCCCAAGTAACATTAGTGATGCTAGCAGAATGGATGGAAGGCCTAGAATCTGGAAATTGGATGCCATGGCTTTGCAGCACAGACCCTTTAGCATCAAATGATTAGATGTCATAGTGGCAGGAATTAAGTTACCAAGGCTGGCAAACAGACTAAGGAAGTCTCACATTGGGTTTGGCAGAAGAGAAAGAGATTGATGGAAAAACTAAAAACTAATCGGTTCAGGGCTGAGTCTCATCAACTCAGTAGACACCCCTTTGGAGACCAGTTTGGGTTAGTGACTAAACAGTAAGGATGGGAATCCCATCTGATGATGGAAACAATTGCAGGACATAGTAACTGTATTCATATATACAATGAATGGAGAGAGAGAGAGCTATGTATTTACATATCAATATTCATTAGGTGATACAGAGTTGAGGATACTGAGGATGTAATGAACGAAGAGCTAAAAATACAAAATCCACTCAAACATGAAAATAGGTCACAATGATCTAGTTTTGTATGATCCAGCTACTGAGATATCCACATATTGATTTTCATAAGCAAAGGTAAAAAAAAATGGTATATGAAGCGCAAAATGAATAACACACACACATGAAGAACAGAAGAAATGCTATATCCTCCCAAATTCACTGGCAAGGGGATAACAATCATTATCTTTTCAAAAATGCTAGGAGAAAAATTTACACAACTTCACCTTTGGAAAATAAATGCTTCACAAAAGTCTGAAAAAATCTGGAAATGAATGTTACTTGTAAGAGATCAACGACTGCACAATTTTCCTTTTTACATCTATATTTCTACTTAATAGTGGAGTTGTGCAAGTGTTTCCATACCACAGTTGTTTCTCCTTATCATGCGAGATCTCCTCATCTCGCTGATTGTCTAGTTTAAGCAGCTGGGCGAGGTATGGTTCCTGGGAGTACAGGTTATCCTCTATTTTCTGCACTCGATGCTCCAGACGGTCTTCTGGGTAGTGTGCCACCTGGGGTATAAAGGACAATAAAGTAGTGCTCATTTCAAACAAGCTGAATTATTTCAGTCAGTTTTAAAAATACCTTATATACTCACTTATAAGTTGATCCCAACTGTGAACAAGATAGACCCTGATCTGGCAGTGCATGATACACCAGCAGATCAGGGTATATGTTAATTGTTCTACTTAATACTCCTAACGAGCTGCATAGATCCAGATCTGCTGCAGCATTACGCGATCTGGGTCTGTGTAGTTTTCAGTCAGAGTTGACTTATGAGTGTGTATATATGGTAAATGAATCAAGAATTTTCATCATATAACTATGATAATCTTCTGAATGGAATAAACTTCAAACATGGTTTTGTGACTTGACATGGGAGTACATTTTGTGACTTGACATGGGAGTACATTTTTTTGATGCCCAAGCTATTATACGTTTCCTATGTCAAGTCATGATGTGAATGTTACACGCCAAACTGAACATGTGTAAGAACTTTTTATGGTTTTAAAACTGTTTAGGTTTAAGGTCCATTTACAGTCTGAAAAGAACCCATTTAGGAAATGTAATGACCATTATCCTACCTTTTTAAATCAAAGTCTGACTTTTTACAAGTTCAGGTACCGATACACATCATATTAACATGATATAAAGAATCAAGCTGAGAATTCTGCCTATTAAGGAAATCCTCCCTACTACATGAATTGCAACATTAAGGAAATCCTCCCTACTACATGAATTGCAACATTAAGGAGATCCTCCCTACTACATGAATTGCAAGATTAAGGAGATCCTCCCTACAACATGAGTTGCAACGTTAAGGAGATCCTCCCTACTACATGAATTACAACATTCAGGAGATCCTCCCTACTACATGAATTACAATGTTAAGGAAATCCTCCCTACTACATGAATTGCAACATTAAGTAGATCTCCGTACTACATGAATTGCAACGTTAAGGAGATCCTCCCTACTACATGAATTACAACATTCAGGAGATCCTCCCTACTACATGAATTGCAATGTTAAGGAGATCTCCCTACTACATGAATTGCAACATTAAGGAGATCTCCCTACTAAATGAATTGCAGGGTTGAGGAAATCCTCTCTACTACATGAACTGCAACATTAAGGAGATCCTACCTACTACATGAATTGCAACATTAAGTAGATCACCCTACTACATGAATTACAATGTTAAGGAGATCCTCCCTACTACATCAATTACAACATTCAGGAGATCCTCCCTACTACATCAATTACAATATTAAGGAGATCCTCCATACTACATGAATTGCAAATCCTCCCTACTACATGAATTACAATGTTAAGGAAATCCTCTCTACTACATGAATTACAATATTAAGGAGATCCTCCATACTACATGAATTGCAAATCCTCCCTACTACATGAATTACAATGTTAAGGAAATCCTCCCTACTAAATGAATTGCAGGGTTGAGGAAATCCTCCCTACTACATGAATTGCAACATTAAGGAGATCCTCCCTACTACATGAATTACAATATTAAGGAGATCCTCCCTACTACATGAATTGCAACATTAAGTAGATCTCCCTACTACATGAATTACAATGTTAAAGAGATCCTCCCTGCTACATGAATTACAACATTCAGGAGATCCTCCCTACTACATGAATTACAACGTTAAGGAAATCCTCCCTACTACATGAATTACAATGTTAAGGAAATCCTCCCTACAACATGAATGCTAAGAAAATCCTGCCTACCTTGTAAACTGCAATGTTAAGGAAATCCTGCCTACCTTGTAAACTGTAATGTTAAGGAAATCCCTTATATAATGTACATTGCTATGTTAAGGAAATCCCTTATATAATGTACATTGCAATGCTAAGGAAATCCCTTATATAATGTACAATGCAATGCTAAGGAAATCCCTTATATCATGTACATGGCAATGTCAAGGAAATGCCTTATATCATTCATGTACACGGCGATGTTAAGGAAATGCCTTATGTCATGTACATGGCAATGTTAAGGAAATGCCTTATGTCATGTACATGGCAATGTTAAGGAAATGCCTTATGTCATGTACATGGCAATGTTAAGGAAATGCCTTAGATCAAGTACATGGCAATGTTAAGGAAATGCCTTAGATAATGTACATGGCAATATTAAGGAAATCTTGGAGTATGTTATGCAAAGAGTAAGAAGCAATAATTCTTCATTTAAATACAAACCTCTGAACCCCAGCTAGATATCCCATCATCTCCTGCTCCAAAGGTACCATCAGAATCGGTGAAGTAACAAGGGGGTTTCTCAGGCAGTCCATGGGAACCAGTCAGGGCATTCATGCGGAACAGTAGTTCATCCACCTGGTACTCTATCTCTGCCATTGTGAACTCCTATAAAGCAGACAACAGCAACAACAAAAATTGCTAGCTTGTCTTCCATTGAAACCAAGCCATGTACCATCAGGTCTGGGACAGGACAAAAGTAGTCATAACAGAAGACAGACAACTGTATATTTCTGATATTATTAGAGTTTAAAGGATCTAAAGAAGATGTCTGCTAAGCAAAGTAAAATGTTTGACAACATTTTTATAACCTTACAATGGGTTTAAAGTTTTAAAAACTTGTTTACTGCAAAGTTTTAAGTCTTTCCCATGAATGGGAGGTAACAAAAAAAACAAACCTCATGCAACAAGACTGGACTTAAATGTTATTTCCATAAAATATGACAGAATTCAGGGGTGCAGTGTCTATTATGAAATGGAATTAACAACGAAAATTTACATATGAAAATAATACATTTATAGCTCAATTAAGTACCATGCAAGCAAACACTAATCTCGATAATGGAAACTTACTGGTGGTAGGATATTTTCAGTTTCTTGTATTTCAGGCACTTTCTTCAAGCCGGCCCACAGCTGGTACTTTTCCCAGTACAAATGAAGTAACTCTGTAAATTCTAATGTTGATACTTTCTTTCCTCTACGAGATCGTAACTGCTGTGTTAACACAGTAATCATCTAGAAGAATAGATTACATATATTATCCTTTACTAACAAAAAGAGAGCATCATGTATTAAAACGTGCTTAAATTTCAAAATGTCACGAGTGATTTCATAGCAATTACTGATTTGTAACTTATCGTAATTTCAGATTTTACAAAGCTTATTTTCCAAATTTAGCAATTTGTAATAGATAATTATTACATTGGCAGTGGTAACCATATTACTACCTTTGTTTTCTTTTTCAGGTACTTACATACGAAGTCAGCAGCCCAGTTACAAAGACACCGAAGGAGAAGACAAAAATTTGGGCAAAATTTTGTTGCTGGTCTGGCATGGATGGAAAGGGAATTTCTCCTATAAGGAGCGCAGTCATCCCCAGTAGACTTGTCCAGAGGTCTCTGAAGGTGAAAGCAGTGGCCCCAAACAACGCCCGACCCAGACTGGTATATGCTAATAGCAAGAGCAGGAACATGGCCTATAATAAGATCATAGAATAATTAGTATCAATTACTGGCCTATAATAAGATCATAGAATAATTAGTATCAATTACTGGCCTATAATAAGATCATAGTATAATTAGTATCAATTACTGGCCTATAATAAGATCATAGAATAATTAGTATCAATTACTGGCCTATAATAAGATCATAGTATAATTAGTATCAATTACTGGCCTATAATAAGATCATAGTATAATTAGTATCAATTACTGGCCTATAATAAGATCATAGTATAATTAGTATCAATTACTGGCCTATAATAAGATCATAGTATAATTAGTACCAATTACTGGCCTATAATAAGATCATAGTATAATTAGTATCAATTACTGGCCTATAATAAGATCATAGTATAATTAGTATCAATTACTGGCCTTTAAGATCATAGTATAATAAGTATCAATTACTGGCCTATAATAAGATCATAGTATAATTAGTATCAATTACTGGCCTATAAGATCATAGTATAATTAGTATCAATTACTGGCTTATAATAAGATCATAGTATAATTAGTATCAATTACTGGCCTATAATAAGATCATAATGAAGCTGACAGGTATTTTGCTGTTGAAATTTGAGTCAAGATCAGTTGCATAAGAGGTATAAATTTGATCTGTTACTCAAACCTGATCAATTAAGTATACATTTGATCTGTTACTCAAACCAAATTAAGTATAAATTGGATTTGTTACTCAAATCCGACCAATTATGTATAAATTGGATTTGTTACTCAAATCAGATCAATTATGTATGAATTGGATTTGTTACTCAAATCAGATCATTTACATATAAATTTGATCTGTTACTCAAACCAGATCAATTAAATATCAATTTGATTTGGTGCTCAAATCAGACCAATTAAATATAAATTGGATCTGTTACTCAAACCAGATCAATTAAGTATAAATTGGATTTGTTACTCAAACCAGATCAATTATTCATAAATTGGATTTGGTGCTCAAATCAGATCAATACATACAAACTGGATTTGTTACTCAAATCAGATCAATTACATATCAATTGGATCTGTTACTCAAACTAGATCAATTAAGTATAAATTGGATTTGTTACTCAAACCAGATCAATTATTCATAAATTGGATTTGGTGCTCAAATCAGATCAATACATATAAATTGGATTTGTTACTCAGACCAGATCAATATGTATAAACTGGATTTGTTACTCAGATCACTGAAATATAGGGTAAAAATTCAATTCTTTGCTCAAATCAGATCAATTACACAAGGGGTTGATTTCATGCAGTTACACTGCATTTCACTTGGTCATATTCCATTTTAACGTATCCATAAGCATTAAAATCATAGCTCGGCATCTCAATGTTACTGCTGGCTAAATACCTAGCCATGTTTTAAACAAAGAGCAAAGTCATATCTGAGTTCTTTTTTTATATTACAAAAGCCATACACAAACATTACTGAACATCACAAAAAGATGTAAAAAGAATGCAAAATTTGTCAAACATCTTTCTTTACTAAACATCTTTTTTTAATGCTATTTTAACAAAAGAACATTGCAATTCAATTATAAATTTCAGAGTTATGTACATTGCACAATTAAATATCTTTTCTTGTGGTAAATGTGGCATTTTAAAGCACATCACAAAAGTAAAACTTCATCCAATAGACATAAAGTTGATCACTTGACATTAATTATTTTATGATACCTGCTCTAGAAGTTAAATTTTTGTATTGTGATCTGTTTTTGTCAGTGGATGATGTCATATCATGTATGTCACATTTCAGGACATGGACTAAATGAAGGACTATAGTTACCAATCTAGATCAGCCAACGATGTCACATGTAACACATTGTGTGACATACTGAGAGAATGAGGTAATAGTTACCAGCATGTATCAGTAGAAGATGTCACATAATGCATATCATGTTGCAGGGCATGCAGAGTGAATGAAGGACTATAGTAACCAGTCTGTATCAGTAGATGATGTCACGTCACACAGTACACTGCAGGGCATGCAGAGTGAATGAAGGAATATAGTAACCAGTCTGTATCAGTAGATGTCATGTCAGACAGTACACTGCAGGGCATTTAGAGTGAATAAAGGAATATAGTAACCAGTCTGTATCAGTTGATGATGTCATGTCACACAGTACACTACAGGGCATGCAGAGTGAATGAAGGAATATAGTAACCAGTCTGTATCAGTAGCTGTCACGTCACACAGTACACTGCAGGGCATGCAGAGTGAATGAAGGAATATAGTAACCAGTCTGTATCAGTAGATGATGTCATGTCACACAGTACACTGCAGGGCATGCAGAGTGAATGAAGGAATATAGTAACCAGTCTGTATCAGTTGATGATGTCACGTCACACAGTACACTGCAGGGCATGCAGAGTGAATGAAGGAATATAGTAACCAGTCTGTATCAGTAGATGTCAGGTCACATTGCATGGCATGCAGAGTGAATGAAGAAATTACCAGAAAGAACCACTGACCCACGAGAAGCTACTGGCAGGCTTTCTCACATACCCACATTGTCTGAGTCTCAGATTCGGACAATGTGGGTATGTGAGAAAGCCTGCCAGTAGCTTCTCATGAGTCGTTGTTTCTTTCCGGGGGTTTTCCTGGGTTCTTCCTCCACCATTAATACTGGCCGCCATGTATAGCCTATCTTGTGCTGAAAAATGGTGTTAAACCCAACAACAACCAGTCTATATTAAATGTGAAGTTTTATCAAGAACTAAACATCAATAATAGATTTACTGGTTATTGAAAAAATGTTAAGAATTGTTTTATTACATGATTTTGAGAAAAAATTGCAGTTTAGTTTGCTTTAGAATTGTAAAACTATAACTTTTGGTAAATGAATCTATGAACTTAACGTTATGACACATAACAGCAGGAGCCATGGAACATGAAGAAATATTGTCCATCACATGGCAACAATGATGAAATAAAGATTGAAGACCGTGTTTACAATGAGATGCAATAAATACTTTATTATCTCCATTCAAAATGTGAAACCCTCTTTACGACATCTCATAAATTTAGTTTTCTTCCAAAAATCACTGCCTTTAAAAACTTAAAAATACTCCCTAACCTCACCATATAAATCTTAAAGATAGAATAATTTTGTAAGCAAGTCTGTGTACTGTTTATATACCAGAAAAGCCAGCAGCTGACGTCGAGTCTTTCTGTAAATGATGATAAAGTTGATCCAGGGTCGGAAGAAAGAAAGGAGATGCAAACTCCTTACCAGCTGCAGAAACAGCAAAATTGCAACCATGGATCTCAGTATCTGCAACAAAACCAGAGTTTAATATTATGGGTGGTTAAAGAATGGTATGCAAACAAAAAAAATCTATTTTTTTGTGGGGGGGGGGATAATTTTAATTATGTAATACTTATGGCTATTTGTTTAGCTTTCTTTTTCATGCTGATTGGTTGACTGGCATTGTCAGTATGACAAATCCTCATGCAGCTCGCTTGTTCCTGGTATGTTATGTGCAAAACAAGCACAGCTAGCTCATCGTTTTCACAGATGGCTGCCACATCAGAGTGGGGTGGGAGAGGGCATTTGACAATAACATGGGTAAGAACTGCATATTTAAAATTAGTTTTACCTCCCAAAAAAACCTCCCAAAAAAATACATGTTAATAGCAGCAATAGCATAGCCATGGCTATTGTTTAGCTTAATTTGTCGGTAAGAAGGGTTGGCTGATGCTTCCTTAAAATGATAAAAGAAAATGGAAAATACTCATCATTGGTGGAAAGGTTAAGGGAAGTTGCTATTTCTTGTTGTGCAGTAACAATGGGATCAATGGGAAAAGCCAAAATACTGCTTTCATGATGTCATTCAAGGAGGAGTGATTAAGGTAGGCCCATGAGGTAGCAATGGCTCGAACCCCAAGTTCTCAAGGTAAAGTCTTGATCAGTCTATGTACTTTTGATCGTGGTGACAATCCATCGTGAAATAGAGGTGGCTGAATTGTCTGTGGAGCCCTTGAGAGGGAGGAAAAGATGCTTCATACACTTTCTTTTTCCTCTGGATGCCTTCAGCTGGAAAAATAGTGCTCTCATGGGATAATTTCCAGCACAGATTGGACTGAGACTAGGAATTTTTGTTGGTAGTGGATCTATGGAAGGTGTTTGACTTTTGGTTTACAAAACAGGGAAACTGAATCATAATTCTTATTAAACTGTGACAGCCAGTGTCAATAGATCAGGTATGAATCTCACTTAGTCGTCGAGGTGAGGGCAAGTAGAAATAGTCTTGAGTGAGGTCCTGAAAAGAAGCCTCACTCAACTGTTCATAGAGGGGTTTTGGTTAATGACCATAAAACACAAGAAAGATTCCATCTAGGCATAAGACAGCACGAGACGGGTCTCTTGCAGCTCAAACTGCTTGATAACATTGGCAAGGTGCGAATCCAAACCAATTACTGTGCCTTGCTTTAATATAAGTGTTTAGAAATGGCAGCTCTAAAGCCCTTGATGGTGGATAAAGAGCATTTTTTGTTCTCAAAGAAAAACAAAAGGAAATCGGCCATAGAGGTTACAGAAGGGTAGCTAGGATCAACACATTTCCTACAAGCCCAATAACAGAAGATTCTCCATCTGGCATCATAGACCTTGATGTAGAAACTCTCCTGACTTGAATGATGAGAATGGCAACTCGGCCCCAAGAATCTGCGGAGAGATCGCTTGAGATGAGCCAAGTGTGAAGGTGGAGAATTTGTGGGTTCTTGTGCAGGAGGAATCCTTGGTGTTGCAATAGAAGATCCCTCCTGAGAGGAAGAGATCTGGGTGAAGTTATTAACAGGTCTAGAAGATCGCTGAACCATGAGCGCAGGGGCCACAGAATGATCAAAGCAGTGGAAGTTTTGACTTTTTGCAGCACTTGTGGAATCAGTCAGAAGGATGGAAAGGTGTAAGCGAACAGCCGATCTCACTGGAGACTGAATGCATCCACTGCCCAAGTTCCTTGACCCAGGACAGAAGAAACTAAGAAAGGGAGTCTGTTTTATTTAGCCTGATTGCAAATAGATCAACTAGAGGCCATACACAAACAGCAGGAACAGGGTCTCTGTATACAGAGTGGTGAAGTCAATTCTGTGAGGATAGCTCTGCCAGTTCTGGAGACTGTCTGCCAAAACGTTCTTTTTGCCCGGAATATGCTGAACTCGCCCGAGTGTTATGGTCTCTGAGGTGATCAGCACATTCCAGACTTCCAAACAACGAGAAGGTGCACATATGCCTCCTTGACGTTAGAGATAAACTATGATGGATGTGTTTCGGAGACCATGACACATCGACCCCTTACTCTCTTGATGCACCCTTGCAATGGGAGGTATAAAACTTTTTATTTCTATTTGCTTATGTGGAGGGATGATTCTGATGGGATCATGTCCCTCTGGTTCTAAAATGACAGCCCCATCCAGAATCTGAGGGATCGGCAAACTTGATAGGAGTGGGGTTCAGGGGCAAGCATCATGACTCTAATCATGAATCTGTCCTGATTCATCCAACACTGTAAACGATGATGAAATGCTGGTCCCAGAAAGATTACTTTTGACAGAATCTTTGTGAGGTTTCCAACTTGCGAAAAGGAACTGTTGAGGTCACATATGGAGACATACTAATAGAACCAAGTCAGCAGTAGCATTCAAGGTTCCCAGAAGGGACAGGTACAGTCGAGATGACAAAAAAGTTACTATGTTTCACTTCACACTAATTTGTCTCAACGATAAATGAAAATAATGAAGTTTTTTAAAATTGATTTTCCTACCATGATGCTCTTGGGCACATTAAACAAGTTTGACATCACATTTTTAACTTTTTAAAAAAAAAGCAAATTATTTCATTGATACAATTATTGATCTTCCGTAAGCATTCATGTACCCTGCTGATAAAATATTTTGCCTCCAGACCTATGTACAATATTTCGGCAGGCAAACGTTTTTATACACAAAGTACTTAAGAAATCTTTGATATTTGATACTGGAGTGAGGTAAAAACATTTGTTTGTGGAGTTTTAAAAAAACATCAAGTGGTCTCATTTCCTTAGGAATAATAAAGAACAGCCTATGGTAGGAAAGTATTTATTTTGTACACTTCTAACTGGCCCTGATATTGGTGTTTTAACATAAAGAGCACTCGATATTGTCAAATGGAGGATAAAAGAAACTTGGAAATATGAAAAATTTATATTTTAAAAAAATTAACAAAGGAAAACATACCAGGTCCCAAGTGGTGATAAAGGACAAACTGACAAATGCTTCATAGTATGTACTTCTCAGTCTCTCCACAAGCTCATGTACTATGATAAAGCGACATACAAAGGCTGTTATGTAGGATGTGCCAATGATACAGGTCAGAACCTGCAAAGGAAAATGGTAGAAAAAACATTAAACTTGGGCTAATCTCATTAAAAAAAATCAACATAGCAAACATACAATGATTTAGTAACGTAAAGTGAAAATTGATCAAAATGTGGAAAAACAACTTTCTGACATGGGGTAGGGCTTGTTTAAAACAAAATATATAGTAATGTTCATGTTGGGGTGTGACCTGGCTTAAATATATATTTTTTTTTAAAAGGACAAATATATTTATTTCCTATCATTTTTAATTTTTCAAAACCACCACTGGAGTTTTAAGGATGTTTGTAACTTTTTTGCGAATATGTTGGCATTGTGACTGAACCAAAGGCATTTACCTTCCCGAGGTGTAAAATACATCGACCTTTATTCTCGTGTGCCTTTTACTACATCAATAAAAAGCTGCATTTCATGGGACTTTTTTGCGGTGATTGTTAGGACAGCAATTGTTAGGTTACAGACAGGACAGGACATATTTACTCTAAAATGTAGAAAGAACAAATCAGGAATAGTGAATATGTCTGGTAAAGTACTAGTCAGGACTGAGGAATAGTGAATATGTCTGGTAAAGTACAAGTCAGGACTCAGGAATAGTGAATGTCTGGTAAAGTACTTGTCAGGACTCAGTGATAGTGAATATGTCTGGTAAAGTATTAGTCTGGAAAAATATGTACTAGTCAGGACTCAGGAATAGTGAATATGTTTGGTAAAGAACAAGTCAGGAAAAATATGTCTGGTAACGTACTAGTCAGGACTCAGGAATAGTGAATATGTCTGGTAAAGTAAAAGTCAGGTCTCGGGAATAGTAAATATGTCTGGTAAAGTACTAGTTAGGAAAAATGTCTGGTAATGTACTGGTTATGAATAGTGAATATGACAGGTAAAGTACTAGCCAGGAATAATGAATACTTCTGAAAAGCACTAGTCAGGAATAGTGTACATGTCTTGTACAGTACTAGTCAGTAATAGCAAATATATCTGGTAAAGTACTAGTTAAGAATAGTGAATACTTCTGGTAGAATAGTGAATACCTCAGGTAAATTACAAAGACTAAAGAGATAGTCCTTCTTCTGCTTCATGACTTGACACAACACCCTTCTCAGCTTGTTGAGCATCAGCAAGAAAAATAGAAGCTGAAATGTAAATACAAGGCCATTTATTTTGCAAGACTTCAATACAAGGCCATTTATTTTGCACTGCAATACTTTAATCATTTTCTAAATTTTAACAAAATTATATTGTTTGTGCAAATTTTAATGAGTGCAGTACTCACTTATAATAAGACCCCCCCCAGTAAATTACACCTTGCTGTAAGGTGCCTTGACACATTGCACCCCATTTTAAGGTGTCTAGTATATTTTACCCTCACTACAAGGTGATGATCCCTTTTAAAAGACTTGTATGATGGTGGACCCCATTTCATCATTTAATTGTAATATATAAAATATTCAATATAAAGCAACCACACCAACGAGGCATCCCACTTTTGCATCCATGAACAACATTACAGTGAGGGTGTACTGTACCAGTGAGGATATTGACATAATGTGATCATAATTATAAGGGAAACCTTAAAAACCAAGAGGAAATCTGGATCTTCTAGTGGTCGACGTTGTATATTTACGATGGCTAATGCATCACCTCTGGGTTATATAATTCAGTCTATTAGTTACTATACTGATGTATTTTTAGAGAAAATATTAACAGGGTTTGTATGCTTCTACTGAAGTGCATTCAAGCAATGAGAAGGTACAAACTAAAAAGCTGAAATTCCATAACTGTGTTAAAAAAAAATTTTTTGTTGAGAACCTTAAAAGAAAGTGTCATTTTTCATAGATTTCATGACCTTGAATCCAAAGTCCAATATTTTTAAAGGTTTTCAAGGAAATACAAACTGTATATTAAACAAGTAATTTTGCTTGGCAATTCATACAAATGAGGAAACACACAAACCGTATATTAAATTAGTTTTGCTTGGCAATTCATACAAAAAAGGAAACACACAAAAATCGTATATTAAACAAGTAGTTTTGCTTGGCAATTCATACAAATGAGGAAACACACAAACCGTATATTAAATTAGTTTTGCTTGGCAATTCATACAAATAAGGAAACACACAAAAATCGTATATTAAACAAGTAGTTTTGCTTGGCAATTCATACAAATAAGGAAACACAAAAACTGTATATTAAACAAGTAGTTTTGCTTGGCAATTCATACAAATGAGGAAACAAAAACTGTATATTAAACAAGTAGTTTTGCTTGGCAATTCATACAAATGAGGAAACAAAAACTGTATATTAAACAAGTAGTTTTGCTTGGCAATTCATACAAATGAAACAAAAACTGTATATTAAACAAGTAGTTTTGCTTGGCAATTCATACAAATGAGGAGATCAAAACCGTATATTAAACAAGTAGTTTTGCTTGGCAATTCATATAAATAAGGAAACACACAAACCATATATTAAACAAGTAGTTTTGCATGGCAATTCATATAAATGAGGAAACACACAAACAGTATATGAGTTAACATAATGTTTCAGTTAGAAATTTATACATTGCAACAAAGAGTCCCATGCTGGGACAGTTGCTCTAGTGTAAATCTTCATGATGTTTTTACAAATAGATGCTTCCTGACAAGGTCACTAGCAGACGATATTCTGCCCATTTTACCTGGACAACAGGCAACCTGGCCATTTCTCCTACAGCCGATTACCTAAATTTACCATTTTTAAGAAGGCACACCAAACCAAGCTAAACTTATCATTCAAAAATATGATACTAACAGAAAGCCTGATTTGCATTCTGTTTACGTATGTAAATTTCGTAAAAGTATCTGGAGATTCAATGAATTTATTTCAACTTCCAAACACCATATAAAGTCAACGGTCAGTCTGCCAAATGACCACAAAGATGGTGGTTGATGACGTCATTCGGGAACTATCTATAATCTAACAGCAGAAACAAACACTACGATGAATGTACCTCGCATGCCAAGACAAAATTGTCCCATCCTGTCACATAACGAAACAGCTGGGTGGACATCACTCTGGAAACTGGAAAAGCACCTCCTGTTGGAGAAAATTCTAGCAGCAAGGTGACAGAGCAGAAGAGGTTTGTAGGAGCATTGTATGCTGAAAACTCGACATGAACTGCAAGGGTTTGTGTATCTAGCCAATCCAGTGCTTCCAACTCTTGCAGCTGCTTCAGTGCTTCATTCCTGCAAGTAATAATACTACATTAATATTCTTTGAGATAACGGGACAGTTTGATGGTTTACTGAAGCTAAGATGAAATTTCGTAACGTAATATGAAATACAGGCACAACATGGATACAAAGAATTGACAATATTCCAAGAAATGAAATAAAAGGTCTTCTATACCTGGACTTGTTTAGCTGGATTCCTGATCCCACACCTTGTTGTCTGTAGATTATGTTGTCATTCCAACAGTTACTTGGATCCTGCAGTGCAGCGTGAGAAGTCTCATTGGAGATATTGTTATCACCAGTGCAGCAGAGAAGACCAGCATACGGCAGAGAGGCACATAAAGGTTGAAATTCAATCTTTACCATTCTGATCTGAACTTGTCCAATAAGGTAACTGCTGCCATAGAGAAGGTGACCCTGGAAACACCAAGAATGTTAGAAAACTTGTCTACAGCTTATCTGGTGTAGATTCCATTAAGAAATCATGTAACAAGAATCGGTCTTTAGTCACTTTGTCTATTATTCATTACTTTGAGAAGTTTTTTAAAGCTGGATGCCAAAAAGACTGAACAATAACTTAAAAATTTCAACGAAGTGTGTTTCTCAGAGCAACACTATATTACTGAAACTACAGGAATTAAATCCCCAACTGGGCCCACTTTGCAGGAATTCATAAGCAGTCTGCTTCTTCCTTCCATTTTTTGTTTTGAACTGCAAGTACTGAAACCATCTGAAGTATTCTTGAGAAAATCCAACTTACCAAATTTTGGTAACCAAAATATTTTCTTGTATTTTTGAGTTTTAATGTGTTAACAAGACAATTGCAACACAAAAATCTTTGTCATAGCCTTTGACCTGGTATCACAAATAGATGACTGAGATCTCTTCTCCAGTATTGTCAAGACATACCCACATAACAAGTTTGTTCAATTTTGTCATTAATGTTGTTGTTAAAAAGATCAAAGTTTTTGGATTAGAAGCATTCAAGGGATTCTTCAGATATATGCACAAAATGAAAAAATCAATTCATCAGTGGCTATCTGATTATATCTGTCAAAATCAAGTCTTTTCCAAATTAATGGCAAAAATATATATATTTTCCAGTGATGAAAAACATTAAACCCACACCTGTGGAGATGTATTGAGACGTTTCATTTCCATCCCTTAAAATGATCCCTATCTGTGTGTTTGAAGGAAAGGTAGTGTGGCCCCCTACCAGCCTTGGTCTAGATCCATGACTGTAATACTTGTTAGTTTACAGGTTGACAAGTCATTTGAGATAAAATACAAGTCATTTGAGATAAAACAAGAATCCCTTAAAGAGACTGATGCTCTACCTGGTGAAAAGAAATTCCAGAAATTTAAGATGTGACCATTTCTTTCTTTTAACTTGCAAGTATTGAAACCATCTCTGCTATTCTTCTGCGATAACAAGATATTCAAATTAGCTGCTGTTGAGCACATATTGGATATAGCTTGACACCATTTTCATTTAGGACAAAGTAGATTTCATTAGAAATCTTTTTGGTGAAAACCCTACATCAAAATGATCATCCATTTAGGGGCTGTAGTGACAAGATATTTAAGCCAGTCATTGTGGCAGTCATATTAGATGTACGACTCATTCTTACTGTTTTCATTTATGACCAGCTATGTATCATGCTGATGTAGTCATCCATTTGGAGAGGGGTAATATAACAATAGCTTCATGAAATGACTTTCCATTCAGGATGAGTAGCAATAACAAGATTTTCAAGATGGATGCTGTGGTAGCCATAATGGATATCAGACTGGCACCCTTTTCATTTAAGGCATCATAAGTCTCATAGTGAATCAAAATGACTTTCTATTCAAGTAGAGTTGTGATAACAAGATTTTAAAGATGGCTACCATGGTCACCATACTGGATGTCAGACTGGCACCAAATTAATTAGGACCAGCTAGTTAGACTGGCACCAAATTAATTAGGACCAGCTAGTCAGACTGGCATCAATTTTATTTAGGACCAGCTAGCCAGACTAGCACCAATTTTATTTAGGACCAGCTAGCCAGACTGGCACCAATTTTATTTCGGACCAAGCTAGTCATCATAAGGGGGCCACGAGTGGCCGAGTGGTCTAAAGCGCTCTCCGTTACGGATCACTGCCATCTCACCTCTATCTGCGTGGGTTCGAGTCTTGGATTCGGCCAATGTTGGTATGTGAGAAAGCTTGCCAGT
Source organism: Sinohyriopsis cumingii (assembly GCA_028554795.2). Lineage (NCBI taxonomy): Eukaryota > Metazoa > Mollusca > Bivalvia > Unionida > Unionidae > Sinohyriopsis > Sinohyriopsis cumingii. Next base: position 98,833,395 of record CM068839.1, read on the forward strand.
AGCTTCTCGTGGGTCGGTGGTTCTTGCCGGGGTTTTCCCGGGTTCTTCCTCCACCATTAATACTGGCTGCCATGTATAGCCTATCGTGTGCTGAAAAATGGCGTTAAACCCCACAACAACAACAACAACAAGTCATCATAAGAAGTCTTTCAATGAAAATGCCTTGTTTATATGAGCATCCATTCAGGAGTAGCAATACAATGATTTTCATAATGGCTGCTGTGGTGGATGTGTGTGTGTGTGTAATATTTTATTGCAAATTTCCAAGTAGTTTAGCTATAACAAAACTTGTGCTAATGGTTGGATGGACAACAGACGATTTCATAAGCAATTGTTGTGTTGACCACTAGAGTTAAAAATCATGCAACTAAAGGCTTTAAGAATGTGTCATTGTAATGTTCCAAGTGTATGATAACCACATGCATGTCCCCTTGCACAAATAACATCACATGATTAGCTGCCCAATTTGAACTGATATGCTTTCTCATACAAAGGATATTTGTAAGCACAGCAAACTGCCTTCAATTTGAAACAGGCAAATTTCATCCCATATGGTCCTCTAACATCATCAATTACCTTGTCCAGTTTTGAGGCTGTTTCTTTATTATGAAACGTGTCTGGGTAAAGAGCATCAAGCAACGATGTCTGACTCCACCTGTACCAGTCTACCCTGTTCTTGATTGACAGAAAAGCTGGATTTCCTGATCTAAAAATTAAAAAAATTACAAAGTAATTTATAATCATGACAAAAATGAGGGGCATGATTCTGCTCACTTGGAAAGCTGCCATATATTAGCTTGTACACACACACACACACCACAATCACTTTCTAGACATAACAAAGGAAATATCCAGCACTGTTACCCGAATTTCTATCAGACCATCCCCACCTGTGATGAAAGGAGGGTAAGGCATTGGACTTACCAATGACCAATAGGGCTGCAGGTTGGATTCCTACCATCAGCATGGATTCTCATAATCATTCTGTTAAGATCTTAATGATACAAGCTTACATAGCAGATGGATGGATAATGGATGACAGACTAAAGGCCATACCACAAACTCATTTGGAATTTGACCAGGTGAGTAAAAAAAGTATGTTGTTAAAAACAAAATGGCTTAGAAAGCCCTGATCTGTATACGCATTTTGTTTTCATTGTTATCTGAATTTATTTATCACCATACTTTCAGAATAATTCCAATGTACCTGTATAAATCTGTTTACTTCAAAATAGTGTACATTGTAAAGTTTTACAGGTATAACAATTTCTTTTAATACAGCTAAGACAATGTGGCCACAGAAAAATTGTACACAGTGAAGCTAAATGTTTGCATTTACTACATTCTGAGGCAGTAAAAATACTAATATTTACAAAAGACGGTCTTTCTACAGAAATACAATCAAACATGTCAAATTAGAAAATTCACTTCCCTAAAAAAAACTGCTTTGAACTAGGAGACAACTTTATCTAGTTTTGAAAAATGGCTGCTTCATACAGGGTTCACTGTACTGTTTGTTTAGAACAGACAAAGACTGGCCTCACCTGACAAATACGTTCTTGAAAGCCTCGTTGAGGTAGAATGGAGAGCTGGTGTCCTTGCCATATGCCATCACAAGTAAAAGAATAACTACCAGCAAGAACCTTCCGCCATCCCTGCCAATATGACACAGAATAAGCATCAGTAATACATGTAGAGTATAATACCTGTTTAAACGGACACCATGAATGTGCCAATTCATTACAGGTTACTTAGATTTAAACTTATTTATTCAACAGGTGGGTTTATTAGTGATATTCCAGAACAGTGGTTTATGTCAAATTAATAGGACCAAGAATTGCAAGTTGCTCCATCAGTACAGTAAAACAAGACTAAACAGGACTAAATTTCAAGCACCTGCACAAGGTTATAGTCAAGCACCTAAAAGGGTCTGATTTAGTACCCTCTCTAGGTGCTTTATTAGTAAGAATTTTTAAGAAGAGATCTTAAGAGAAACACACCTGAGCAGAGAGATGGCTCTATTTTCTTTCAAGATTTTCTTTCGTGCATCAAGAAGCTGTTTTTCGGATGGTGGTCTGGCAAATCTGAGATACCGAGACCTCTGTCTGGCTGCTACTCCCTGGAAGAAAAAAAATTTTTATTACATATTTATGTTCATGTTGGTAAAGTTTTGATTACATATTTATGTTCATGTTGGTAAAAATTTTGATTACATATTTATGTTCATGTTGGTAAAATGAAGATTTTATTACATTTATGCAACAGACCCCCCCCCACTAAATCTCAGTAAGCAGTCAATGCATAATCTTGTGCAGCTTGCAGACTGCTGGAAATCCAACTAATTCAATGTCTTGTCAATACACATACTTCATTTTGAAATACCGAATTGGAATTTCAAACCTTTTTCAAGGATAAAAGTTAAATCATCAAGTAAATGCATCTATCATAGGAAGATTGTTGATTATGAAGTATCCACTAAAATTTAAGATTGAGGTATTTTCTTCTTGTTCAAGTAAGACTGCAATATTCCTTATTAATCACGGCCCAGGTGAAAACACTGAAACATTCCTTAAAATATTTAAAATTCATCGCTATTGTCGACTTCATTCTTTAAATGCTTTTCAATCTTGCCATTGGAATTCAGAGCACTTTTGCCTATTATTCTAACATAAATTTCACTTCAACAAACTCAACACACAGCTCTTTGTTGCTTGGTCCCTTAACTGTATATAACACAAATGAATGTCATGATTATAACTATATGTATGAAAGTCGTGTTTATACCTATAGCTGTATATATACAATAAATACATACAATATGCACACATTACAAGGTGGTTACAATACACACAATCACAAGATGGTTACAATACATACACATCAAGCGGTAGTTATAATATACACACATGAAAACAAGGTTACAATACATACAAGTCATAAGGTGGTTACACTTCAGGCTGAATATCAATAAGCAATCCATTGATTCAGCTGAAAGTCTTAATGAATTTGTAAGTGACCCAATGATGTTCAATTCCATGAAGACTGAATGTCTTACCTTTTTTAAATGGATCTTTATTTGTGTGCATTTATTTCTAAATTCCAGTGTTTGTCAAAGATTACTGAGTGTTTTGAACTAAAGCCAACTCAAATTCAAGCACTTTTTAAGACTGTGCAATCTCGTGGGTCGGTGGTTCTTTCCGGAGTTTTCTCGGGTTCTTCCTCCACCATTAATACTGGCCGCCATATATAGCCTATCGTGTGCTGAAAAATGGCATTAAACCCTACAACAACAACAACAAAAGACTGTGCAAACTCTGATATAAAGATGTATAACTATGGTTAAAATCCAACAAGCCCTGGTAAAGTAACACTGAAGTCATAAGGCAGGCAATGCAAGCCCTGATACAGTAATGGTGAAGTCATGAGGCAGGCAATGCAAGCCCTGATACAGTAATGGTGAAGTCATAAGGCAGGCAATACAAGCCCTGGTAAAGTAACACTTAAGTCATAAGGCAGGCAATGCAAGCCCTGGTACAGTAATGGTGAAGTCATCAGGCAGGCAATACAAGCCCTGATACAGTAATGGTGAAGTCATAAGGCAGGCAATACAAGCCCTGGTAAAGTAATGGTGAAGTCATCAGGCAGGCAATACAAGCCCTGGTAAAGTAATGGTGAAGTCATCAGGCAGGCAATACAAGCCCTGGTAAAGTAACAATGAGCCCTGGTAAAGTAACAATGAAGTCGTATGGCAGGCAATACAAGCCCTGGTAAAGTAGGGCTGAAATCATAAGGCAGGCAATACAAGCCCCAGTAAAGTAATGCTGGAGTAACCAAAGTCATAAGCCAGGCAATATAAGCCCTGGTAAAGTAATGCTAAAGTATTAAGGCAGGCAATACAAGCCCTGGTAAAGTAATGATAAAGTCAAGAGGCTGGCAATATAAGTAGTTTGTGATTATGTTAACCGTAGTCTTACTATTGTAATTAAGTTTTGCAACATTTTACGTTCAACAGTTGAGACAGCATAATAATTTGAAAACTAAAATGAATATTTCAACTCCTGATGCCAATTTTAATAACCAAATGTAAAGGACAAATCATTATGTACCCTCTCTAGCTCATCACACTCCTCACAGCAGTTCTTCTTTCTCCTCAGGTCTTGCTTTGCCTTCTCGCGGTTGTAAATATCACAATGGTCAAACACCGTCGGATCTCTACGATATCTAAAAGCTGTGTACACGACTAGGAACATGATCTATAAAAGACAGAAGCATACTTCATTTTAAATTTATTGTAAAACAATTTCCAAATTTTTTTTGTTGGGTACACTGATTGCCCACAATAAAGATGCCAAATGGAATAATTACAGTCAGACCGGTCAATATTGGCTACAAATGTGAAAAGGCAAAATTGGCTTCCTACACAGGTGACCTATGTACACAGTTCCACCATTCAAAATTGGTTTATGAACAAACAGAATACACCTAATAGTATTATTATTATTAAGATTATTATTAATTAGACTGTTTTATGTGCACTATTCATAGAAACCATATAATGTATATATATGTTGTTTGGGGTTTAATGCCACTTCTCAGTGCAGGATGGGCTTTATATGGCAAACAATATAACTGGCGAACGGAGAACCCGGTATGTCTTTTTTTTTAAAGGAATGCCTTTTCTATCAAACAAAAATTTCATTTGCATGGTCATACTTAAACGAGGTGCTATGTAATTCTGTGAACTCGATGTTTTTCATGGGGAACCATTTTTGTGTAGATTCTGTCGCTGCTACAAAACCATAAATTTACAATCTTGATGATCTTTCAAAAGAAACAATTTTAAAAAGTTCTTGCTTGCTCAATGAATTTAACTACCCACAAAAATGACATTTTTGCCCTAAATCAAGAAAATGTATACCCATGAAAATAGGACTCCACAATCATGGACATGACATGTATGAATCATGGGCATGTCATGTATGAACCATGGGCATGTCATGAATGAACCATAGGCATGTCATGTGTGAATTATGGACATGTCATGTGTGAATTATGGGCATGTCATGTATGAACCATAGGCATGTCATGTGTGAATCATGGGCTTGTCATGCATGAATCATGGGCATGTCATGCATGAATCATGGGCATGTCCTGCACGAATCATGGGCATGTCATGTATGAATCATAGGTATGCCATGTATGAACCGTGGGCATATAAAGTATGTATGCATTGGCTAAATATACAGAGTTCATGGACATATATTTTTCATTAACCCTTTACCTAACAGAGTGTATGTTTTTTTTTTAGGCAGTTGATACATATGTACCAAAGTTACACATTGCAGTGTGCTATAAATAGAAGACTTGACCTATTTGACCCGATATACACAGATCTGCCTGTTAACTGATAAGAGGTGAAGTATATGTTATGTTCAACAACAATTTTAACCTTTTTACGTGTTTGGAGCGATTTATGAGTAAAATCTGATCGTTATGCTGTATAATTATTTTTCATGGAGGAATTTGTTATGTGCTTTAAAATCTTGAGAAAACTTGTTCACTATCAAGCCACTGAAGCCGTGTGACCAAACAAACCTGCCATTTCTCATATTGAAATTTACCAGTAATTGTCTACATCAATAAATCACCTAAATTTGATAAAATATAGAAACTAATTGTTGCCTACATCATTACCAGCGCCTTTACCTAAGGTACTGAAATTTTCATATTAGTGATTCTTGTCACGCTAATTTACGAAAGTACTTAACGCAATCCTCTGCCTTCATTTTCGAGAGTGGAGAATATGACTCGGTTACTTTAAATAGCAGATTACGACCAAAGCATTAAACAGCAACCAAGTGATCTGATGTAATGGTCATTCACACTGATTACTGTTGTATCTAATGGGGGTTTCCCCCGAAGGTGGCACTATGAAAGCCAGTTCAATATGGCTTATGCTTACAGGTGTCTAAAGGTACTTCCATGCGAATCGGGTAGAGGCATCCAAAGGCACTTGCATGAGGTTAAGGGTGAATAAATTGCTTGTGATGAACAAAAAGTGGAATAAAATGATCACAAGATCCATTTCTTTCAGTTTATAATGAAATAAGCATTTTGTTTATTTTATTGTAACATGCAGCGTGTATGGGTTGTGGTTGCGAATTGAACACAAAAACTTATTTTGTTTTCAAGTCTTGGCACATGTGACCTAGGTAAAAAAGATTTCATCATAAGCTGACCTAGGTGAAAAAAAAGGTTTCATCATAACTTCTGGGACAGGAAAAAAATCACTTATTTTATCCCGACCCAAGATGTATGGTAAATACAGTACTTTAAAATGATTAACCAATGCACTACCTTAAAGCAAGGGACCCATGTACTCTCAATGGTAAGGTGAGAAGAGAAGTGGAGCCCCAGAAGGAGAATACTATTTTTACATGGGAAACCAATGGTCCTTGCTCAGAGCCCCCATTTTGCTGAACAAATTTTTTCCTTAGCCGAGAAACACAATTTTTCAATATTCTTACTTATGCTGTTAAATTTTACTGACATCATTGGAACTAGGCAAAAGATCGACAGATGACAAACCAACTGCCAAAATACTAACCAGTTATACACACAAGATATACTCAAAAGTTCATTACTGGTCTAACTGGCAAAGGGACATAACTCTTGCAGAACATTTTAGCCTTACAGTGGAACAATATTTAAAACTGCATGTGCGGGTAGAAAAGTCTGTCAAATGTTTTTAAAACATCTGTCCAAAAAGTACCAAATATTTAAAAAAAAAAGACTAATAAAATACCCTGAAACTTCTTATACACACAATAGAAGGGCAACTATTTCTCTGATCCCCTTTTGTGGTGGGGACAAAAATAATTTACTAATGTACTAACCAGTAGTGGATGAGTGATGAACACACAGACTATGAAGCTGAAGTAAAGGGACTGGAGCCACATCATGTTCTTCTGCGGACCAAACCTGACAAAAATGGCAAAATGCTTACTTCATCTGCTGTAATATACCCTGCTATATTGATTTACACATCAAAGTATCCAGTATGAAAAGTAAAGAATCTGTGTTCAATTTAGTCATGAAAACAATGCATAACAATCATGAGGCAAAACAAAATATGTAACAAGACCGTTAAATAGGTTGAAAAATTATCAATTATAACTTGGTCGTCAGGATGACCATAATGTGAGCTTTCCGTTTCATGAAAAAAAAATCTGTTCTTCATTATCCACCACCAGTTGCTTGCAAGCAGGTTGGTTCTTTTAAAGCTCTAATTTGTAGTAGGTAATGATCTTATCAGTTCTTTTTTATACAAATGTTTATCATTCCACCTCTGTCCCAACAAATTTGGCAGTCAAATTAAATCTATTTTTTTCACATGTTGATATGGTCATCCATTTGGAGTAAAGAAAATATTTTCAAGATGGCTGCTATGGATTTCATATTGGATGTCAGATCAGTACCATTTTCACTGCAAACCAACTGGACCACATAAAAAATCTATTTGTGAAAACATCACCTCAATATGACTTTCTGTTGTAGTGGAGATGTGAGAAGATTTTTAAGATGGTTGCCATGGTAGTCAAATTGAAAATCAGATTAGCACTAGCTAGACAGCAAAATAATTCTTTTCATGAGTACCCCATGCTGATATGACCATCCATTTGGGGTGGGGTGGCAGAGGGGGTAACGACAACAATATTTTCAACACAACCATACTGGATATCAGATTGGCACCTTTTTCATTTAGGACCAACCAGACATCATGAGAAGCCTTTTAGTGAAAACCCAATGTTGATATGATATCAATTCAGAAAGAGTAGCAATAACAAGATTTTCAAGATGGCCACTGTGGCAACAACATTTGGATGTTAGAACTGCACCATTTGCATTTAGGATCAACTAGACATTGAATTGAATGTGTGTGTGTCTGTAAAGTTTCATAGCAATTCTTCCAGTAGTTTTGGAAGAGTAGCAATAATTTGTACTGATGGATGGATGGACGACAGTCAACAGACATTCCCATAAGATCTTCAGATCTATAATAAAAAATAAAAAGTTATTGTTTCATAAGTTTGATTTTAAGTTTTTCAACATAATGCAAGTATTTATGAACTATAAGATTTGATCCACATGCTTGTGGCACTTTGCAGAATTACTCAGAGGTAAAAAAATGGCCACATTCCAAATGTCACTTGTCCCAATCTATAAAACTTTAATTAGTGTATATTTCTTAGACTTAGTCATTTGCTTCTGAAAAATATTTACAACTGAACATTTTTTCCTCACCAAATTATATCAGCTCAATTTCCCCATGTTAAAACACCTTACATAATGATCTGTCCTCCCCGACCAAGCAAATGCATGGTAAGGGAGACAACTATGACCTACCTGTATCCATACAAGATGGTGATGGTTGCACAGGCCAGACTGATCATGGCACACAAAGTCCAAGCTATGTAACGACACCAGTAGGGGAGATAAATAAGACTACTCTTCTTCCTCCCCATTGTCACTGAAGAATAAAACAAAATAAAAACATATTTTTATACTTAATAACAAAAATATCGTAAAATACATTGCATAACTGAAATATTTTTAATTCTGAAATAGAGTTGGCTGCATGCTCTATAACAGACATTTGATGAAAAAGAGCCAAAATCCTAAATAATTATATTACCAGGTCTTAAAGTACTATTTTGTCATGTAATATAAAATGTAAATGACTTTATTATTATTATATTAGAATTGCATTATATACTGTAAACTAATATTATCACGTATTATGTGAGGGAAAAAAAAACATGCTGACCCGTGTGAAAAATCACTACAAGTTTTTCAATTAACAAACACTAATACTAAACTGACCTGCAGACGTCTGGCTACCACAGGTACTAATGCTAACTTGATTTGCAGACTTTTGACTGCCACAGGTACTAATGCTAAACAGACCTTCCGATTTTTGACTGCCATGGGTACTAATGCTAAACTGACCTGCTGACTTTTGACTTCCACAGCTTGATACAGAGGGTGCTTTGTTTGTTTTGACACTATCAGTACTGGAGGGACCTTGTATATTTGTCCTATAACTGTTGTTCAGAGATGATGGCTTGTGGGTCTTCATGCTCTCTGCAACAGAGGGCGCTGCTGTAGTTCTAGTGCTATCTGCCAAGGCTTGAGGCCTGAGTAGACTACTGGCATCCTCAAAGCCACTGGAGGCCTGATCCAACTCTGGACATAAAGAAAATGGAGGGTAAAACATTATGCAGTAGTTGTGACTAGGGGAAAAACCCATTTAATGTACACAGATAATTCTGCACACAATTGTTCATCCACATATATTATGCTCCAAAATTTGTTTGCATAGTTAACCAATGGTGAAGCTAAATAAAAAATTAAAAAGAATGGAATTAAACCATAAAAATTTGTTATCATTTCATAGCCTAATAAATTAATTATCCTTTCATGGCAAAACAAGAGTAGCATGAACAGCAGCCATTATATGCCTGCCTCGCATTTAATATTTGCAGGTTTGTCAAGCTAACCATTGAGCCACCCCCTCTCTGATAACTGAAACCTTTTAGTTCAACTTTTACTTCAAAGTGACCTTCAACCTTTTGACCCAAAATAAATAGGCTTCTTCCTTACCACAAGAGCAAGCCATCCAAAATATCTGGTCCATATTTGATGATGAGACCATTTACGTTTTTTCAGACAGTGACCTTGAGCATTAGGTGTTTGTAAATGGTGGAAAACTCAAGTTATTGTGCAGAAACTTTCTTCTCTCAGTCACAGTAAGTCTGACCTTAGAGCCTTCGAGTTCTTCCTTACCACAAGTGCAATCCATTCACAAAGACTGGTAACTCAAGATAGTGAAAAACTCAAGTTAATGTTCAGACACCATTTTCCTTCATCACACAATGAAATTTACCTTTTGGCATAAAAAAATGATAGGTTTCTTCCATATGCCAAGCACAGCCATTCAAAGAGTTTGGCAGCTATAGATGGTCCAGAGCTCAAGTTCCGTTTCTGAAACTTAAATTCTTCAATCAGTGGCCTTGACCTTTGAACTTTTTACCTCGAAATTGATAGAGCTTTTATTACCCCAAATCTGGTAATGTGGAAACAAAACTGGTAACTGATGATGGACATGCATCATAATATAACAAAATTTTATTTTCAATCCAAAATTCCTTTCATAAATTACAGATATGCAGAGAGAGTCCTTTCTTTAAGTAAGAGGACAGAGTATGAAAATGGCAGACTTTTCCAAGAAACACTTGTACCTGATTTTGTAGCATCGATTCTTGGATTAATCAGAACTATGTTTGTCCCCTGTGGTGGTACATTTGAGCTGTCACTGTTTCCACTATTATTGTCTGACCCTGACATAAGCGATTGTTGTCGCTTCATCCACTGGCGTTGTGCCCAGCCCTGTATACTTGGCCAGTTCAGTATTGACTGATCCAAGATGGAGTATGTCATGATCGGTGGCACATGATCAGAGTGATCTGTCACTTCAGGCTTGACACTAGTGTACAGAAACTCTTGCTCCTCCTCTGTGCAGTCACTTGATTTACTTTTGGATGCACTCTTTGGCTGCAAAATTAAGAACCAATTATTAAAATGAATGATGCCTTGGAGGGCTAGAAAATAAAGGCTATTAAACACGATAAAGGGATTAAGATAAACTGTGACATTGATAACCATATACATTGCTACGATTAAAATCAAATATCAATATCCTTCTAAAATATGGGATCTGAATTTTTGATGTTCAGTTCTCATATTCATAAAAATTTGATAGTAAATATTGTAGCAACAACCTTTAATGAGCATTCTGAACTGAAATGATTCCACAACACCTCTCCCTTGAAAACTTGGGGGTGGGGGTATTTATGATGACAATGCTGAAATAGAGTTAAAGGAACCAAATTGGCAGCATTTTCATTTAGGACAAACTGGACATCATTACAAGTCTTTTCATGAAAACCTGATCTTATAGTCATCCATTCAGAGTAGTTAGAACAAGATTTTCAAGACAGCCATCATGGAAGCCATACTGGATGCACAAGAACTGCGCCATTTTCATTTAGGACCAACTAAATACTGTAAGAAGTCCCCATGTTGGAAGGAGTAGACCTAACAGTATGGTTTCAGTGCAGTAACATAAGACAGACACTGTGTAGTGGCCCTATCAGAGGAAAATGGCATCAAAACAAATAATTTGATGAAAACCCCATTTTAATACCACTTGCTATTTGGCAGGTGTTGCAATAACACGATTTTCAAGATGGCTGTGATTGTGGCCATAATAAACAGCAGACTTGCACCATTTTCTTTTGGACCAACTAAGCAGCAAAACAAGTCATTTGGTGAAAACCCATGTTAATATCATTTCCTGTATGACATGAGGGTGCGAAAAACAGATTTTCAAGATGACTGCCATGGTGGCCATCAGAATGGCACCATTTTCATTTAGGACCAACTAGACACTGTAAGAAGTGAAAACCCCATATTAACAAGACCATCTATATAACAGGAATAGAAATAACATGATTTTTAAGATGTCTGATCAACACCATTTTCATGTAAGACCAACTAGAAAAAGGGATGAAAGTGTGTGTAAAGTTTCATGGGGACTAGAGCTAGGTAAAGAGACGGCAATGCAACAGTAGCAGGTAATATTAAATAATTTCTATTTTAAAGAAATATTTATGGACAGACAGACAGTCGGTGATTTTGTAGCACTTTTTTCAAAATGCAAACAAGTTGTAAGAAACAAGGAAGTTGTTAAAATCTGGTTGTGAAATTTTAAATAGTTCTAGCTTTGCACATTTTCAACAAAAAGAATAAAAGATTAATTTGGCATCTGAACCCCCGCCGAGTCATGCCAAAAAACTTTTAAAATAAGGTAGCAACAGCAGGCTCACTTGCTGCTCAGCATTAGGAGGTTAGTGTTAGGACTGGTTGGCCTGGTGTCAGAATAATGTGACTGAGCGGGACATCATGCTACATGTCTGCAGCATGATGCTACAGTTCTATACATCACTATAAACTGCCATTCTGCAAACATCGTAGCAATATGACTGAAATTGTTTTAAAGCTACGTTACAAATCCAAATCACATATACAATTTGGTTGTCTGAGGCTGGTGGCTTTTCAGGGGAGGTAACAAGAGAAAATGTCAAAAGATATTGTTAACAAGAAGGCCTCAGATTACAACAATTACATGCCACTTTAACACTATTAGGTCAGGTAATTTACGCTTTTCACCTGGTTGCTATGGATACCAAACAGCTGCCCTTGAGACATATAAAAGCTCAAACCTAACAGAACATTAGTAGAAAATAAAACTGGGATGTGAAATGTTGAGAAAACAATTTCTTCCTGTATGCCAAGAGGTACTGGAGATATCAAAACACAGTTTTGATAAAAAATGTCATAATGAACAACCTGATCAAAACTCTGCAGTTTTCTGAAGCTGTAAAAATTCTAAATGTCACACATTGGATGCTGAGCCAGTTGGACTTGATATGTTGATGTGAGAAATACTGTTCTGGGAAGTTGGATTATTACATACCTTACTTCTTCGGAACAAGAAGACAATAAAGAGGTTGACTGGGATGATGACTGAACAGCAGATGGTGCCAACTGTCACATTTCTCCAAGACAAGTCCAAGAGTCCAAATTCTCCACGGTACTGTAAGAAAAGTAATAAGATGTCTTTACTACCTTCCCTTTTTTCAGTAAGAATCTTGAAGCACATTAAGTATATAGTAGGGTTGGTTAATTAGATAAAAAATTGGTATTAATTATCAATTTTGTTATAGTAGTATATTGGTAAGTACAGGAAGTAATTGTACACATGGGTCTGCACTGTACATCACACAACCCATCATACAATCCTACACTGTACATCACTCCATCCTATACTGTACATCACCCCATCCTAGACTGTACATCATTCCTTCCTACACTTTATATCATGCCATCAGTGACTGTACATAACTCCATCCTATACTGTACATCATATCATCCTTAATTGTACATCATACCATCTTAGACTGCTCATCACAACATCCTAGACTGTATATCACATCTGTACATAACACCTTCTTAGACTGTACATCACACCATATCCTAGACTGTACATCACTCCATCTGACACTGTACATCACACCATCCGACACTGTAAATCACACTATCCTACACTGTGCATCACTCCATCGTAGACTGTTAATGGTAGTCAACCCATCCTGATCCAATGGTAGGATTCATACCTGCACCCAATCACTCATGAGTAAGGTATGCTCACCATGAACGAGTTAATTATCATTATTTCAGGTAATCATGACACTTCATCTCACTCCTCTAGTTTCTTTTAGACAAATTTTGCTCATTTGCCTGTGGTTAATTTAGCTCCTAGTTCATTTGTAGGCCTTGAAATTATGTAAAATGTGCTCTTTTTAGTCTCCACGTTTGGTAGATGCGATCCTCTTCTGCATGGCATGATTTTACAGCTTTAGTTGTTTTTAGCCCCAATTTCAAACATGCCAAGGTTTCAGGGGCCAAATCAGGAAGATCAGTGTAACCACCATTTTTGTCATAAATTTAAGCATGAAAGCGCACATTGTACCAAAACTAAGTAATTACTTACAACAAGTAATAGTTACTCAACTTTATTAATCTTCTTGTTTTTTCACTATGTTTCACACATTTAAATTCATCCATCCAAGCAATGTTGATTTTGCATATTCAACATGTTACCAAACTTATTATATTTCCAAAAGAGTTCAAGAACTGTTTTACACTTGTCAGGTTGCCATAGAAACCATATTAATAATGATTAGATACCTCAACTGTGGTGACCTTGAACCAGGCAGCATTGAGACACATGTACATCATGAGAGTCGTAAGGCAGCATGTCAGTCGCTCTATTCGCAAGAAGCTGCTGTACGCAGGACGAGTCACAATTGACGTCCATATGTGATAGTCAGCGAGGTACTGGGTACCCTTGGCCCATATAACCTGTAAAAGAAAATTAGTTGCAAATTAAAAGGTTGGGTTCGTCAACTGCTAATTTGCATACAGTAAAATGTTGATAATAATATGTGAACATGAGTATATATGGAAAATGGGGATTTCCAGTTTTCTGTATTAAAAAGTAAGTGTATACAGACAAATAGAGCACATGGGCCTTACTGTACTTCTGCATCCAAAATAAGTGAACACTAAGTTCACACAGGCATTATGGTATTTCTGTATCCAAAATTAGTGTAGAAGAACAACTAGTGACCATGAACAACTACCCTGACTTTTAAAACAAGTGTATTTACTCTTTTTATTGAGATGTTCCAGTATTCAGGAATTTATTTTATAGTAAACACGATTCTACATTTATGCAAAAGAAATTTGTATATTTAGACAAACCTTTCTAGCATTAGAACAGCTATAAAAAGACAGCACTGCATCTTTATAAGGAGACTGATAACATGATTGTCAGATAATGGTAACCAGATTGGCAACATTTTCATCTACAACCAACAATACATCATAAGAAATCTTTTAGTGAAAATATCTTGTAGATATGACCATCCATGTACAAGTAGTAATAACAAGATTTTCAAGATGGCCACTGTAGCTGCCATATTAGAAACCAGACTGGCACCAATTTCATTTAGTACAAACTAGATATCATAAGAAGTTTTTCAGTGAAAACCTGAAGTTGATATTAACATTTATTCAGGATTTTCAAGATTGGACATCAGACATCAGATTGGCACCATTTTCATTAAGGACTCGAATAGACATCATAAGAATTCTTTTAGTGAAAACCCCATGTTCAGGCAAAGTAAAGATAACACGGTTTTCAATATGGTCCCTGTGGCAGCCATACTGGATGTCCAAGTAGTACCATTTTCATTCAGGACCATCTAGACCATGGGATGAACATGTGTGTAGAGTTTCAAGACAATCATCACTGAAGAAGGAAAATAACAAACTTGTGCTAACAGATGGATGGATAACAGGCAATGGACAACAGAATATTATGTTAGCTCTTCTGGTCTATCACCTACGGAGTTAAAAAAATTAACCCCAACTGATCCCAAATGTTCTACAAAATTTTCTATCAATAAAGCCACTAGTTTCTGTTGTGCCCTTGAGCATAGGACATGCCTAGACTGGTACACTTAATCAGTCACATAATAATTTTATTGTGCCACTGAGCACTGGGTATACCTCGACTTGCCAATGCACATTTAATCAGTCACATAGTTCTTTTGTTGTGCCCTTGAGCATGGGACATGCCTAGACAGGTATACTTAATCACATAACACTTTTACTGTACCACTGAGCAATGGAAATACCTCGATGCAACTATGTACACGTAATCAGTGACATAGTACTTTTGTTGTGCCCTTGAGAATGGGATGTGCCTAGACTGGTACACTTAATCACATAATACTTTTATTGTACCCCTGTACATTGGACATGTCTAGACTGGTACACTTAATCAGTCACACTGTACTTTTGTTGTGCCATTGAGCATGGGACATAACTGTTTCACGTGATCAGTCATGTGTTACTTTTGTTATGCTCTTGAGCAGAGACATACCTAGAGTGCTACGCTTGATCAGTTATGTGGTATCTACTCTGGATCATAGGACATACCTAGGGTGCTACGCTTGATCAGTCATGTGGTATCTACCCTGGATCATAGGACATACCTTGAGTGCTACACTTGATTAGTCATGTGGTATCTACCCTGGATCATAGGACATACCTAGGATGCTACGCTTGATCAGTCATGTGGTATCTACTCTGGATCATACGACATACCTAGAGTGCTACACCTGATTAGCAAATATGATTTAAATCACTTTTCAAAAGTTTGATGCAAATTCTCATTAATATTGATGATAATGCCTTCAGTGACAGGAAAGTGTTGCAGTACAACCTGAATTAAATTACACCTCTATCCAATGTACACTTGACAACATTCAAGAAACCCTCATTTTCATTATAAATTCATTTGCTGTAACGAGGATTTTGTAATATAAAGTTAAATACTCTATGTCCGCAAGTATCCTTAACAAACAGGTTTCACTGCATGTCCGTCTGCTAATGCTGGCAAGAAAAAAAGAATTTTGGAACCTCACCATGCTGAAGGTAAGATGATCAGGTTCAAGGGCAGTGAACTCCCGCTCCACTTTGCCATCATCTTCATTTACTGCAAGCCATCTCTCACATATGAAGAAATACATGTGACCTGTGTAACAATGAATGAATGCGATTTAAAAAGCACAATTGTATAATCTAGATTATATAGTATCATGGCATATATATATATATATATATATATATATATATATATATATATATATATATATATATATATATATATATGGTGTTACAGTGCTGAAAGAAAAGTGGGTGAATTTTACAGTTAAAAAATTAAAAAAACCAGCTCTGACAAAATTAACCATGGTATAGTCGATGTCGAGCTGTCTATTAAATCTGTTCGAAATCTAGAAATAAGTATGGAAGTTATTGTGCAAAAACAAAAGTGGATGGGTCCAATATTGTAACTCTGCTAAATAAGAACAAAGAATGCTGACAATCAAATTTAGCAGAGGCCTTAGTAATATTATGCTGTATACAAGATTTAGCTGAAATCTGATAATAATTATGAGAGTTACCAGTGAAATGAGAGTGAATGGATCTACAACCAAGGGCTATGTTCCAGTACAGAATCTTTCTTGCTGGTACACGTATGGTGAGCTTAACAGTGAGTCTTACCTCATCAGCTTGAAGTTTATGATGACTATTGTTTTTTTTCTTTCTCTGTGGTTCAAGGTTCCGAGCCAGAAAAAATATGTAAATTATTGATTTACATTTTCCCTTGCAGTGACATTAACAGTGGGGTGGTGAGTAAGGCTGTGGTATGACACATGTATAAAACTGAATTGAAATATCCTCAGTGGTTAAAAAATTCTACCTGAATAAGGATGGAAATAAAAAATAATCACCTAGCTGTGACCTTGACCTTTATGCAGGGGTGGGGGATCATGTCATGTGACACACCATAAATTCATATGTATTTAATAAGCCAAAGTTTTATCAAAATGTTCTCAGCATGAACTAACTTGCATTTCTCCTTGATGTGACCTTGAATTTTGACCTAGGGCTGTATCCAGGGCAAAGATATCATTTACATCTGAGCCAAGTTTCATAAAAATTTCTGAGATTTTTCAAGATACGGTTAATATCTGTACAGATGGACAATAGGAAAATACATAATAAGCCTGACTCAAGTTAGGAAAAGATGCAAATCATTCCCTACTATTCAAATTTTCTACAAGATTATCATTTATCCACCTGATTGACAGACATTTTGACAAGTTACGAAAATTTTGCTCTTTTCATTATTCAACTTTAAAACAATCACATAATTAAAACAGTCGAAACTGCTAACCTAATACTTGTAACAATCTTGGCTACATTTATGAAGATCTTGTTATAAACGACAGCAATACAAAGGGAAGTGATTTTTATCACTGTATAACTTATAGTGCAAAGAAGTAATTTCTGCCACTATGTATGTTTATAGCAAAAAATTTATAGTACCGAAACACAATCTGATAACAATTAAAGATTAAGTTTCAAAAAATATAAAAATGAAGAACTGCACAGAAACTCCTTCCAAATCAATGTAAACATGAAGTACAAAATAAAATATATAAAAAATAAAAATGTTAAAATTTTCTAAAATATAAATCAAAGAAAAGATAAAGATTATACATGAAAAATTAATAAAAACTTAATTTCAATTGGCTAGAATTTACCTGTATTAAGATCCTTGACAGTGACACGACTCACATACCAACCAGGGTTTGGACCAAAGTTGTTATGCCACAACTGTACTTTATTGATCCTACCAATACTCTCAGGTAATCTTGAAAATCAAAAAAAGAAAATAACCCTGAAAATCATAGAAGTAAATAACCCTGAAAATCATAACGAAAAATAATCTTGAAAATCAATAAAAAGAAAATAACATTGAAAATCAAATATGAAAATAACCTTGAAAATCATAGAAGAAAATAACCCTGAAAATCATACAAGAAAATAACCTTGAAAATCAAGAAAAAAGAAAATCTCGAAAATCAAAGATGAAAATAACCTTGAAAAACTCTGATCTTAAACAACCCACTGAGTTTATTATAAACAAATATAAACATTCTAGTGTCCTCCCTTGAAGATGCAAACAAAATGTATCTCTTGCATATGGTAGTCCTCCCTATATAGACAGTCCTCCATTTTGAATGAGCATTTTAACTATATGTCTGTAATTCATGAAGACTATGCAAAATAAGTTCCAAGAATAGTAACACTTACGTAAGCAAGAACTTGTCTTGTGAATTTCTCTCAAACATGGGTCTCTGGTCATCACTAACCAACTCTCTGGTTTCTGACATTCCCTCTTCTCCATGGAGAATAATGCTGATCTGAAGAGTACAAAAGGGAGACAACTGTGGGAATAAGAATGTGCAAGAGTGCCTAAAAATGAATATTTTCCAAAAGAATACTAATAATGAGTCCTAAAATGGAAGGATGAACACCTCTTGAATTTCACTTTCAATGCTAAAAGAAGGTTTTAAGTCGCCAAATCACAATTCTTTCTCAGTAGCACTATAAGGACTACTTCGGTGGACTAAGTCGTTAGAGCATCCATGTGGGATGCGGGAATTCACAGGTTTGAACCACGGCCGAGACAAAACAAAGACTTATAAAAATAGTATTAAGAGCAGTCTTGCTAGGCACTCAGCATTAAGAGGTTAGTGTTAGGGCTGGTTGGCCTGGTGTCAGGATAATGTGACTGGGTAGGACATCATGCTACATGTCTGCAGCATGATGCCTCAGTGCTAGACATCACTATAAACTGCCACACTGCAGACTGTAGCGATATGAGTGACAAATTTTTAAAGCTACATTAAAAATCCATACCACACGTGCACACACACACAAAGGTAGTGCTCCAAATATATGTCATACTTTATTGGTCACGGTGCAACATACTTACAAATTTTAGGGGTCAATCAAAATCTAGGTCACAAAGCCCTAATATTAATTTGGTCATAACATTGGGAGTCAAGTGAGTTCTAAATCACCTCTCTACTGTCTGGCCTCAGATTCTCTGATAAAGAGCCACTTTCTTATTTCCACTTATAAAGACTAAGCCACACCTGTATTATGGTATTCATCCGATTTTACTGTCAAGTGTGATTTTTTAGTGTTTGTTTTCATGTCATTTTATTATCTGTTTAACCTAATTACATGGATAAAACTTATGACTGGTTGTCTTTCACTCACAAATTTCAGTTGCAAAAGCAAGCATTTCTATAGGTTACACCAACAAGTGCACTAAAGCCTGACAGCATATGTATCCAATATCTTTTAAAAGGGAAAGTTGAATCCGAACAACTAAGTATTACTGACAGTTTTGTAAGTCTTTCACTCACAAATTTCAGTTGCAAAAGCAAGCATTTTAGTCACAACTTGGGGCACAGTCTTGCATGTACTTCTATAGGTTACACCAACAAGTGCATTAAAGCCTGATGTATCCAGTATCTTTAAAAAGGAAATTTGAATGTTTATCTTTGATGAAGTTCCGGGTAGGTAAATTTGAATGTTTACCTTTGATGAAGTTCCAGGTAGGTAAATTTGAATGTTTACCTTGGATGAAGTTCCAGGTAGGTAAATCTGAATGTTTACCTTTGATGAAGTTCCAGGTAGGTAAATTTTGAATGTTTACCTTAGATGAAGTTCCAGGTAGGTAAATTTGAATGTTTACCTTAAATGAAGTTCCAGGTATGTAAATTTTGAATGTTTTCCTTTGATGAAGTTCCAGGTAGGTAAATTTGAATGTTTACCTTTGATGAAGTTCCAGCTGCTTGCCTAAAGCCTGTTTCTACTGTGAGCTCGTATCTCTGTTTATCCGTTATGGTGTTGTCCTGAAGGATAACAATGCCCCCTTTCTTGTTGTCATGGAGATCGGCCTGATAACACACCAACATCAACATAATGTACGTCAGCAGGAGCAAAGACATCAAGGTAATGACAACCATGTTTTCATGTGGGCTAGAAGAAAAGAACCATAGGAAATATATAATCTGTTTGTGCAAAATGAAATTACGGTGATGGATTGTTAAACGCAAACGAAAAAAATCCACCAAAATCTGCATATATCTTTTAATTACATGATAATTACACAATAATCAAGAAATGAAGACTGGTAAGTTAGCTTGCACATATACTGTCTTATTGTCATCCAAGAGTGCATGTGAGCTATATATAAATGAACAAGCTAGAGGAATGGAGAGCAATTTATCCATCTAAATATAAATTTGTCCATCTAAATATAATTTATCCATCTAAATATAAATTTGTCCATCTAAATATAAATTTATCCATCTAAATATAAATTTATCCATCTAAATATAAATTTATCCATCTAAATATAAATTTGTCCATCTAAATATAAATTTATCCATCTAAATACAAATTTATCCATCTAAATATAAATTTGTCCATCTAAATATAAACTGATCCATCTAAATATAAATTTATCCATCTAAATATAAATTTATCCATCCAAATATAAATTTGTCCATCTAAATATAAATTTATCCATCAAAATACAAATTTGTCCATCTAAATATAAATTTATCCATCTTTTTAACAATGCTGCCATTACACTGGATGTCATATCAGTAGCACTAGTTAGACATCACTAGGCATCTGTTGGTGTAAAATTTCATTCTATGACCATCCATGTAGGAATAGCTACAACAGGACTTTCGAGATGGCTGATGTGGTAGCCATATTGGACATCAGATCAGTACCATTCGTACTAAGGCCAAACATTATATTATACAAAGTCTTACAGTGAAAACCTGCAAGTTAATATGAACATGGGGAAGAAGCAATAACAAAGGTTTCAAAATGGCTGCTGTGGTGGCCATATTGTATGCCAAATCAGCATCCTTTTCACTAAAGACCAAGTGGACATCATACAAGTCATTAACACAAAAACCCATGTTGATTTTACAATCAATTTAGAATGAGAAGCGAAAACAAGATTTTCAGGATAGCCGCTGTGGTGGTCATAGTGGATGTCCGAGCAGTACCATGTTAATTAGGACCAACCAGACCATAGTATGAATATTTTTGATGTAGTTTCATGGTCTTCTCTAAGACGTTTAGGATTAGTGATAACAAACTTTAGCTAATGGACACCTGGATGAATGACAAACCTGACAAAACTGTCTCAGTATGGCAGTCGATTTTTTTCCCTGTAAGATTTACCTGTTTTCAGTAAGGTGTAACAAAATATCATAAACTGCTATTGGAAAATGTATTTAAAAGTTCGATACTCGAAACAGGCAGCGACAGTAAACATTATGTACAACTTCAACTAAAAAGTAC
The DNA here is from genome assembly GCA_028554795.2 of Sinohyriopsis cumingii. Lineage (NCBI taxonomy): Eukaryota > Metazoa > Mollusca > Bivalvia > Unionida > Unionidae > Sinohyriopsis > Sinohyriopsis cumingii. Next base: position 98,854,902 of record CM068839.1, read on the forward strand.
ACGTTATTTACCACCAGTACAGTTGCACAAACGTCAGTTCCAAACCCTATGCAGCTCAATGGCTTGTTGCTATCTCTCAACTTGATGTAATTCTTCGAATTCTTTTTTTTTCCAATTCACATGACAGCAATTGTATCTCCCGCCATGTGGCATATTCAAATTGGCACTTATGTTCAATAAACATAACTGTGTCCCTTTTATTAACAATAATCGGAACATTCCTTTTATTCTTCTGTGCTGATTATTAACACGTATTAAGAGGCTTATTTTCCCTTTCATCTTCAACGTGCAACGCTCACTGGACGCCATTTTTTGAATACAAATTCTATAATCAGTAGTTTGATCATGCAGACACTCTGCACGACAAAATATGTGCAGTTTAAAGTGTCTGAGGTATTGCTGTAAAATCAGTTTAGTTCCCTGAGTAATTCCACTAATTCTAATATGAAACCTGGATCCAAATCAAACACAGACGAACAAATTATCCGGAATTTTGGGCAACAGTCATTTTCCCATAGTTTTTGCTTTTATTCCTAAGTTTGTAGTTTTAGGGTCATTTTCGTAAGACTTATGGCAAAACTGTAAGGGTTGGCAGGTCAGGAATGACCATCCCAAAAGCTATTCACATCTACGACAGGGAGAGGTAAAAATGGGGGGGGGGCAAAGTGATTTGTCAACATGTTCATCATTGGGCACAAATAATATTTACTAAGTTGGAACTAGCTGCATTCACAAGAAGAGTAAGCGCTGGATAGACAGACTGACAAGGATTCCTATACACTCCTGTCCCTATAAAACTTGGATAGACAGACTGACAAGGATTCCTATATACTCCTGTCCCTATAAAAGTTGGACAGGCAGACTGACAAGGATTCCTATACACTCCTGTCCCTATAAAAGTTGGACAGGCAGACTGACAAGGATTCCTATACACTCCTGTCCCTATAAAAGTTGGACAGGCAGACTGACAAGGATTCCTATACACTCCTGTCCCTAAAAAAGTTGGATAGACAGACTGACAAGGATTCCTATACACTCCTGTACCTATAAAAGTTGGACAGGCAGACTGACAAGGATTCCTATACACTCCTGTCCCTATAAAAGTTGGACAGGCAGACTGACAAGGATTCCTATAAACTCCTGTCCCTATAAAAGTTGGATAGACAGACTGACAAGGATTCCTATATACTCCTGTCCCTATAAAATAAAAGTTGGACCAACAGACTGACAAGGATTCCTATACACTCCTGTCCCGATAAAAGTTGGATAGACAGACTGACAAGGATTCCTATACACTCCTGTTCCTTTAAAAGTTGGACAGACAGACTGACAAGGATTCCTATACACTCCTGTCCCTATAAAAGTTGGATAGACAGACTGACAAGGATTCCTATACACTCCTGTCCCTATAAAAGTTGGACAGACAGACTGACAAGGATTCCTATACACTCCTGTCCCTATAAAAGTTGGACAGACAGACTGACAAGGATTCCTATACACTCCTGTCCCTATAAAAGTTGGACAGGCAGACTGACAAGGATTCCTATACACTCCTGTCCCTATAAAAGTTGGATAGACAGACTGACAAGGATTCCTATACACTCCTGTACCTATAAAAGTTGGACAGGCAGACTGACAAGGATTCCTATACACTCCTGTCCCTATAAAAGTTGGACAGGCAGACTGACAAGGATTCCTATAAACTCCTGTCCCTATAAAAGTTGGATAGACAGACTGACAAGGATTCCTATATACTCCTGTCCCTATAAAATAAAAGTTGGACCAACAGACTGACAAGGATTCCTATACACTCCTGTCCCAATAAAAGTTGGATAGACAGACTGACAAGGATTCCTATACACTCCTGTTCCTTTAAAAGTTGGACAGACAGACTGACAAGGATTCCTATACACTCCTGTCCCTATAAAAGTTGGATAGACAGACTGACAAGGATTCCTATACACTCCTGTCCCTATAAAAGTTGGACAGACAGACTGACAAGGATTCCTATACACTCCTGTCCCTATAAAAGTTGGACAGACAGACTGACAAGGATTCCTATACACTCCTGTCCCTATAAAAGTTGGACAGACAGACTGACAAGGATTCCTATACACTCCTGTCCCTATAAAAGTTGGGGAACGGTAAATGATTTTCTAGCCTCCTATTTCCCAGTACAGGACTTGGCTTGCTTTAGTTTTCGATTTACAACACAACAACATAAGCAGAATACTTAGTGCCAAGGCAACTAAAGCAAAGTGCCTTGCCAAATGGCACAACATAATCAGTTTATTTGATAACAAGGCAACTGAAGCAAAGTGCCTTGCCAAATGACACAACCTGATCAGTTGATTTGGTGCCAAGGCAACTGGAGCAAATGACACAACATGAAATGGGCTCATCACACAGTAGGATTCTAGCCCATAACCTTCTGGTTGCAAGCATGGCATACTACCAATGATGCCCCCATGCTGAGGACTTAAAGATATGCCTTCTGTTAAAATAAGAGCTGAATCCATTGTTATTTTCAAACACAAGGCTATGTTCTTTATCCAGGAAATCATCCACGTCTCTCAATAACACATAAAAGACAAAGTTTTATGTAACCATTAACTCCTACCTGAAGAAACTGTCAATATCTGTGAAGGAAAGATCATTTGGAATCAACTCGAAGTGGCTTCCAAAGGCTGTAAGATGGTTACATCTGGAACAAAAATACGAGATGTTGCATTTTGCCAATGTAAATATAACCCTGCCTTTCCTAAATCCCACCCCACAACATGATGGAGACAAGTCTATAGTAAAAAAAATAAAAAATAAAGATACAGACCTCATCTATAACTGTGCATGAACAATGCCTGGTTAGCATACACAACAATGACTGGTCAGCATACATAACAATGACTGGTCAGCATACATAACAAGGACTGGTCAGCATACATAACAATGACTGGTCAGCATACATAACAAGGACTGGACAGCATACATACCATAATTATCTAATGATAATTGTAAATTCTAATATGATGTTCAAAACAAAAATCTGCTTTAAATCAGAAAATGCCATCTTTAAAACATGCTCGATTCCATGTAAGTTTTTGGTCTACTTTTGCGATAAGCAATTTTTAGTGAAAATGTTTAAGAGTACAGTAAAACCTGTCATGAGCGACCTCTGCTATGAGCGACCACCTGTCATTTCCGACCACAATCGTAATGCATGGATCGATTTTACTATATAAACGCTCTGTTATGAACAAGCACCTGCTGAACGCGACCATGATTTCTTGGCAAATATGCATTTTGACACTGCTATGAATGACCGCATCACCCCAAAAAAACCAACAGATTGACACCACTGACCTTAACTTAATCCTTTGTAAACACTAGAGCTCACGATAAATGTAGTATGCAAACAAAGTGCACATTAAATAACACTATAGTTGAACAACCATATATCGAGATAAACACCTCTAACCATCATTTAATCCTTTGTAACAAAGACTGCATAAATAGTAAAGATTGCTCTAATAAAGTATTTTAAAAGAATTTGTCTTGATACATACCAGTTTTGTGAAATTTACAACTCCAGCGTACGGTGTCATTTGTAAACTGCAGTAAACCAGACTAAAGTACATGACACTAATTGCCACTGTAGTGCCGAAGTCATATGAATAGCCAGTAAGAGTTACATCAAAGGGAGTAATGATGGATATATGCAGTCAATTTAGAGGTTTGTATTTTTTCTTTATCTTTATGAAAACTCACAAAACGCCGGTAGTCCTTATGTCCCATTGAGAAATCGTTTGAAAGGGCTTCAGTGTAGGTTTGAGTACATCGTTTTCCTTTCCAGTTAATCCATAATGTCTGGAGGGTGAATGAGCGCATTGTCTTTAATACTAGTAAGTGAGAATCATTTCCGGATTTTTTTAAAATTATTTTTTATTTTTTTTGTTAGTGTTTCACCAAGCCATCATCTGTTTACCTGGGTGCAGATGGTCACAACCTTTGTTTATCGAGCTATAATGCTGTTGATTTAAACTTCGTCTCAGAATAAATGTATTGTTTCTTGATGAGTTAATTATGTCTTTTGGTTTCATTCATGGTACATAATATATATTTATTCCACATTTCCCCAAAACCTGATCAAAAGCGATAGTCTTTATAACGTCAACACTAATAACAATGGCAGAACCTCCGCTGAAGAAAAAGAAAAATTTTAACACTGGAAGAAAGGATTAATGTCATTGAAAGAAATGAAAAAGGGGAGGCCGTTCGCAAAATAGCAGTCATCTTAAGCGTCCGTAAAACGCAAGTTCAAAATGTAATCAAAAACAAGGAGTCCATTAGAAATGAATGGCAGAAAGGTGCACAAGCACAGAGGAAATATGCCACGGCATGACGGACAGTTTACGGAAATCTGAACGAGCGAGTATGGGAGTGGTTTTGTGTTGCAAGGAGTAAAAACATACCAGTAAGTGGAAAGTTGATTCAGGAAAAGGCAATAATTGTCTCAGCAGAACTGAATTATGATGACTTTGCTGCATCAAACGGATGGCAGGAGAGCTTCAAAAATAGATACAATATCACAGCAAGTGTGCTCAGTGGAGAATCAGCTGATGTGAATTTACAGATCTAACTGTTCATTTTTTGTACATATTAATGTGATGCTGAAATATAAATTTTATTCTCGTTGTTTGATAGATGTATATCTTTATTATATAAAGGTATTTTGAGAGGAATGCATGCAATATTTAACAAGATTTATGAATAAAGGATATGATACATGTACAGTGAGTACAGGAATTATTTATTTTTCAACAATGCTAACTATTGTCCCTGAAAACCAGTCCATTTTCACACACCTCTTATGAGAGACCACCTGTCCTGAGAGGCCGCTTTTGGTTGGCAGAAGGAGCGGTCTCTCATAACAGGTTTTACTGTACCAAGACACAAAAGTAAAAGCTACTTATCTAAACTGATTTTCTTGCCCGAGTGCTTTGATTTTTCAAACCCCTTCCACCAATTGCTTCGAATGGCTGATAATTAGAGCCGATGCAAAAAAAACAGAAGTGAACCCAATATGTATGACGTAGGATGGGTAGATCAAGTATATGGAGTAGTGTTCTACCAACCTGCAGTGTGTAAAATAGAAGTCTGATGTGTTTGTAATCCAGCATCCATCTGCCTTCCATGTCTCAAGTGTAGGGTTCCAGTACAAACATTCACTCCACCACAGCCTTAGTGTATAGTTCCTTTCAGTTATCTCCCCTGGCCGTAGGCGCCCAACATTGTAAGTTGCATCAATGATGCCAATGTAGTAGCCTCCACTGACTACAAAATAAAAACAATGGAACCATGTTTATACCATAGATTAATCTTCAGTAATAAAATTTCTTACAAATTCAAAAAATCTCTAGCATATTTAAAACGTATAAGACAAATTTATCAGGTCTGGATTTTCTTGGATTCCGGTATATATCTTAGTTTTTCACATCTACTTTATTCTATCTATGTTTAAGATGATGTCCAACAAAAAGCTGATCGTTAAGCAAATGAATTTACCATCATGGTAATCAAACATTTTCATTTGGATGGTACATAAAAAGTTCTTTGACTCACTTACCATCAGTGTTCCTTGTTCTTTGACAAGCTTACCATCAGTGTTCCCTGTTCATTGACTCGCTTACCATCAGAATTCCTTGTTATTTGACTCACTTACTATCAGTGTCCCTTGTTCTCTGACATGCTTACCATCAGTGTTCCCTGTTCTTTGACTCACTTACCATCAGTGTTCCTGGGTCGAATGAAGAAGGCAAGGTTTGTCCTTAATGCTAAAGACTTACCCACTATTCAGTATTCCAGAAGATTTGTGTCCTCTGTGCTCAAGGCTATAGTTATCCTTACCATTTTGTTGTTCCTGACGATACGAAGAACGATAGGTTCACAACCTCAGTTCTGTTGTCATATCTACCACTGAGTGTTCCTGAAGATACGAAGAAAGCAAGATCTGTGTCCTAGGAAACATGAAGAATGCAAGGTTTGCATCTTCAGTGACGAAATTATACCCTCCATTCAGTGTTCCTGGTTGCATATCCTCATTATGTTTTACTCACCATTCAGTGTTTCTGGGGACATGAAGACACATGTGTTCTCAGATGAAGTTCTACTCACCATTCAATGTTCCTGGAGGCATAAAGATGGTAAGGTTTGTGTCTTCCGTGCTGAAGTCTTGTTTGAAAATGTAATTTGTTGGAGAGGGAGTTGTCTTGTAACTGAAATCATTAAAAAATTACCAAATTTACTTCCAGCACAAGAATGTTTCAGTAAATTGAACTGACTAGCAAATGTTGTCCTTTTATCTCATAAACATGAATGCTTTAACAAAGAAACAAACATGACAACCAAATAAATCCAATGAAGCATCCAACATGCCACATTTTTTAAAATCTGAAGATACGGACAGGATATAATTCTCAAGGCATACGAAAATATGTCCAAATTTATAATAAATTTCTACCGAAAATATATGCCAAATTCAAATTATTATAGACTGCTAGTCCTGGAGTGAGGACTGTGACTATGTTAATTCTCAACGATCGCTATCAATACACATCACGTGTACTAGCAAGGTATTATTACGCCACTGTTTTGCATGCGAATGTTGATATATCTTACTGTTATTGTTGATGCAGAACAAAGCAGATTCCTTTTATCAATGATGACGGAATTTTGGTTCTGTTGAGAAAAGCCAACTTTCAAACTTTTTGTCGTTTTTGTTTTTTGCTAGGTATGTCAGAAAAATACAAATGCTATGATTACCTTGCAAGTAACTGCAAAATTTCTGCTCACCCTTGAGCAAACTTCCAATTTGGGAATTTTAAGTTCACTATAAGCTCTGGCTCTTGCTTCTCCATAATATCTATGACGCTAAGCTTTTCTTGATGGAATTGGCCTTTCACTTGGTTCCCTTGTTATCAACAATAGGCCTTTCACTTGGTTCCCTTTCTGTCCATCATAGGCCTTTCACCTGTTTCCCTTGTTATCCATGATAGGCCTTTCACTTGGTTCTCTTGCCATCCATGATAGGCCTTTCACTTGGTTCCCTTGCCATCCATGATAGGCCTTTCACTTTATTCCCTTTCTGTCCATCATAAGCCTTTCACTTGGTTCTCTTGCCATCCATGATAAGCCTTTCACTTGGTTCTCTTGCCATCCATGATAGGCCTTTCACTTTGTTCCCTTTCTGTCCATCATAGGCCTTTCACTTTGTTCCCTTTCTGTCCATCATAGGCCTTTCACTTTGTTCCCTTTCTGTCCATGATAGGCCTTTCATCTGGTTCATTTGCCATCCATGATAGGCCTTTCACTTTGTTCCCTTTCTGTCCATCATAGGCCTTTCACTTTGTTCCCTTTCTGTCCATCATAGGCCTTTCACTTGGTTCTCTTGCCATCCATGATAGGCCTTTCACTCTGTTCCCTTTCTGTCCATCATAGGCCTTTCACTTTGTTCCCTTTTTGTCCATCATAGGCCTTTCATCTGGTTCATTTGCCATCCATGATAGGCCTTTCACTTGGTTCCCTTGCCATCCATGATAGGCCTTTCACTTGGTTCTCTTGCCATCCATGATAGGTCTTTCACTTGGTTCCCTTGCTATCCATGATAGGCCCTTTCACATGGTTCCCTTGCTATCCATGATAGGCCTTTCACTTGGTTCCCTTGCCATGCATTACAGGCATTTCACTTGGTTCTCTTGCCATCCATTATAGGCATTTCACTTGGTTCTCTTGCCATCCATCATAGGTCTTTCACCAGGTTCATTTGCCATTCATCATAGGCCTTTCACATGGTTAATTTGCCATTCATCATAGGCCTTTCACCTGGTTCATTTGTCATTCATCATAGGCCTTTCACCTGGTTAATTTGCCATACATCATAGGCCTTTCACCTGGTTCATTTGCTATCCGTAAAAAACCCTCCTATCCATGATAGGTCTTTCACTTGGTTCCCTTGCTATCCATGATAGGAATTTGTTCATATGCTATCCATAATAGGCCTTTTACTTGGTTTCCTTGCTATCCATGATAGCTTTTTCAGTTCGTTCCCTTGTTATGCATGATCACATTTATGAATGGTTATGATAAACTCATAACATTATATACTTTAATGATCTTGCTTACAAAATAAAAGTTTTAGATTGGTCACTTGAAATATGTTGAACTGTTGTGAATGTAACCACTAGATGTTACTCGGGCACAATTTGCCTGCCTTTTAATGTTTGCAAATGATCATGGGCATAGCTTTGACAATTGGTGGACACTAATCAGATTTCAATACAAGAAAGCATATCAATGATGATTACTGTTAAACCAAATTAGAAGATAAAACTGAAGACAAATTTAATTGCTATTGGTTTCTTAAAGTGTTGCCACCAAATTTGCTGCCATTTTCAATGATATATTAAGATATCATTTATCAACTTTGATCACAATTCACATTCAGTAAATAAAGGCATATTTTAAAATTCTATTTTTACAAAATGGGATCCACACTTGCCCCCACATTATAAGTGGGCTCATTTGTTATCCAGGGATGCTAAAATGAGGAGCAATGCATCCTGATTATCAACATTTATCAATTATATTATCAATTATATTATCAATTATCAAATATTTATCAATTATAATATCAATGGACCATAATTTATGTTGATCTCACACTATGGTATAATGTATGTAAAGTATGTTACAGGCCCTTTTTATTGCGGCTTTTAAAAAAAATGAACATAACAACTGCTTGCCAGTAGCTTCTCGTGGGTCAGTGGTTCTTTCCGGGGTTTTCCCGGGCTCTTCCTCCACCATTAATACTGGCCGCCAGGTATAGCCTATCGTGTGCTGAAAAATGGCGTTAAACCCTACAACAACATAACAACTGTATAACACGCAATGAATGTCTACCAAAGAAAACCAAAGACAGTGAACATTTTGATTCCAAAATGACCAATCAGATATCACATTATAACGGTAGAGATAGTTGACCGTATCCATGACTGGAGATCCTCAACACAAAAAAAAAATGCAGAAAACTGATGATTCCAATGATATTTCATAAAAATGTATAATTCTCACTTCACTGTTCATTTTAGCCATCCATAAAAACTGATGTTAATGGTTTAAGAATATAATCATCTTATTCACATAGCCAACAATTTATTTCCAAAGTCAGTCCCAAAATTTTCCAAGTGCCTCATTGATTATGGAGTGTATCCTGACAGCTAATACACCTGAAACTTTGCTCACCTTGATTGCATCACAGGCTTGAGCCAAAATTTCAGGCAGAGCAGATATCAGTAGGTCCTTGTGCAAGTCAGTAGTCATTACAAGTCATTCATCATCACTGTTTAACACATGATTAACAACAGCAGTAATGAATCCTCATTTTTCAACCACATCAAAGCAGTCCACTATGACAAATAAATATAAAAGCCGCCCGCAATGACAAGCAAAAACTTAATTTATATTGAACATTAAAAAAAAAAAAAAGAGACAAATGTCAGGGGAGGTAAATACTGCAACCATTCCAAACTATCAGTCACACAAAGAATGGATGCCTATTTGAAAGAAGCAACTCTGAACCAAACAAGATATAAAATGGGAGGCAATATTTAATTGATACCTGATTAAAACAGAAACAGGGAAGAGTCGTCCTTCCTGAATAGGATTGAGTTCAATCAGCAAATGAAGGGAGTGAACCAGGTTGGTCTTGCTAACATTAAACTGGTGGATGTTCATCTGCCATTTCTGTAGCATCTGCTCTGGTATTGTCTGCACCTGAAATAAAGCAGAGTAAAATCATAAGTCTTGTCTCTGTGGTCTTGTAACTGATGCCATGAAAAATGCTAGCCCTCACAGGAATATGTACCGGTATGTATGAATAAGGTTTAATGAGACCAAGAGATCACCACATTATAAAGTAAATACCAACAGACTACCAAGCTGTGGTGGCTCAGTGGTTAGTGTCCCAGACTCACAATTGAAAGGGTGCTGGTTCAAATCCTACCATCAGAACCAGCCAGGACTGTGGGAACTGTAGGCATGGTAGCCAATCTAGGATGATATGATATTCACAGGAACTGAAAACTACACCCCTTGGCCATGGATCTCATAATCATAGGATTCAAACTGGCACCATTCTGGCCATGGGTCTAATGTCGTAACCAATAAGCCACTTGGGTTCCCTAAGGGATCTTTTTATTTTGTGATAGAAAATGGTCAATCATTCTTGAATAAAATTATCAAATGGGAATAAAATTTGGGCAGTAAATTGCCATAATAAGGAATTATACTTAATTTTGTATTGGGACTAGGCCCATTTACATTAGGATAGGGGTCCATGAAAATCCCCATATAGGCTTGACAAAGCTCACCTTGCTTTCAGTTTGTGCAATTAATTAGGCATGTCATCATTTCCTTATTTTTATATGCTGGTATCTGTATGCAGCCTATCTTGTTGTCTTTAATTCGCATATATACCATGATATCCACACTGTGATAAAAAAAAACTCTCTAGGATACACCTATACTTGTAGATATACGGTGATGTCCAGACTGTGATCAAAAACTCTCTAGGATACACCTATACTTGTAGATATACGGTGATGTCCAGAATGTGATCAAAAACTCTCTCCAGGATACACCTATACTTGTAGATATATGGTGATGTCCAGACTGTGATCAAAAACTCTCTCCAGGATACACCTATACTTGTAGATATATGGTGATGTCCAGACTGTGATCAAAAACTCTCTCCAGGATACACCTATACTTGTAGATATACGGTGATGTCCAGACTGTGATCAAAAACTCTCTCCAGGATACACCTATACTTGTAGATATACGGTGATGTCCAGACTGTGATCAAAAACTCTCTCCAGGATACACCTATACTTGTAGATATACGGTAATGTCCAGACTGTGATCAAAAACTCTCTCCAGGATACACCTATACTTGTAGATATACGGTGATGTCCAGACTGTGATCAAAAACTCTCTCCAGGATACACCTATACTTGTAGATATACGGTGATGTCCAGACTGTGATCAAAAACTCTCTCCAGGATACACCTATACTTGTAGATATATGGTGATGTCCAGACTGTGATCAAAAACTCTCTCCAGGATACACCTATACTTGTAGATATACGGTGATGTCCAGACTGTGATCAAAAACTCTCTCCAGGATACACCTATACTTGTAGATATACGGTGATGTCCAGACTGTGATCAAAAACTCTCTCCAGGATACACCTATACTTGTAGATATACGGTGATGTCCAGACTGTGATCAAAAACTCTCTCCAGGATATACCTATACTTGTAGATATACGGTGATGTCCAGACTGTGATCAAAAACTCTCTCCAGGATATACCTATACTTGTAGATACACGGTGATGTCCAGACTGTGATCAAAAACTCTCTCCAGGATATACCTATACTTGTAGATATACGGTGATGTCCAGACTGTGATCAAAAACTCTCTCCAGGATACACCTATACTTGTAGATATACGGTGATGTCCAGACTGTGATCAAAAACTCTCTCCAGGATACACCTATACTTGTAGATATACGGTGATGTCCAGACTGTGATCAAAAACTCTCTCCAGGATACACCTATACTTGTAGATATACAGTGATGTCCAGACTGATCAAAAACTCTCTCCAGGATTTACCTATTCTGACTTCTAATGAACTGAATCTAGTCCAATAGAAAGGGTACCACTTCCTCAGGCAATTACTAATTAAATGTCTACAACGGATGCCCTAATTGGCAATGGTCTATACATAACACTTGTATGACAGTATCATTTAGGTTTCATGCCAAGATCATTGATAAAGTGGAGATTAATTTCAATTAGCAGACATTTTGTCCACATCTTTATCAGTAGAGATAGATTCCAAGTACAATGGTTGAAGAAGAAAAAAACCCAGCAGGAATGTCTATTATAGGTATTATAATTTAACTATCTATAACACATCAGACTATGTAATGCTGATCCAGATGTATTGTTCCAGTGCATCATAATCTACCAGATTCCAGATGTATTGTTCCAGTACATCATGATCTACCAGATTGGCTGAACGTGGAATTTCATTTAAAACTGAACTATTGTATTTACTAGATAACTGAAATTACTTTTATCATACAGGAAACATTATTCTTCTTTCCTTCAGAGTTATCCTGACCTTTTGGCCCCAACATCAATAAGCTTCTTCCTTTTTCCAGGTGCAAGCCATCACAAATTTTGGGTCAAACCTGTGACGAAGATTTTCTTCATTTAGAAAGTGAGCTTGACCTCTGACCCTCAAATCAAGTCTTCTTTCTTTCACCCAGTGCAAGCTATCCACATACTTTGGTTGCAAATTTTCATGTAGAACTAATGTTGTTGTGCAGAAACCATTTTCCCCACTTCAGTCATTGTGACCTTGTCCTCTGACCTGTTTATTCCAAAATCAATAGGGATCTTCCTTATCCCAAATGCAAGCCATCAACACAGATATGGAAATGCTAATGAACAGACAAATTTTGAAACTGCTGACAATGGAAGATCTTTTGACCTTTTTGTATGAGAAACTGAGAAAGTTCTTGATTAACCAAACCATATGTTGCCCACAAAGCTTGGTAACTGCTGATGGTGGAGAATACTTTCAAAGTGACCTTGATCTTTGACCTTTTGAATGAGAAACTGAGAAAGTTCTTGATTAACCCAAGCATATGTTGTCCACAAAGCTTGGTAACTGCCGACGGTTGAGAATACTGTCAGTCAAGTGACCTTGATCTTTGACCTTTTGAATGAGAAACTGAGTTTTTTATTTACCCAGTCAAGGTGACCTTGATATTTCATATTTAAAGTCTGAAATCAACAGGGTTCTCACTTATGCTTTTGAGCATGAAATCGACAAGGTTTTTCTTTTATAGCAAGTGTAACCCTCCACATAGTGGTAACTGTGGACTATAGACAGCTAAAGTTTTTGTGTGAAATGTGAAATGAAATTAGGAATAAAAGGATGAAGGGATGGATGACATTGCAACATAATATTCTCCACCTTATAGTGGGCATATAAAAACAGCAATTCTGATTTTCTGTTGCATCACAGATCTAGTCCTATATTGTGCAGTTAGGCCATATTAAAATATTCTCTGGTTTTCAGATTCTAGAACATGAGAAAAAAACACACTTCAAACATTAGTACCATCATAAAAAATAAAAAACATGTTATCACTTGTCTTCCACAATGGCTAAAGGATACCATTCCTTGTGTTCACAATTCATAACTTGTGTTGAGTAAGTTTCTGCCCCTTTACTGTTGCCACTCACATTAATATACTGTTGCCACTCACATTAATATACTGTTGCCAGTCACATGAATATACTGTTGCCACTCACATTAATATACTGATGACAAAGCACCTGAATCTAGCCAAAAATGTTTGTTAGCAGAGAGATTCCAGGAAGAACTGTAGTACAACTGAATTACCCTCTTGAAATTTATTATTATTATCATTATTAAATATTTATGGATATTCAAAAAATACTACATTTCCTCACCAAACTTTTGAATTCAGATGTCTGAGAATCAAACATTTTTTTTAAGCACGGCCTTTAATAACCATTATATACAGTATTGACAGGTAGATTCTACAGCAATCCCTTGCTATAATGCCATTCACTATAAGGTTAGTATGATCCAACTTCATTACACAGTAGGTAAATTATGTATAATCTACTGCATTACAAGATGGTTTCACTATAATGAGTATACTCCATGGCTCACTTGAGCAGCATCAGTTAACGGCTTACTGTCTATATATCTCAGGTACTTAATTATAAGACAAGTTCACTTATGTTCATGCACTCCATGACTCCCAGGGACAGAAGTCTTATGAGAGATTACTGTTATATGTATCAAGCATTTAATTACCAAACAGCTTCATTCCAAGTTTGTGTACTACATGACTGCCGTGTACTACATGACTACCGTGGAAAGCATTATAATGTGGTAGTGCTATTATTAGCTGACTGGAATTTCTATCAATCAAAAAGTGCAGAGATTATTTTGTGTCTGTTTTTCAACTTCTAAGCAAAAGATGATGCACATCTCACTATAAGGTGAAGTACTCAATGATTCCATGGATGAGTACTGTTATATGTATCATGTACTTCATTATAGGACAGTCTCTCTGTAACGGGGTGCATTCCAGATTTCCACAGAAGAGTACTGTTATATGTAACATGTACTCCATTATAGGACAGTCTCTCTGTAAGGGGGTGCATTCCAGATTTCCACAGAAGAGTACTGTTATATGTATCATGTACTTCATTATAGGACAGTCTCTCTGTAAGGGGGTGCATTCCAGATTTCCACAGAAGAGTACTGTTATATGTATCATGTACTTCATTATAGGACAGTCTCTCTGTAAGGGGGTGCATTCCAGATTTCCACAGAAGAGTACTGTTATATGTAACATGTACTTCATTATAGGACAGTCTCTCTGTAAGGGGGTGCATTCCAGATTTCCACAGAAGAGTACTGTTATATGTATCATGTACTTCATTATAGGACAGTCTCTCTGTAAGGGGGTGCATTCCAGATTTCCACAGAAGAGTACTGTTATATGTAACATGTACTTCATTATAGGACAGTCTCTCTGTAAGGGGGTGCATTCCAGATTTCCACAGAAGAGTACTGTTATATGTATCATGTACTTCATTATAGGACAGTCTCTCTGTAAGGGGGTGCATTCCAGATTTCCACAGAAGAGTACTGTTATATGTAACATGTACTTCATTATAGGACAGTCTCTCTGTAAGGGGGTGCATTCCAGATTTCCACAGAAGAGTACTGTTATATGTAACATGTACTTCATTATAGGACAGTCTCTTTGTAACGGGGTGCATTCCAGATTTCCACAGAAGAGTACTGTTATATGTAACATGTACTCCATTATTGGACAGTCTCTCTGTAAGGGGGTGCATTCCACAGTTCTTATGGACTACAATTTAATGAGCACCATACTTGCTTGTTACTACAAGTAATTCTATCATCTACCTTCCTTGCCTTAACAAGGCGATGTCAGCTTATTATGATTATCAGTCGTATCAGATACATCATCTAATTCAAATAACTTTTTATAAGAAGTTTTCTTTCAACCCAGTTTGAACATTAAACTTATTAAATCTTGACTCAAATGAATTTTTTTTTACCAAACATTCACAAGATATTTTGAATTCAAAGGCAGTGAAAATAAATATCCCCAATTTACAGTCACACTTTATCTCAGGGGTTTAATCTATTTGTGTTTTCATTAATAAAGATTCTCAGGTGTAAAGTTTAAAACCATGAATTATTATTGATCTTTTCTACATTCTCTACCTCTCAAAAAAATTCCAACATTTTAAGAAGATAAAAATTTGAGCTTTTCAGCAAATCTGGGTCAGGGAATTTCATCCATACATAAAGACAGCCTGAGAACATGAAAAGGATAAGCCCCATCACTGTATGGTCTGGGCACTTCCAAAACCAGATGGAAAAGAATTTGTACAATCAAGCATTCTGTTAGGGTTTTATACGGCATCCTCATATTTCCGCAGACGTTCGGACACAGTAACAGGACACATTTACAAAGTAACCCATGTATGAGTTGTACTTTAAGATTCAAGGATGTTTGTTTGCTTTTGTTGGTTTTTACAATGCTTCTAACACATTTTTCACTTTATCATGCAGAGAAAATGGAAGCCAAGTGGCATTTCCAAGGACACACACAGGCTGCCACAATAGGCTAGTCTGGGAGGTGTACCGATGCAAAGATTATAATGTAGCTGGAGTTGACACGCTTACCTGTATATATTTGTTGGAGTGTGGAATCTGTAGACGAATTTGCAGGGATTCTTCCAGGTTCTCTACTTGGATAGGTGTCCCCTCACATGTGTACAGTGATAATGAGCTCACCTGGGATTGCACCTGGACATAAGGAAAGTGATAAATTTAGAAAGTTGTAATATACAGATGCATTCACGTAGGTATATAGGTATACTGTAGACATACTAGTACACAGACAGTATAAAAAAGGATGCATAATACAAACATTATTACACATATGAAATATGTATGAAAGTATGCAAGTTTCCTCTGGAGACGAGGGGTGTCTCCCATCTATCCCATCAGTCACTGAATCTCCTACATCCTGTGTCAGGATAATATGACTGGGAGGGACAGGATGCTTCATTTCTGCAGCATGATTCCTCAGTGCTAGACATTAGAAAAAACTGTCACACTGAAGACAGCATAGCAATTTGTCAGAAAATTTGTTAAAGCTACATTAAAAATCCAAATCACACACACACACCTTGCTATATAAAATTATTTTCAGATGAATGCATGAAATATTTTCACAAGAACTATGATTAAACAGCATAGGTACTACAGTCATTATGGTGATTTTTCTTAAACAGTGCTGAATTTGACCTTGGAAACTGCTCCCTTGCAAAAATCTGTTATGAGAGAGCAACGGTTCCGAGACTGCCAGTTGTTGGCAGAAGGGGTGGTCTCTCAAGACAGGTTTTACTTTAACAACAATGACAACAACAGAGATGAGGAAAATTCAGAGCAAACCTGTATCCAGAAACAATATATGATCTCCTAAGTGTAAAGATCAACAATGACGAGGACTGCCATAAATATAATCCAGGCAATGATCTACTTAATTTTAAGATCGACAATGATGAGGACTGCCTGGCAATAATCTCAAAAGAAATATTAAAAATTCTTGTGTTGCTTAGAAGGATAGTATGAATTGCAGAAAGTTACTAAGAAAGGACTGATCAGCCAACATGTGCATTCTTCAAGAACAGCCAACACATGCGCATTCTTCAAGAACAGCCGACACATGTGCATTCTTCAAGAACAGCCAACACATGTGCATTCTTCAAGAACAGCCAACACACGTGCATTCTTCAAGAATGGCTGACACGTGCATTCTTCAAAAACAGCCGACACATGTGCATTCTTTAAGAACAGCCGACACATGTGCTTTCTTCAAGAACGGCCGACACGTGCATTCTTCAAGAACAGCCAACACATGTGCATTCTTCAAGAACAGCCGACACATGCATTCTTCAAGAATGGCTGACACATGTGCATTCTTCAAGAATAGCTGACACATGTGCATTCTTCAAAAACGGCCGACACATGTGCATTCTTCAAGAAAGGCCAACATATGTGCATTCTTCAAGAATGGCCGACACATGTGCATTCTTCATGAACAGCCGACACAAGTGCATTCTTCAAGAACAGCCGACACAGGTGCATTCTTCAAGAACAGCCGACACATGCACAAGAAGCTATTTATTAATTACCATATTGTTGGAAATTTGGGGAGTTTAAGGCCAGGTGCACGTTTATTTTAGGTGTTATAGATAATAAAGAAATAAATCGAGGTTATGATGTCTTCTGAGCCTTTGATGGAAATTCACTGACCTTTGGTGTGTGTTTGTGGTGGGGTAGATAAAATGGAGATAATGACCATAATATATGTAAATATTTTGGCATACACACTAGATTAAGTAGTTATTTTTTGGTCAGGCTTAATTGTTATTGTATTATTCAATGTTTAATTGTTATTGTATTATTCAATGTTTAATTGTTATTGTATTATTCAATGTTTAATTGTTATTGTATTATTCAATGTTTAATTGTTATTGTATTATTCAATGTTTATTTGTTATTGTTTATTCAATGTTTAATTGTTAATGTATTATTCAATGTTTAATTGTTAATGTATTATTCAATGTTTAATTGTTATTGTATTATTCAATGTTTAATTGTTATTGTATTATTCAATGTTTATTTGTTATTGTTTATTCAATGTTTAATTGTTAATGTATTATTCAATGTTTAATTGTTAATGTATTATTCAATGTTTATTTGTTATTGTTTATTCAATGTTTAATTGTTATTGTATTATTCAATGTTTATTTGTTATTGTTTATTCAATGTTTAATTGTTAATGTATTATTCAATGTTTAATTGTTATTGTATTATTCAATGTTTAATTGTTATTGTATTATTCAATGTTTATTTGTTATTGTTTATTCAATGTTTAATTGTTAATGTATTATTCAATGTTTAATTGTTAATGTATTATTCAATGTTTAATTGTTGATGTATTATTCAATGTTTAGTTATTATTGTATTATTCAATGTTGGGGCTCCAAGTGGCTGAGTGGTCTAAAGCGCTCTCCGTTATGGATCATTGCCATCTCACCTCTGTCTGCGTGGATTCGAGTCGCAGATTCGACCAATGTGGATATGTGAGAAAGCTTGCCAGTAGCTTCTTGTGGGTCAGTGGTTCTTTCCGGGGTTTTCCTGGTTCTTTCCGGGTTTTCCCGGTTCATCCTCCACCATTATTACTGGCCGCATGTATAGCCTATCGTGTGCTGAAAAATGGCATTAAACCACACAACATCAATACACCAATTATTCAATGTTTAACTGTTATTGTATTATTCAATATTTAATTATTGTTTATTCAATGTTTAATTGTTATTATATTATTCAATATTTAATTGTTATTGTATTATTCAATGTTTAACTGTTATTGTATTATGCAATGTTTAATTGTTATTGTATTATTCAATGTTTAATTGTTATTGTATTATTCAATGTTTAATTGTTATTGTATTATTCAATGTTTAATTGTTATTGTATTATTCAATATTTAATTGTTATTGTATTATTCAATGTTTAATTGTTATTGTATTATTCAATGTTTAATTGTTATTGTATTATTCAATGTTTAATTGTTATTGTATTATTCAATGTTTAACTGTTATTGTATTATTCAATGTTTAACTGTTATTGTATTATTCAATATTTAATTATTGTTTATTCAATGTTTAATTGTTATTATATTATTCAATGTTTAATTGTTATTATATTATTCAATATTTAATTGTTATTGTATTATTCAATGTTTAATTGTTATTGTATTATTCAATGTTTAATTGTTATTGTATTATGCAATGTTTAATTGTTATTGTATTATTCAATGTTTTAAGAGGAATATTTAGAAGGAGCTCTTTCATTTTTTTTCTAATTCATGGAAAAATGCAAAAAACGTGATTTCTCCCCCCAGTGCTAAGAAACTACTGGCTAAGAAATATTACAAATTCAACAATGCTTGGCTTTTAGAGTCTAAACATGTCCAGGCGAATAATAAAGGTCCTGATCCTGAGTTTGCACTGTATGTTTCAAATGTATTTTGTATTTCATTAACTATCTGAAGTTGTCATGTAAATCAATAAAGTTCAATCCCTAGATAAAATGTATCAGTTACAATATATTAAAAGATAATTAATTTTAAAGTTGGTATAAATTCTTCATACAAGAATTAATACATCATGCCATTTTTCATTGATTATTTCAAGCATAACTCAATCTTTTATTAATTTTTATTATTTACAGTGGTGAAACCTGCCAGAGCTTGGGTCGGAGCTACATAAAGGATTAGACTAAGTCCAAGTCATGAAGTCCCCATGAGACAACCATAATTTGGACACCTATTGGTGAGCAGTCGGCAACCTTACAAACAGGAAAACTGAAGCTAGAACTTCTTTTCAGACTGAGCATATATGTCCTGTAATAAAACATTTGAGTGCCTATACAGAGTGGACATTCTTTATTCTTCACAAAGTGATTTAGGGGCAGGAATCTTGACTAGAGAACTAATGAGAGCCTGTTAACTGTGAAGCTTAATAATTACAATTAATAGCATCTTCAGACACATCTTGTGAGGGAAACTTGAAATGCTATTTGTTGTTATCAAATAAATCTATGCAGGGAAATGCAAGATAACCACCTATATATTTTCATTACTTGACAATATTTTGACTTGTTAATTAATCATTACTGTAACACTGCCATCAAAATTTGTACATCAACTGGTTTGAAATCCTGGTTCTGTCACGTGTTTCCTGGTGCACTGTAGAATTCAGTGTACATAAGGGATCCTTAAATTCTAATGGAACTTGCTGGACATTGTTCCCTAAAAATTAATTTGCCTACCATATTTTTTATGAAAGGTAATATAAAAACATTCCAAGGAGATGCAAGAAGTTTTGAGAAAAAAGAAATGATTTATGTCTAATGGAAAGTGTGTCATTTTTGGTCCTTGATTTGCTGATGCTTTGGTATTAGCATTATCCTTTGATGATTGACTGGTTTCCAGTACAACTAATTATATATAATATCCTTTGATGATTGACTGGTTTCCAGTACAACTAATTATGTATAATATCCTTTGATGATTGACTGGTTTCCACTACAACTAATTATGTATAATATCCTTTGGTGCTTGACTGGTTTCCACTATCACTAATTATATATATATATATATATATATATATATATATATATATATATATATATATATATATATATATATCCTTTGATGATTGACTGGTTTCCACTACAACTAATTATGTATAATATCCTTTTTATCTTTCAAAACACTATACTACAGAATTTCACCAAACAATTTTTTAAAATTCCACTCTACTGTTTTTAAAAAATTGACAACAAGTAGACTTACTACCTTGAAAATCTGAAACATCTAATTGATGGACATTTCTGGTCAAGTCGGATAATCAGGTCCACCAAAAGTCTTGGAGGATGTAGTTTTTAAAACAATGTAGTTTTTAAAAAAAAAATGTGGAGTGAGGGACTGATGTGATGTTTATGGTAAAGTCTTGGGCAATCGTTACAAGGTTTTTATAAGTCCAGATGATATGCTTTCATACCACTTCGCTGCTTTGTGGTCAAACAACTGGGAAAACATAATGACCAAATGAAGACTGATCAGCAACACCTCCAGCAAAGAAAAATGTTTAAACAAAAAACCACCCATCTTTGAATATTAATTTTCTGATTGAGAAATCATCTGTAAAACTGACCTTGTGACTTTTGAATTTACTTATTTAAGGGTAGTTTCTTTTACAGTTTAATAGATGAACAAATCAAAGACAATTTTTATATAATAATGGAGATGTCCTATGACCACTGTCCAGTTGGTCAGAGTATGTGTCAGTCAAAACCTTTGATTTGCTGGACATTTCTGGTAAATGGTGATATCAAGGTCTCGAAGCAAATTAAATGCTGTCTGACGACCAATAGCTACTCCGATAAATTATATTTTCCAGACAATGTTCAAACCCTGCATGAACATATTTTTTCTATATTAGCATGACGTATAGGTCAGATTTATAACCTGTACTTTAGCAGGTTTTCTTCTTCCAAGAGGTTTCCATGGTGATATAATGCAACATCCTTGCAAGATTCTGTCAGTTTAAACTACTCTTCAGTAAAATAGCATACCAAAGTGGAAAAGACAAACTGCGGTAAACAGACCAACCATAAAGTTTCTGGAAGCATTTCTTCTGGGAAAAATAGATCTGATTAGGGGTATCCTAGCCTCTATGCTAAATTCCAGCCTTGTCAGGACATAAATCTTTACTGCATGGGCCTCGGAATGAATACCCTTATGGTATCATAAATACATATTGGTTGTCTAGCAACAATACACATTTATCTTGCACAACTGCACGTCATCTATTTTTCGATGGGCACCAATTTTTGACACATTTAATAGTTAATTGGGGCCAAAAATTTCAAGACTTATTGAAGAACGATTTTTCTGTGGAAATTATATGACCACAAATTTATGAACCAACAATAAAACCATAATAATTGATATTTAAAAAAAAAATCAATTCAAAGTAACTGAAAATGATAACCTAGTGGCTGAAGAGAGATGGAAATGAGCAATGCTGAATATCAATTGACAGAATCCAATATAGATTAAGCATGCTCCAAAACACAAATTTAAAAAAAATATGCAAAGTAAGCTTCAATTTGCGATGGCTTTAATAATTTCATCCTCCTGAAAACACCAAGCATACGGGGGGTAAATAAACTTTAGACTGATCATGACATAATTCAATTTTCTGGAAGGGGCAATATTAAATGCAATGCTATTTAAGTTGTTAAATTTAAACACATTCTGGTGCGTGCTAGATCAATATAGTCATATCTGAAAAACAAAATTGAATGTATAATTAATGTTCAAAATAAGAACTTTGGTTTTCAAGTGTATTTTTATTGATTATATTTTATTAATTCATTGGGGAGGAATTAAGTGAAAATTTGTGTAATGTATCAAGTCACACTGCTGAGGTTTGAATTGTACAGGTCCAGGACAAGGGCTGATACAGAACTGATTGATACATGCTGAGGGCTGATACTGGACATGGGCATATATAAAACAGATAAATGAAGAGGGTCGATACTAACAGGCCCAGGATGGGCTGATACAGTACTGATTGATACATGCAGAGGGCTGATACTGGACATGGGCATATATAAAACTGATAAATGAAGCGGGTTGATACTAACAGGCCCAGGATGGGCTGATACAGAAAAAATGAAGAGGACTCGTACTACTAACAGATTGATAAACAATTCGAGCTGATACTGGACAGTCCAGGACATAGGCAGAAACAAAACTGATTGGTACATGACAAGGGCAGATAATAACAGGCCTTGGATAAGCTGATACGGAACTGATTGATACATGACAAGGGCAGATAATAACAGGCCTGGGATGGGCTGACACATCTCTGATTGATACATGACAAGGGCAGATAATAAAAGGCCTTGGATGGGCTGATACAGAACTGACTGATACATGAAGAGGGCAGATAATAATAGGCCTGGGATGGGCTGATACAGATCTGATTGATACGTGACAAGGGGAGATAATAAAAGGTCTTGGATGGGCTGATACAGAACTGACTGATAAATGAAGAGGGCAGATAATAACAGGCCTGGGATGGGCTGATACAGATCTGATTGATACAAGGCAAGGGCAGATAATAACAGGTCCAGGACATGGGCAGATACAGAACTGATTCATAATTGTTGACTGCCGATACCGAAAAATATATGCAGATTTTTCATATTGCAGTTCATGATTGATAGGTCCAACACTACTGGAAATGATATATGAAGATCCTCAATTTTCTGTCACAACATAATGATAAAAACATAACAAAACATGGTCAAGTCAAAATAAAAATGTAAACAATTTACCAATGGGAATTTCATGACAGACTTTTTTTTTGTAGCTAGTTCAAACAAAAAAGTGAAAAACTTCTACAGTATTATTGCACAGGACTTCCATTAATAGAACTTGATGGACCAGCATGCAGGTTACCATGACTACAGGTTTGAATCCGGACTAAGCCATTTAGTGTTTTATCTTGGAAGATGAAACCCATGCTTTTCTTTCAAGCCAGATCATTTTTTTTTTTTTTCTAAAGGCAATTTGTTTTCTACAAAATAACTGGGCAATATTGATAGATAGGGGTGCATTTTCTGTAACAAATTCCCAGTACCTGTGATACAATGGTTTTGGGAAATGGCTGACAATGGTTGTGGGAAATGGCTGACAGGAAATTTTAAAATACTCTTCAACAAACAACGGCTGGTGCCCAAGTTAGCTGATGGATGATTCCAAAAAAAGCACAATTTGGCTCCAGATCCATCAAACAAAAAATTGCCATCTTTAGTCTGAAATCTAGAAATCTCTTGCATAAAGTTCCAATAAATCTTAAGTCAAATGTATCAATAACTTCAGAGAATTCTAAGCCTGTTTTTCAACCAGTCTCATACTTAGCCCATATTTCCACCAGTCTCATACTAAGCCTTGATATCCACCAGTCTCATACTAAGCCTTGATATCCACCAGTCTCATACTAAGCCTTGATATCCACCAGTCTCAAACTAAGCCTTGATATCCACCAGTCTCATACTAAGCCTTGATATCCACCAGTCTCATACTAAGCCTTGATATCCACCAGTCTCATACTAACCTTGATATCCACCAGTCTCATACTAAGCCTTGATCTCCAACAGTCTCAAACTAAGCCTTGATATCCACCAGTCTCATACTAAGCCTTGATCTCCACCAGTCTCATACTAAGCCCTGATCTCCACCAGTCTCAAACAAAGCCTTTATTTCCATGAGTCTCATACTAAGCTTTGATCTCTACCAGTCTCAAACAAAGCCCTGATCTCCACCAGTCTCAAACAAAGCCTTTACTTAAATGAGTCTCATACTAAGCCTTGATCTCCACCAGTCTTATACTAAGCCTTGATCTCTATCAGTCTCAAACAAAGCCTTGATCTCCACCAGTCTCATACTAAGGCTTGATCTCCACCAGTCTCATACTAAGCCTTTATTCTACTAGTCTCAAACAAAGCCTTTATTTCCATGAGTCTCATACTAAGCTTTGATCTCTACCAGTCATAAACAAAGCCTTTATTTAAATGAGTCTCATACTAAACCTTGATCTCTACCAGTCTCAAACAAAGCCTTGATCTCCACTAGTCCCAAACTAAACCTTTATTTCCATGAGTCTCATACTAAGCTTGATCTCTACCAGTCTCAAACAAAGCCTTGATCTCCACCAGTCTCAAACTAAACCTTATTTCCCTGAGTCTCATACTAAGCTTTTATTTCCCTGAGTCTCATACAAGGCCTGTATTTCCACAGTCTTATATTAAGCCTCTACCAGTCTCATACTAAGCCTGTATTTCCACCAGTCTCATTGACCAGTTTCATGGAACAACATGTTTCTACATGTGAGAAAATATCAATTAACAGTTCATATTCTAATAAGGATAGATGGACTATAAGCAAGAGAAAATATGGCATAGTAAATTGTATGTCATGTTGTCTCTAAAGTCTTGTGTATCCAGAGCCAGTTGAAAATTATGTTAAATGTAATATTAGACATACATCCAGTGTAAATTATATACTTGCCTGCATACAAAATAAAATATAAACTAAAATTGACAAGAGACAGGAGGAGACCTAGTTCTTATATTCAAATGATCCTGGAACCAATCCCAACTGCAGCTCATGAAAAACCCAATTAGTATTTTGGAACTCATGAAAAACCCAATTAGTATTTTGGAACTATTGCATTGACATTTATTTTATGCCTGGTTTCAGATTTGTATCTTGCAAGTCTGATTGGGTAAATAGATAAATTGGGTAAATTGATGGACCATAAAGTGTCTGGAAGCATTTCTTAAGGGCAAATAAATCAAATTGGGCAATACCATAGCCTCTGACTAGTCAATTCTGATATAAATTGAGTCATAAATTGACTTGCAGTAATGTGTTATTTTCTCCAAAAGAGCAATTCCAAACAAGGAGTTATTAATGTGATTCTGCAAAAAGAGATCAACACAATAATAATGCAGAATGCAATGTTTTGCCAGCTCCGTTACAAAATAATGTATAGAGAAAACTGAACTGAATAAAAAACATACATAACCACTAAAAAGTAGGTCACTGTGACCGCATTTAACATGTGATTACTGGTCACCTCCATGATGAATATGTCCATCACACTTCATGACTGAATGAAAACTGTCTAAAGTACACTTTGTAGGCAAGAAAAAAGAATGGAATACATACTTTTAGTTGCTAGAGACTTAAGACACTGTAAAGTATTTCACAATACTAAGCACATTTATTTGTACAAAATGCCTGGCAAACTGTACATAATTTGCTTGCAGATCACAATTACTAAATTCCATTCAAAATTTTATAGAACAAAATGGTATAGAGCCTCATTTGCTGCGGCATCATGTGATAGTAGATCTGTTCTTTTTTTATATACACAGTTGGGGTACATTTGTTATACACCTACATAAATATTGTATAACACTACCTCACTATAAGGACCTTTATTATAACCCCATTCCTGCTATAAGGTGGATATGGACACGTATCCCATTTTATCATAAAGTGGTAAAATTACTTGTATACTCCTCACAATAAGTGGTTATACTATATGGTGGAATATTTCAAGGCTCCCAAGGACAGCATTATAATGAAGGAGTGTATATACTACTTCATAAGGTGATCTCACTATAAGGTGGAAAACTTAATGGCTGCCCAGGATAGTGCTGTAATGAGGGAGTGTTATGTATATCATATACTACTTCATAAGGTGATATCTCTGTAAGGTGGAATACTCTGGCACAAATAGACAGTGTTATATGGAATGAGTATGATATGCATCCTTTACTTCTTGATAAGGTGATCTCACTATAAGGTGGAATACTTAATGGCTGCCCAAGATAGTGTTGTAATGAGGGAGTGTTATATATATCATATACTACTTCATAAGGTGATCTCACTATAAGGTGGAATACTCTGGCACAAATGGACAGTGTTATATGGAAGGAGTGTGATATGTATCATATACTTCTTGATAAGGTGATCTCACTCTAAGGTGGAATATTCAATTACTGTCCAGGACAGTGTTAAATATATCATGTACTTGTTGATATAAGCTAGTCTCACTATAAGTGGAACACTCCAGAATTCTCATGGACAGTGTTATAATGAGGGTTTTTTTATGTATATCACACCCTTCATTATAAGGTGGTATACTCTGTGGAAACCATGGACAGTGTTATAATGAGTGGGTATTATGTAAATCACACACTTCATTATAAGGCAGTATACTCTGTGGCAACCATGGACAGTGTTATAATGAGTGGGTATTATGTATATCACACCCTTCATTATAAGGTGGTATACTCTGTGGCAACCATGGACAGTGTTATAATGAGGGTGTATTATATACTTTATTACAAGATGGTCTCACTATAAGCCGATATACTCCACTGCTCGCATGGACAGTTTTATAACAAGGGACTGCTGTATTGTGTAAAGAATTCTGGAGGGGGAAATAAGAGACCAACAAATATTTACCGATAAAACCTTTATCGTCATATTCGCAGCTGCAAACTATGACTAAATATAGAATAAACCAACTACAAAATGGTTGTAATTACGGGTCAAGTTCTTTATCTAAAGAAAATAAAAAAATATTGGCATTTAGAGTGCCAATAACATGTGCATCTCAAAACAAATTATGCTTGTTCTAAGTTTTAGGAATAAAGTATGATTAAAGCCAATAATTACAACTACAATACCCGATTTTACTCTGTAATATTTGGACTGCAACACCAAAACAAGATTTTTCCCTGTAATGCTTGGACTTGAACATTACAAATAACAGATTTTCCCAGTGATTATTGTACTTAAGCACCGAAGTCACATAAAATGTGACATATACATCTCTTTCAATCTGTAATAAACTGCTGATGGAATTGTTCACAGATTTCATTTTTCTCCCATTTTGTTCATTTAGGCATTCATAGAAATTGAAGAAATACCATACAAATTCTGTTTCATTCAGTCTGGGAGAAAATTAACTGTAGTTTTCTAATCTCAAAAGAACTGAATGTTCCCTTAGTACTTGACCTTCTAAATGATCTAATCCCTGTGGCCAACCAGTTCATAAATTCTATTTCATCTTATTGATTGGTAATTACAACTGAGTGAATTAGCATCTTGGAGCCAAAAATAGCAGATGACACTTTAATACAGTCAGCATCAGTTATTGCAACTTACTACACAGCCAAGCCATTTGTCTGGTTACAATAATCTACTAAATCACATAAAGGTAAAGGACACACATATCTACAACCATTCTGGAAACTCATTCAGATAATAACACAACCCCATGATAAATTATTGGCATCTTGAGAAGCAAGACCTGTGTCAAAATTAGGTCCAGGAGGAGTCCCTTACATGTAGATAGCATCT
The DNA here is from genome assembly GCA_028554795.2 of Sinohyriopsis cumingii. Classification (NCBI taxonomy): domain Eukaryota; kingdom Metazoa; phylum Mollusca; class Bivalvia; order Unionida; family Unionidae; genus Sinohyriopsis; species Sinohyriopsis cumingii. Next base: position 98,882,710 of record CM068839.1, read on the forward strand.
TGGCACCATTCTCCTGCAGTTCTAACAAATATTAGATTTTTTCTTATATGGCATGTATGTATAAGGTTTAATGGCAAATCAGCACAACCTTTTTTACCAAGTCAGCTGTTATGGCCCATGATTTGTAGGCGTTGAGAAACATTGGAGATCACCAGTCAGTGCATCAGTCTGACCTTTGAACTGAGTGCGATGTTCTTGTCATTCCAGATTGGCTTCAGTTTTGTCAGCGCTGCTGTTGCCTGTACAATCCTGAAGAGTACTTCAGGCTTCGATCCTTCATCTGTCACAGTTGCCCCCAAATACTTGATGCTGTGGACTGTTTCTAGCTTTGTACCTTGGACCCTGATGTCAGTGCTGATGCCCTTGATGTTGTTGGTCATCATTTTGGTCTTCTTTGCACTGATTTCCAAACCACAAGGTTTTGTCAAGGCTCTCTACTAAGCTTGCTAATTCTTGCTCATTTCCTGCTAGTCGATCAATGTCATCGGCAAAACATAAGTTGGTGACTGTTCTGCCTCTGATGCTGACTGTCACTGCACGATTTTTAAGAGGATCAGCCAAGATTCTCACCAGAAAGATGTTGAATAGTGTGGGAAAGAGCAGGCAGCCTTGTCTGACTCCGACTGTCGTTCTGAACCAGTCCCCTATGCTGCCACTGAAGTATACTGCACTGGTGGCCTTGTCATAAAGGTGCTCTGTTACTGTGATGAGATTGGCATTGATATTGTACAGTCTCATGGTCGCCCACAAGTCTGCATGCCCTACCCTGTCAAATGCATTCTTGAAATCCATGAAGACGTGGTACAGATCTTGCTGGTATTGGAGGTACTTCTCACAAAATATCCTGAGGTAGAAGATCTGCTCTGCTGTGCTGTGCCCTGCTCTGAAACCTGCCTGTTCCTTGGCAATGATCTATTCAGCATGTGGCTTTAGTCTGTTCAGCAGTATCCTCAACATGACTTTGCTTGGATGGCTTATGAGACTGATTGTATGTTGGTTTTGACACTGTTGTATGTTATCTTTCTTGGGGAGGATGATGATCAGTAATTGGGTCCACGGTGATGGCCATACTTCTGTTTGCCAGATCTTGTTGCAGATGCTTGTGAGGGCGCTAATCATTGCTTCTCCCCCAGCTTGGATCAGTTCTGCTGATGTTGTCCACTCCTGCTGACTTCCTCCTTTTCGGCGATCTCGCTGTAGCTTCTACTTCTTCATGTAGGATAGGGTGGTTGTCGTTGTTAGTTGCTGGAGGAACGTTTTTACCTCTGGTTATATTGTGGCTCTGTGGTTGTAAAGTTCTGCACATTACTCTGTCCATCTTTTCAGAATATCTTTTTCTTCTGTGAGGCAGTTTATGGCTTTTTCCTGTAAGGAGGTAACTTGCCGTTGTTTTGTGCTTGTTAGAACTTGGACCAGTTGGTATGCTTTCCTACCATCATTCCTTTTCAAGTTATCCTTGATGTCTTTGGACTGTTATTCTATCCAGTTCTCTTTTGCTGTTTTTCATGCTTTTCTTGAATTCCCAGTTAACTGCCTTGTACTGTTCTGCCCTTTCTGTATCGTTCTTTTCCTTTTTCAGTTCCCTCCTCTTGTCACACAGGTTCAGGACCTCAGCTGTGACCCAGGGCTTCTTGACTGGGCAATGTCTACCAAGGATCTCTATGGCTGTTACGGTGTTGCTGTACGGTGATCATTGTGTCTATGTCGGTATTGTCAGTGTTGAGGATGGTGAGAGGTGTTCATTACAGTTGTCATAACAAGATTTTCATGATGGCTGCAATGGCAATCATACCGGCTGTCAGAATGGCACCATATTCATTTAGGACCAGTCAGACATCATATCTTTCAGTCCTATGACCATCCATGCAGCAGTTGTGATAAGAAGATCTTCAAGACAGCTGCTGTGGTGGACATACTGAACATTAGATTAGCACAGTTTTCATTTAGGACCAAAGAGTGAAAAACCCATGCTGATGACCATAAGCCCATCCATTCAGGAGGAGCAGCAGCACCAACTTCATTTTGGTCCAACTAGACCAAGTCACATGGAAATCTCTAAGGTAGTTTAGTGTGAGCAGTGGTAACAAACTGGTACTAACTAACCGATGGATCAACAGACCATCCCCTAAGTTCTTCTGGTCAATGTCCATTAGAGCAAAAACTACATAGGTTTCAGAAAAACTTGTCGTATTGAGATATTTCACATTCTGGGAGGTCACATATAGGATCAGCAATATAAACAAGGTTCTGTTAGTGATAATATCATAACGATAAGATCGGGTTAAAATCGATCTGACAGACTAAGAACTCATGTTTTATTAAGATCACCAATCAAATCACATCTTTCAAATTTATGAAAGTGACGCATGTCATTTAGAATTCCTAAACAATACCTCTCCCCAAAACGAATTTGCAATGCCTGATCTGACACGACAATGAAAATAAGGGGATTGGAAATAGAAAAGGTCACGACAACAATGATTTGTGTCGGTTGGATCTACAAGCAGGACTGTGGAAATCTGATTTTAATCAGATTGGATCATGCCTTCAGGTGGAGTACTGATATTTTTAGATGGCTGTCATGGCCTTGCTAATGGAAGTCTGTCTGGAACCACTTATATTTTGGATGTACTACACACATGTATCATAAAAAGTCTTTTAGCAAAAACCTTACAACTCTAAAATTATTTTTATGATGGCCACCATGTTACAGCATAGGTCAACATGTTTATTTAGGGCCAACCATAGTGAAAACATCAAGAGAAGGTCCAGGATTTTTTTTTAAAGATCATTATCATGGTGGCCTTGGTCCTCATCCTAATAAAACATGCCAAGTACGACCATTCTGACTCACTTGGTCCTCATGTACTCATCCTAATAAAACACACTGAGTATGACTATTCTCACTCACTTGGTCCTCATCCCAATAAAACACATCAAGTATGACCATTCTCACTCACTTGCTCCTCATGTACTCATCCTAATAAAACACACCGAGTATGACTATTCTCACTCACTTGGTCCTCATCCCAATAAAACACATCAAGTATGACCATTCTCACTCACTTGGTACTCATCCTAATAAAACACACCAAGTATGACCATTCTCACTCACTTGCTCCTCATGTACTCGTCCTAATAAAACATGCTGAGTATGACCATTCTCACTCACTTGGTATTCATCTTAATAAAACACATCAAGTATGACCATTTTCACTCACTTGGTACTCATCTTAATAAAACACATCAAGTATGACCATTCTCACTCACTTGGTACTCATCTTAATAAAACACACCAAGTATGACCATTCTCAATCACTTGGTACTCATCTTAATAAAACACATCAAGTATGACCATTCTCACTCACTTGGTACTCATCTTAATAAGACACACCGAGTATGACCATTCTCACTCACTTGGTACTCATCTTAATAAAACACACCGAGTATGACCATTCTCACTCACTTGGTACTCATCTTAATAAAACACACCGAGTATGACCATTATCACTCACTTGGTACTCATCTTAATAAAACACACCGAGTATGACCATTATCACTCACTTGGTACTCATCTTAATAAAACACATCAAGTATGACCATTCTCAATCACTTGGTACTCATCTTAATAAAACACACCGAGTATGACCATTCTCACTCACTTGGTACTCATCTTAATAAAACACACCGAGTATGACCATTATCACTCACTTGGTACTCATGTACTCATCCTCATAAAACATCATGCTGAGTATGACCATTGCCACTCACTTGCTAAAGATGAAATTCAGGTTAAGAGGAAGAATCCTTATTACCAATAATAATGTGACCTTTTGACCGGACCCAAGTGACTGCATTCATGATCTAAACTTTCTTTGTCAACTTCTCATCCAACTATCATACCAGATATGGTCACTTTCACTCAGTGCCAAAGGACTTCAGGTTACAAGATCAATCAAATAATGAGCAGATGGATGGATGCACAGAAACACATGGACAGACCAACTGCTCATCCACCTGATGTTGTTGTTGTTGTTCTGGGGTTTAACGCCATTTTCAGCGCACGATACATGGCGGCCAGTATTAATGGTGAAGGAAGAACCCAGGAAAACCCAGGAAAGAACCACCAACCCACGAGAAGCTACTGGCAAGCTTTCTCACATACCCACGTCTGCTGAATTCAAGACTCGAACCCACGCAGACATAGATGAGATGGCAGTGATCCATAACGGATAACACTTTAGACCACTTGGGGCCCCTCATCCACCTGAAATATCAATCCAAATATGGTCACTTTCTCTCAGTGCTGATGGACTTCAGATTACATGATCAATCGACTACTGAATAGATAGATGGATACACTGAAACAAATGGACAGACCTACCACACTATATATCCAAAAAAGTGCAGATATAAAAAATAGTCTAACCTTATCACTACCTCCATAGGAAAAGGGATTTTCTTTGAATGTAGTCATGTGACTTTGAAAGCAGCCTTGACTGGATGTACAGCATTGGGAGGATGCTGGGAATGTATCTTCCGATTGGTTGGGTTTCAGGATAGCTTCTAAATTCTCAGGAAGTGTGAATTTGGATTGGTCAAGCTCAAATTCTGTGCCACTATGTGCACTCTGTCTGGATGCTAGGATGGCAAAGAAGTCTGTGGCAACTCTGACTGGTTCCTCAGAAATAGCCTGGAACTTCAATTCTGTCTGCAATAGATAACAACAAAAGGGCATCAGTCCACTTCCATGTAATGAAGCAACGATTAATAAATATTTTCATTTCCAAAACCATGATAATGAAAGTGCTATCATATTTCTCTTGTATTATATCTGACACCTTCCTCATAATTACTAAAACGACAAAAATTTGCACAGACGTCCTTGATTACTTCATATTTTTTATTCACTAAACAAACAGGAATTTTCCAGTCTCTAAATTAATAACCTGATTTATGGTACATTTGTATTGTAAGGAAAGCAATGAAAAGCTACTGATCCTATCATATTCCATACTCTTTTATGCAAATAAAGTTTCTTGTATAGGCAGTTACCTAGCCATTACCAAAAAAAAAACCCATTTTAAATGACGAGTGTTTTGGAAGACATGTCATTAGGGACCTGCTTTTCCCTGTGTGAATCAACAGCAATGTACAGTTTTATCACTTACAAAGAACGACCACCTTTCCAAAAAGACTACTTTTTTTGACAAAATGTGTGGGGTGGCTGAGGGGGCATAGGGTTAGTCTTTGCAAGATAGAAAAATGTTTTTCACTGAATCTTAAAATGTTATGATTCTCATTTCAGTCCATTCAGAACATAAGATCTGATATTCTTCAAGTTTGCTTGTTAAAGAAATGACAGACACCTGATTGGTTAAGTACATTTTTAATGCCTTCTGTAATTATCACTCTATATAAACAATGGACCCAGTCAACTTCTAAGCTTGGATGGTCACTCCCACCCCAGCCAGTGACCCATGAGTCAAAACTTGACATCCTTCCAACACAGGATGCATCTACAAGCTATTATGGCATTTACAAAGTTTGTCAGAAAATATGACAATTTCCTTGTAATAAAAATATGTGTATGTTTGACCTTTGATACCCTCCAAGGGCCATCAGGGATTGAACTGATGATAAAACAACTAAAAAGGTTTGTGAATTTCCTTTCAGCAGTTAAGGATGGTATGTGATAACAAACAGATCAACAATAAGGCAAGCTGAATGAGACAGAAAGTGTGTCACAATATCCCTCACATTCCTCCAAAAAATAATTTTAAAAAATGGGATAAAAATATATAATGTACTAAAAATGACCCCTGAGGAATGAAAATTACCTTTACAAGCTCTTCGATGACCCTAACAGACTCGGAGATGACAGACTTTAACCCGTGCTGGACTTCAGGTTTTGGATTGGAGTCCTGCAAAAATCTTGCAGTTGCCTCGACTACATTGGAGGCAGACTGGACTGCTAGCTCTACTAGATTATCACTGGATGTCATAGTGTGACTGTATAGGTTTTGGGTACCAGACAAAATGGATTTCAAAACTCTCACTGAGAAGTCAAGGGAAGACTTGGTCAACTGTAAAAGAAAAGACACAAAAAATATGTAGCCTGGTCAAGAATTTCAGGAGTAAAGGAAAATAAAGTGGCCTATTCAATAATTTATATCATTTTTTGGAGAATGTATTGAAGGCACTGGCCATTAACCAACAGCAACTATTAAAATGTAATAAATAAATATTTATATGTATCTCACAATAAGGTCTATCTGCGTCTGATGTTTTTATTGCTAACCAGAGTCATAAGAAGCGTTATCAGGAATGGTGTATTACATACCAACCCTATATTTAATAGTACTCTGTCTAGATAAATGGAATTTTGTTTCCAATTGACTTTTACCTGTGACCTGATAATCCCCAAAAAGATAAGCTTTTTCCTGACAATAAATGCAAGCTATCCATAAAGTTTGGGCCAGGTCTGTGGTGTAGAACAAATGTCATTGTGCAAAATTTTTTTTCGTTCTTCCAGTGCTCTTTACCAATGACCTTTTAACCTCCAAATCAATAGCCTTCTTCATTACTGCAAGTGCAAGCCATCCACACAGTTTGGTTGAGGTGCATTGAGTGCAACTAATGTGACTATGCTTAAACCACCCTATTCTTTCAGTCTCAGTGACCTTGACCTATTGCTATTTCTCCTTATAACAAGTGATAGCCATCTAGCCATCCAAAAAGTTTTTTTTTTATTCTGTCAGTCAGTCACAGCTTCTGAGCTCTTTTAGACCCAAACTGCATAATGTGTCAGCAGATAGGTGTCAGTGCAGTTTGTACTCAATAGAACAAAACAACTTAGATCTTCTGGAGCTTTATGCCATGGCAGATCAGGGTCTCTCTATGTTGTTTGCCGTTTTACCTGAGCTTACAAGCTAGTACTGCATGTGTACTCAATTATCAGAGTAGCTGATAAATCATGCAATTGTTCCTAAAAATATTTTACACATAGCACATGTGCATTCTTACAATTTCTTTAACTTTCCTTTATGCCTAATGTTAAGTGCCTATGAAACAGAATGCAAATTCTTTTTTATGTGGCTATCAAAATTGGGCTCCATTAAATTAAGTGATTAGGCACATACAGGTCTTTGTAACATGGTTAGAATTTCATTATAAATGCTGCCTTGGCACAATATCAAATGGATACCAGCAACAAAAATACTAAAAAAATTCTCCCAATAAACACTACTTGCTCTTTGTTATGAGCTGGTTTCACTTCCACTGGGATTTGTCTACACAACTGTATGCAGAGTAACACAAAGAAAATACTACTTAATCCCAGACAGGAATTGGCACGTTCCTCTCTGATTTGCTGTCCTAGCTAATAAATATATTGGCTATGCGTGATACAACCCCAGACCAAGTAGATCGAATTTGCCTCACTCTAGTAATCAACATCCCTACTAATTGGCCCTCGCCTCTCTGTCACTTCCGTTTATTCAAACACAATTACCTCAGATCAATAGAGTCTGTGGAGTGATATAAATTTCAGAAATAATGTTCCCTTAACAATAGACTATCACATAGATTACTGGGTAAACATTCATACTGTACCCTTTTCTTACAAAAGCAACTACAGCATGTATTTCATTCTGACGCTAAAAGAAAAACTTGTTTAGCAACACAAATTTAAATTTAATATTTAAAAAAATTATGTATAAAATCCCCAAACTGACGTCCAGCATCTATTCAGATTAATAATAATAATAATTTTTAAATAGTTTTTACTGTTACAATTTAAATAGTGAAAATGGACAATTCATTTTTTATACATTAATGATTAACGTGTTCAGGGATCAATAAATGTTTTTTAATTATGAGATATGCTAATGTTTACGAGTCAACATTTTACATATAAAGATTAATACATAAATATCATGATAACAGATTTGTAGCACATTATTCCGATAATGAACATAATTATGTGTTTATTTAGTCGTCTTGCAAACAAGTTTGGAAAATTTTCTCTCATGATGATTGTGTTTTACGGTACTAGCGAACCTAGCACTTTTTGTAATGTGTAAACAGGAAAGAAATTTGAGTGAAATTCTTTGATGATATGTTTACGAGAGAAAGAAATCAGTAAAATTCTTTTCGAATTGAAGATAAACCATCTTGGCTTATTAGGTTTTACCAGTCATATAAGTAAGAAACTATTTCCCCTATGCTAAGCCCATGTTTGACAATACGACCACCTTCCACTGTAAACAGTTTTTGTTTGACGATACGATCACCTTCCACTGTAAAAAGTTTTTGCAAAAGTCATTGTTTGATGATACGACCACCTTCCACTGTAAAAAAAATTTGCAAAAGTTTTTGTTTGACGATACGACCACCTTCCACTGCAAACATGTTTTGGCAAAAGTTTTGGTTTGTCCTGTAACAGACCTACCCTTAGGTTTCCATTGAATTTATATGACTGACTCTAACAGTGTATCAAGGGAGAAATATTGATCATGGTTTTAGAATTCTGGTAACAAAGGCAGATATAGATAAAAATTACATCATTACAGCAACTACTTTAAAATATCATAGGCCAGATTACAAACAAGAAAGAAAATACAAAGATGACTTATTCAACAGATTTAAACAAAATGTCATTCTTTTGGGGAAAAGAAGAAAAAGTACAAAATGATGCTGAACAATTTATGGAAGGATATCCAAACTGGTTTGAAATTATAAATAATAGGCAGGTAACATTGTCATACACATGGTAAATGATACATTCATGGCTATGGTAAGTGACATTTTAGTCCGTGTTTCCTCTGACCATTGTCGCCCCATTTTTGATATTTGGACATTTATGTTGGGGTGTATTCCCTATCAAAAAGTTGGAATTCGCTAACACCTTTTGGTGTCGGCATGGGGTAGACTCTTACAAGCCGGCCCAGCAAATTTTAGCAACCTTTCATTGAGATATACCTACAGGAAATCGATAAGAATATGATTTATTTTCTTAAAAAATCGTGAGCATAGCATTCGTCAATCGTGATAATAATAAATTCAGAGAGGTCTGAATAGCTAATTTCAGAAAGGTTTGAATAGCTAGACTTAGGAAGATCTGGGTTTTGTTGTTTTTTTTCTGCCCAATTCCACCTTTTAGAAAATGCCCAATTACTAACACGATTATCTGATGATAATGGTTGCTACAATTTCTGAAAAGTAGGGCTATAAATAGAGCCTGGCGATGAATATGACCATGTCATGTTAGTTGTCGAAATTATCCGTAAAGGTTGCTTGTCCTTATGTAACTTGATTCTTGAAAACAAGAAAATAGGGTGGAAAAAAAACCGGAATGGCAGCACTACAGTAAAGTCTCATGTGACAAATGTCTGTGATTTACTTCTAGACTGGCCAAAATCAATATTTTATTTCAGCTGATTTGATGATGCCAGTCAGGCAGGAAATGCAGCCCAACTTGGATTGTCCACTTTGTCAAAATCTCAAAAAATTGTGACCAATTAAGACTAGCTTTGGAGTCTTGACGTTGGCAAATGACTGATTACCATATTTGTAAGGTTGGCCTATATAAAGTAGATGTTGCTAGAATATTCCATACAATATACAAATTACAAAGCAGAACAAACATAACAGGCAGTGTTGGAGTAATGTAATGACAACGTTAATAACAGAAATGGTTCCTACACTACAACATCGATATCAGCAGAAATGGTTAGCACAGGAACAGTTGCAACTGAATTCATCAATCTGAAGGAAGACCCTTTTGTGTATTTTATCCTTAAGCCAATGGTGTAGAGGATAGAGTATAGTCAATACGTATTGTCCTACCATCCATACACCTGTCTCTCTGTCCTACCATCCATACACCTGTCTCTCTGTCCTACCATCCATACAGCTGTCTCTCTGTCCTACCATCCATACACCTGTCTCTCTGTCCTACCATCCATACACCTGTCTCTCTGTCCTACCATCCATACACCTGTCTCTCTGTCCTGCCATCCATACACCCGTCTCTCTGTCCATCCATAGACAAATGCCGTGTGCTTTGCCCACAAGTAGAGGCAGAAACCTACCAACTGACCTTTCAGCATGACAAATTGTTTCTTATGAATAGTTTTCATGGAACTTCCTAAATTGTCCACATTTGGGCTGGGTCAGCTCTGTACTGTTTCCAAGGCCATGAGGTTAAAGGTCAAAGTCACTGGAGCTGAAGTTGTTTTCTGAAGTGCAGCAAGTCAAGATCCTTGAAGCAGTTTTCATCAAACTCAGTTAAATGTCAAGGTCAATGGAGCTGAAACTGTCATTTTGGGTTCCACATGACAAGTCAACTTTTGTACAGTTTAATGTTTTAAGAGCTTTATACTTATATTACACCTGAGGAAGGGCATCTCTGCAATGAGTTTGTGACAAACAGATCAAAGATCAGGGCCACCAGGTTTACAACTGCAATGGACAATACCAGAAATAATTTGGGGAAGGAGTAATTAACCATTTTTCAGATAGCTAATTTTACCACTGCTGGTTGGTTTTATTTTTCTCCCAAGAATTAAAAAAATTCTCCCCAATCCCATTTCATGAAAATTTGTGTTCAGTAAACAAACTGCCTTCAATTAGCCAGATAAACTGAATTGTGTGTATTCAAAATATCTCTAAAACATGGTAAGCTTTCAGCAAACTGTTTTTGTTTTTCAAGTGAAAACCAGTCATGCTATAATGCTTGACATTTCAAGATGTGAATGAGAATGTTAGCAAATGGAAATCATCGTCAAGTGGATTAAACATAGCATATGAAGAAGACCCAATTAAATCAATGCCGAATTTTTTCTCATGAATAAACAGGCTTTATTCAGTCTGTTGATGGGAAGTAACATGTGGGAACTGATCCTCTTGTGACTTAAATTGATTAGTTAATAATTTGCCGACAGTTTGCTAGATAAAGCCACTAACTGGTTTTCTTGGTAAATTCCAAGCTCTGCCTTTTTTCTCCTGCTGTTGGCTCTGTAGGGAAATAGGAAAAACAAAAGAGGGACTCCAATTATCCCAGCTTTCTGAGTATAGGCAAATCCCTCTCAATCAATCAGTATAGATATTCAAGAACAGTGAGCCTCAGTTGACACACGGTTATTAATGACAAAATGATGTATTGGTAATCAGTTTCCTCTTCGACTTTATATCTTTTAGCAAGGTTTAGCAAACCTTAATAAAGCTGATCAATATCTAACAAAGACTGGCAAAATACTGATCACACTGATTACCACCAATCTGCACACATCCAAATATTCAAATAGACTGGACTCTGGACTGAGTTTAATGAAGGCTTACACAATATTTCTCAAACTTTCCAATAAAACCATCTTGATTAGGGATTTAACACAAAAAATTATTTTAAAAAGAAACATTTAATCTACTTAATACCTACTGAAAAAACTTACCCTAACAAGACATTAGACTAAAAATGTTATATTTTAAGCTCAAAGCAAAATGGTCCAAATCTCTGGAAAATCTTAAAGATTTCCATTTGCAATGAAATGTCATTTAAAAAAATTATCAAATAGGTTCTGGACAAGTTACTATTTTAAATTTTACTTACTTAAAACACAATTTAAATTGTCAAACATGAAAGATATCCCCTGGGTGTGGTTGTGATTTATGACACCATAGGAGAATCAAATGGTTCTAGACCCTGATGCATTTTCAGATGCCGGCAAAGGTCTGACAAAATGTGGATCCATATCTTTTTCTTTCAACAAAGAATCCTATTTCCCTAATATTTTTCACAAATTTCAAGATTTTTTTAAAGACAAATTTTTGGAAAATAAATAATACTGATTTGAAATATCAACCAATAAGCATTTTGGGAAACACCCAAAAACTGGTGGCAAAACAAGGGGAAATAAATACCAATTAAATGAAGTCTTGTAAAGTGAAATTCATATATAAATTTAATTGTTTTGGTTTCAATATTATCTTCATAAATGTGATAGGCCCTCATCTGTTCAAACGTCAAACAGTCAACTGATTGTCACATTAATACCTACGAGTGCTTCCACGAGAATGATGTTAAGTACTTAGCCAGTGGCTAAGCTGGATTTATTGTGATAACTGTTGAGAACTTAATGGTCCTTGGGCACTAAGAGTCTCGACTGATTACAATACATGAAAGGTGTTGAAATCATGACAAGTTTCATACAATGGGTCTGTCTACTTCAGACACACCAACCCTGAGAGAGGTCTTTTTCCTTATAAAAGTGGTAAAAGAGCATAATGTAATCATAAAATGTGGAATCTATACATTACTATTACTAATATTAGTACCCCTAACTTCATTGAGGCTACATCACAGCTATTATCTTAGATGCCATAATTACTGTACACTGTATGAAAAATGTACTAACTGAATCTGAAGAGTCAAAATATGTTGTTGTTGTTGTTGTGGGGTTTAACGCCATTTTTCAGCACAAGATAGGCTGTGTATGGCGGCCAGTATTAATGGTGGAGGAAGAACCCGGGAAAACCCCGGGAAGAACCACCGACCCACGAGAAGCTACTGGCAAGCTTTCTCACATACCCACATTGGCCGAATCCTAGACTCGAACCCACGCAGACAGAGGTGAGATGGCAGTGATCCATAACGGAGAGCGCTTTAGACCACTCGGCCACTCGGGGCCCCGAAGAGTCAAAATAGTTGTCAAAAATGGGCAAAATAGATTATAGCCAGAATACAAACAAAAATCATACTGACAAGTTATTTGACCAATCCAGTAGCCTACCGGTAAGTGGTTACAGCAAAACAGCATCTACTTCGGATGCAGGAGATTGTAACAGGAAGTGATGAAACTATCTGTTGAATACTCGTATGACTTCTACAGGCTGCTGACCTGGCTACCACTAATATTCTTTTTCTACTGAAAATTGATTTTAAAATTGTCACTCTATCCCAGCCTTACTCAGCTGATTAAATTACAGCACATCCTCACTATAAGGCACTTTATTTTAATACAGTTCCTGTCATAAGACTATTCATTATAACACTTCCTGTTACAAGGCTATTCATTACAACACAGTTCCTGTTACAAGGCTATTCATTACAACACAGTTCCTGTTACAAGGCTATTCATTACAACACAGTTCCTATTACAAGGCTACTCATTACAACAAAGCTCATGTCATAAGGCTATTCATTATAACACTTCCTGTTACAAGGCTATTCATTACAACACAGTTCCTGTTATCCTGTTATAAGGTTCTTTATTTATTACAATATGAAATGTACACTTCCTGTTATAAGGCTCTGCATTACAACACAGTTCCTGTTATAAGGTTCTTCATTACAACACAGTTCCTGTTATAAGGCTCCTAATAACAAAACAAATTCTGTTACAAGGCTCTTAATTACATCACGGTTCCTGTTATAAGGCTCTTTGTTACAATATGAAATGTACATTTCCTGCTATAAGGCTCTTCATTACAACAAAGTTCCTGTTACAAGCCTCTTAATTACAACAGTTATTGTTATAAGGCTCATTATTACAATATGAAATGTAATCTTCCTGTTATAAGGCTCTTCATTACAACACAATTCTTGTTATAAGGCTCTTCATTACAACACAATTCTTGTTGTAAGGCTCTTCATTACAACACAGTTCTTGTTATAAGGCTCTTCATTACAACACAGTTCTTGTTATAAGGCTCTTCATTACAACACAATTCTTGTTGTAAGGCTCTTCATTACAACACAGTTCTTGTTATAAGGCTCTTCATTACAACACAGTTTCTGTTAAAAGGCTCTTCATTATAATACAGTTTATGTTATGAGACTCTTCATTACAGCATGGTTCCTGTTATAAGACTTTTCCTTACAATATGGTTCCTGTTACGAGGCTAGTATGGTCAAGGATTCCATTTAACCAAACTCTATACTGTTAATGGACTGAAATTCTATCAAAAAAAACAATGTCTCCATTTTTTATAGTTACAACTAGGATAATCTCTCAAAAGATTCTTTTTACTACTATCCAACTTTCATTATCAAACCGACCCAGGCCAGCCAAACACACACACACATATATATATATATATATATATATATATATATATATATATATATATATATATATATATATATATATACATACTCCATTTTATCTTCACCCATTTCCAGACTGGTTCCCATTTTTCCATACAAATGAGCCCTTAACACATTTACCCCTGCTGACAAGTTTACATGGCAGGAGGTAGTAGCCTACGGCTGAGCTCTGTAGTGTCAAGGTCATGTATGATACACTAAAGTGAGTGGTATTATAGAAATGTAGGCAGATGTAGATCTACAATGACACCAAATAATCTGGAAGTTCTAGTTGCACTACAAAATACAGAGGGAAAAACCTCATTTTTTGGACCCTGTTATTTTCCACCCAAATTTGCCCGTGGTCGGAATCTGATTTTGTGTCCAGATTTGAGACTTTTTGGTCTGAGATGTAAGGCAGATTGGTATGAACTTTTGCAAAAAGTAGGATAAGATGGGCATTTGGAATAAAGAGTGGTCTCAATAAGAAAATAATGGGTCAGTTGAGCACAACAAAAAAAAAGAAGAAAAAAAAGAACTCCAACTTTTACCCTTTTGCTCAAGCGCGAGCCAAATAGCCAATGAAAAATGGTGTTTTGAACACAACTAGGCATTAGGTTATTGGAAAATCACCTGGAAGTTGATGTATTAGGATGTATTCAGAAATAGCTTTCAAAATGTGTTTCCTACTTGAATTTCAGGTGAAAGCAACAAAAACCTCCAGGGGTTAATGTGTTAAGAAATGCAATAACAAGATTCTCAAGATGGCAGCTATATGAGATGTGCAAGTGACACTTTACATTTAGGGCCTACTACACATCACAAGAAGACACTGGTGAAAACCCCATGTTGATACGAGTATTCCTTTTGGAGTAGTTTGAAATTTTCAAGATGGCTGCTGTGGTGGCCATATTGGATGTGTGCAGTTTCATGACACTCCTCCAAGTGGTTTGGAAGGAGTGCAATCACAAACTTGTGCTAATGGACAGATGACAGACAGATTGCGAATAACAGATGAAAAACCAACCCATATTTTCAAGTCACATTATGAAAATGATGATGAAATAATTTTTGAAGTTTAGAAATATACAAAAACTTTTCTTTTTTATTTATTTCGAATAAATAGTTGCTGTAAAAGATAAAATAGCAAACTGGAATACAGGTTACAGTAAAAAATTAGCAACAGCATTTATGGCAGAAGTCTTCTTTTGATATGCTTATAGGATGAAATATTGGATAAAATAAATAAAAAATTATTAATAATAAAGAGAGACATGTCCACTGAGCCACATTTTGCTTTGGCACAAAAGGTATCACTGGTCAAGCATAAATTTTTGACAACTTTACTGCTAATGAACTCATTCATGTTTGTTTTTATTGTTTTTTACTACTGAAAATGGAAAATAATTTCATAATGCAGTCTCGTGAGGTGAGCAAACATAGATTTATTTCATATTAAGTGGAGACAACAGGTATTGGAGGACAGAAACACACAACATGTTAAAAATTTCCCCAGATACTAATTTCATGATAAAAAAATTCCCATTATAGAGATTAGGACCCCCAAATTTTGCTGTTGGAATCATCCCTGGTTGCTAACAAACACCAATTCTTGGGGACATTCTGCACATCAAAGTGTAAGTTCCTTAGATAAAATGAATTATGGGTGCCAAATGATTGACAAAACATTAATTCTCACCTGTTCTGGTTTATGTGTAGTGTCTGACAATGCCTGGGCAGTCTGGAGAAGTTCCAGCTGAAATATAAAAAGTACAGAAATTGCTTTCACCATTTTTCTATCAGATTATCAGTTCTTATCCACAAGGTGAAGGTCATCTATAGCAGTCAGCTGTGTTTTCCAATTGCCATGTGTGTGTGTGTGTGTGATCTACTGCAATCATCTATAGCAGTCAGCTGTGTTTTCCAATCACCATGTGTGTGTGTGTGTGATCTACTGCAGTCATCTATAGCAGTCAGCTGTGTTTTCAAATTCCCACGTGTGTGTGTGTGTGATCTACTGCAGTCATCTATAGCAGTCAGCTGTGTTTTCAAATTCCCACGTGTGTGTGTGTGTGTGTGTGTGTGTGTGTGTGATCTACTGCAGTCATCTATAGCAGTCAGCTGTGTTTTCCAATTGCCATGTGTGTGTGTGATCTACTGCAGTCATCTATAGCAGTCAGCTGTGTTTTCAAATTCCCACGTGTGTGTGTGTGTGATCTACTGCAGTCATCTATAGCAGTCAGCTGTGTTTTCAAATTCCCACGTGTGTGTGTGTGTGTGTGTGTGATCTACTGCAGTCATCTATAGCAGTCAGCTGTGTTTTCCAATTGCCATGTGTGTGTGTGATCTACTGCAGTCATCTATAGCAGTCAGCTGTGTTTTCAAATTCCCACGTGTGTGTGTGTGTGATCTACTGCAGTCATCTATAGCAGTCAGCTGTGTTTTCCAATCGCCATGTGTGTGTGTGTGTGATCTACTGCAGTCATCTATAGCAGTCAGCTGTGTTTTCCAATCACCACGTGTGTGTGTGTGATCTATTGCAGTCATCTATAGCAGTCAGCTGTGTTTTCCATTTGACCATTGACCTCCATGTGTAGTCATAACAATTTACCAATGTGCATGTACATGTATGTATGTATGTGTGTGTGTGTGTGTGTGAAGAAAATATACTGTCTCTGATTGGCAGAAAAAAAGTATTTATATTCATTATGTTAGGTGAAACATCAAATTGTCTTGCGGCAAAAGAAAAAATATATCTGCTTATATCCCACCCACCCACAATTAATGGAACAGTGCCTTATTTCCATATTTACTTGTGATTGACATGCTGCAAACAGAGTGGCTCCAGATCTGCCTTCAAATAATATGTCAGCAGGTTTGGGTCTTTGACGTTTCACAAAGCCTTTTCACTATCTTTTGAAATAACCAGGCCGGGTTTTCATGGACAGAACTTTAGCCTTAATTTAAGCCCAAATCTTGAGCCCTGCAATCTTACTGGCTGAAATATAAATACGATTTAATCCCATCTTAAGTCAAGACATAACTGTAAGAGTTATTGGAGCCAGCTCAAATTTAAAAGTACCAAGGCAGTGTTATTGCAACAATGGAACAAGAAACGTTTCAGTGCCACAAAATTTTATGGCTCAAATGTCTCTAGTTTGTAAAATAT
Organism: Sinohyriopsis cumingii; assembly: GCA_028554795.2. Classification (NCBI taxonomy): domain Eukaryota; kingdom Metazoa; phylum Mollusca; class Bivalvia; order Unionida; family Unionidae; genus Sinohyriopsis; species Sinohyriopsis cumingii. The sequence goes on from CM068839.1 coordinate 98,899,965, forward strand.
TTTTAAACCAGAACCAATTAAAACATCAAAATCCAACAGCAAAATGGACAGCATCAACCCTGCTCTCAGATTACCTTATTTGACTGATATCATATCCTGGCCTGATCAAACAAGCAAGCGTAGGGAATCAAATTAAATAACAGAATGTCCTTCAACCAAGTTCTGATACAAAGCCCAGCTTCAACATTTTTTTGAGCAACTATAACCGGATATTGCTTGCTGTGATAGACAAAATATGGATACAACTACTCCCATGGATGTGGCATTATGACCCTACAGGGAGTCATTAGAAAGGAGATCATTGTCTGCTACTATGGAAAATGTCCATGACTGCACTGTTATTATAACCATCACAGCCTGACCATGCCAGCTTTAAGTCAATATATTGCACAATTATTGGTAAAGAGAGAACAAGCCAAATGAACTCTACCATATTCCTCATTGGAAATGTTGATCTGATAATTGTTATTATTTTAAGTCTATGCAATTATTGTCAAATATCTCTTGTTTACATTTAATGATTTATGAGTTCCACTTAAGAATGGATGATAATTAATAATTAATTCTGTGTTTTTATGCAGTTTATGTGAGTTAAAAGGTGGTTCATTATTTTTTTTATTTATTTTGCTTGACTCTCGAATATGCTCGAATACTGTGCTAATTTAACCTTTTATTTGGACCTATTGCATCAGACAGATTTAAAGACCTTGTCGCAATTCCGTCACTAATTGGTGACGATGTTGAAACATCAGGATTTGAAGCACAATTCTGGTGATTCATTGACTGAAGGATGATAGCTCTGGAAAACAAGCAATGTGTTTTTTATTTCTAGAAAATACAAAATAAAGCTGATTCACAGGAGAAACCTCTGGTAGTCTTCAGTTTCAATTTTAAAAATTCTACAAATGTACAATTATGAATATTCAGTTAACTAATGCATACAACTTTATCTAACATGCAGAGGTTGAAACTTTAAGACATTTTCAAATTTTTGTAAAGGATGCCTGTAAGATCTGAAAACTGAATCCAACTATCAGGGTATAGGTGGGAAATGGGTACTTACTTTATACGGATAACCCTCCCCAATGAGTACATTTTTGAAGCCCTGTGGAATGTCAATATCTTTTCAATTGATTCTAGGTACACGGCCAGATCATGCTACCTTTCATTCTTGACATCCAATTAGGTCTATAATTAGGAATATCAGGTTTACTGTTCCTACTTGGATTAATTCTATTGCAAGATTCAAGATTTTGATGTCTGCTTTGATTTGGGACAACCATGGCAGATGAGATGTTTTGTAATCAAATCGTCCTGTGTTTGATTCCTGCCCAGGCCAGTTTTGGTTGGCAGTCTCAGTGTCTTTGGGAAAGGCACTTGGTCTCTTATGTCTTTTTCATGATTTAGCCAGATATGCAGTGTTGCACTCAGGATCGTAAGGGATGGGGACACATAGGATGTCAAGGGCAGGGTACATGTAGGATCCTCAGGGCAGGGGACACCTAGGATCCCAAGGGCAGGGGACAGCTAATATCACAAGGGCAGGTGACACTGTCTCACCCACCTTCCAAATCTGGGCAACACAATATTTTAAATGGAGAAAGAGGAATTTTAGTTCACAATGCACTAATAGCGCTAAAAAAAAGAGATAATCTTGTTTGCTTTGATGGTTTGGACACCTTAACTTTGTTGTCTGCACTGTGCTATCATATTTTCCTTGTCGAAGGCATTTTGATATCATATTTTCCTTGTACACTTACATTAGTGCAATAAAAGTTTTGTAATGTGCTCAAGACGCACATGAAAATAATAATATATCACTGGCTTGCTAGAAATGAGCTGGACCTTGATCTCGTTTAACTTAGTATTCACTCCCAGGTGTCTATTATATTAAATAGCCAGGTTTTCTTTCCAAAATAATTAAGAATTAATTAAATAGCAAACTGTGTATTTGCATAATAAATTAAATTACCTTTGCTGCAGGTGCAACTTTAGTCTCAACAATAAGTTACATTAGTGGCTGTCAAAGATTTGACATTGCAATCTGGTCAGCTACCACAAGCCTTGCCAAATATTTTAAAATGGACATTCACTGTCCTCTTATAGTGTTCATTACATTCAGTGACTTTGGCCATTGCTGGTGCCAGCATGGAAAGTAGATGGACAAATTTACAGAATATAAGCTGGCATATTTTTCAATTTTATCTTTATAAAAACATGTGCCCAGTTTGTGCACAGGGTCAAAATTTTGGGAACCTAAGACTAATAAAACTGCAGGAACCCCCAAATCCTGTACTCAAGGTGCAACACTGTTAAAAGTGCTGTTAAAGGTGACAAAAAAATAATTTCCAGGAATTCAAAACAAAACCATTTCTTTTTTGAGCTGCCCTGCATTGAAACCATCTCAAGATATTCTTGAGCAACAAAAAAAATTTTCAAACTGGCTGCCTTGCCAGCCATAGTCGATGCAAGATCAACACCATTTTTATTTAGTACAAAACTGGACATTATTAGAAGCCTTTTGGTTGAAAAGAAACAAAAACAAAAAACGGTGTGAATTTGATCAAACTTTCAAGAAAAGATTATACCCACCAAATTCCAGGCAGTGTTTAATTTTGTTTTGAGATGCTAATTTTTTATTTTGTGTAGTCCCAAAGGGTGACACAGTTTGCAAACCCCCAAAAGTGACAAATTAAAATTTAGAACAATTTTTCTGATAAAAAAGCTGACAGAAAATGACAGGAAATTCAATTTGAATAAAAGAAAATAAAATAGGTTTTCTTTTAAGCAGTTATAACACTTTTAAGCTGAAAATATGTGGCAGACTTAGGGACTGACCATTTAATAGGATGGGGGTGATTTTCTCTAATCTCAAGATAGTTTATATAATGAATCTAATTGATTTTTCTACCAAGACACCCCCACCCCCAGGAAAATTAATTGGTCTGTTCCTTGGCAATTTCAAATATCACCACTACACAAACAGACATGTACACACACTTGCATGAACATAGACATCAAATTTCAAAAAAAAAATTTGTTTCTGTCTTGTAAATCCACTGGCCATTGGAACTGGTCATGTATATGGCAATCAAGTTCATGTCTGCACTGAAGAAAGACTGGATGGTACTGTTGTTCAAACTTGTGCAAAGATTTTGTTGATTTTTATCAGCATAAAAAAGGAATCTCTTTGCATATGCATTGCTGTATTTTGTAAACAAAAATTATATTTATATAAACTCTATTTATGAAAAATATTTTAGGTTTTCTCTGATTGTTCATGATCAAAAAGCTTCTCCAATGATAACATCAAATAAATTTTTGCAGTTGATGAAAATGCGTTCTACTGTGGAAACAGCCAAGCCCTGCACTGTGGTCAATGTTCCCATTACTGTAGAAACAGTCAAGCAATGCACTGTGGTTAATGTTCCCATTACTGTAGAAACAGTCAAGCAATGCACTGTGGTCAATGTTCACATTACTGTGGAAACAGTCAAGCAATGCACTGTGGTCAATGTTCACATTACTGTAGAAACAGTCAAGCAATGCACTGTGGTCAATGTTCACATTACTGTGGAAACAGCCAAGCCCTGCACTGTGGTCAATGTTCCCATTACTGTAGAAACAGTCAAGCAATGCACTGTGGTTAATGTTCCCATTACTGTAGAAACAGTCAAGCAATGCACTGTGGTCAATGTTCACATTACTGTGGAAACAGTCAAGCAATGCACTGTGGTCAACGTTCACATTACTGTAGAAACAGCCAATCCCTGCACTGTAGTCAATGTTCCCAGTACTGTAGAAACAGTCAAGCAATGCACTGTGGTCAATATTCACATTACTGTGGAAACAGCCAAGCCCTGCACTGTGGTCAATGTTCACATTACTGTAGAAACAGTCAAGCAATGAACTGTGGTCAATGTTCACATTACTGTAGAAACAGTCAAGCAATGCACTGTGGTCAATGTTCCCAGTACTGTAGAAACAGTCAAGCAATGCACTGTGGTCAACGTTCACATTACTGTAGAAACAGTCAAGCAATGCACTGTGGTCAATGTTTCCATTATTGTAGAAACAGTCAAGCAATGCACTGTGGTCAATGTTCCCATTACTGTAGAAACAGTCAAGCAATGCACTGTGGTCAATGTTCACATTACTGTGGAAACAGTCAAGCAATGCACTGTGGTCAATATTCACATTACTCTGGGAACAACCAAGCCATGCACTCTGGTCAAAATTCACACTTCATGAGGTACGCATGGGTCAGGCATGCAAGTCTTGTATGTAAGGAGGGACCCATTAAAACTAACAAATTTAATCTGATCAGAACAAGACTTTGAGTGTTATATGTTGGGTGGGAATAGGGAAGGCATCCACAGAACCATCAAATTCAATCAGTCAAATCAGAACATTAGATTTCAAGCACAAAGTAAATGATGTATGGTGGCAATTTTGAGCATCAATGTAGCAGAAAAAATGCTATTACATAATTAAAGTCCATACTGACAATCATTACATAATTAAAGTCCATACTGATAATCATTACATAATTAAAGTCCATACTGACAATCATTACATAATTGAAGTCCATACTGACAATCATTACATAATTAAAGTCCATACTGACAATCATTGCAGCGAAATGGGCATTCAATAAATAAAATAAACACACCAAAAACATTTACAAAAATTCAATAACTTGATAATGGCACTGCTAGTATTCATTTCTAAAAAGAAATTTTTTTTGTTAATTTAAAAAGGGTACACTGCTAATAATAATCAAAACAAATACAAAAGTTCAAGAACTTAACCATGGCACACGGCTAATGATGAAAAAATAAAAATAAAATAAAAGTTTAACAATTAAAAAAGGGCACACTGCTAATAATGAAACCCTCATAAATTCTACTGAATATACCTCATCTCTGGTTGGTAACTTGGTCAGGGTTTCAAGAAGGTTCTGACGGACATCTTGTTGGAGATTCTGACTATCAACCTCCATCTTGGACTGATTCTTGTTGTGGTAAAGGTCAGGCCCAGTGTCCAGTCGGTTAAGCTGAGAGGCCAGGTAGCTGATGTAAACTTTGGCCATGCGGTCATCTCCTTTGGCCAGGGCACTAGCAATGTGTCCTTCTGGGGATGTTGCATCACTGTGACTGAAAAGACGTAATGAAAGTTGAAGATATCTTCTAGCTTTGGGCATCAAATACTAGAGGCCCAAGTGGACCCATGATGGCTCACCTGGTTGACAGCTGCCTAATTGTGAAATGCAAAAGATGTTGGACAAAATATCTGGGTTAGAAGGACATATCTTCAACAACAAAAAATTTAAATTTTGTTAACAATTAAAAAAAAAGTTTTCTATTTTTGGCATCTTCATCCATGTTTTATAGTCTGCTAGATTAGCATCATTGTACGATATTGAAAGGCCTTGATGCTTTCTATCATATTGGATTTAATTTTGCTGGGTAGTTTTTGAGATGAAATCATTCAATGGTTTTGATGGGTTTTTTTTTTTTTTTTTTTTTTTAAAACTGGGGCTATATCTTATGGTAAATCAACATTATTTGTGTAACAATGAAAGACCTTAATGCTTCGAATCTGTTCAAAATCTGCTCAAATTCTGTAGAGTTTTAATGAAAGTCATAAAAAAAAATTTTCTATTTATAATATTGGCAGACATATCTGAGGACTCAGAATCATTGGTACAAACTAGGAATCATTGGTACAAACTTGATATGCCATTATGCCACAGAATCAGTGGTACAAACTTGATATGCCATTATGCCATGGAGCTTTATGACACATTTGGTCCAAAGCTGAGACATGGTTTTTCAAATGTTTCTTCGAGTTGAGTCGAAGTAACCATGTTTGATGGTGATTAGGCATCATTTGTGAACCTGGAAGCCAGTTTATACCTGGGAGAATGTGATCATTTGTCAACCTTAAAGCACTTTATACCTGGGTGAATGTGCATCATTTGCCTTTTATAACAGGGTGAATATGCATCATTTATGAACCTGAAAGCCTGTTTATACCTGGGCAAATGTGCATCATTTGTGAACCTGAAAGCCAGTTTATACCTGGGTAAATGTGCATCATTTGTGAACCTGAAAGCCAGTTTATACCTGGGTAAATGTGCATCATTTGTCAACCTGAAAGCGCTTTATACCTGGGTAAATGGGCATCATTTGCCTTTTATAACAGGGTGAATATGCATCATTTGTGAACCTGAAAGCCAGTTTATACCTGGGTGAATGGGCATCATTTGTCCACTTTAAAACCCTTTATACTAGGGTGAATGTGCATCATTTGTGAACCTGAAAGCCAGTTTATACCAGGAAGAATGTGCATCATTTGTCAACCTGAAAGCCAGTTTCTACCTGGGTGAATGGGCATCATTTGTGAACCTTAAAGCCCTTTATACTAGGGTGAATGTGCATCATTTGTGGTCCTGAAAGCCCTTTATACTTGTGTGAATAGGCATAATTTGTCAACCTTAAAGCCCTTTATACTAGGGTGAATGCACATCATTTGTGAACCTTAAAGCCCTTTATACTTGTGTGAATAGGCATATGTCAACCTGAAAGCCCTTTATAACAGGGGGCTTTCTGTCAAATCTATTGATCATCTACTTCCAGAAGTTTTTCAAAGCTTTTCTATATTGAGCAAATTAATGTGAATATTGGCATCATGGTCCAAAAATGAAAGACCTTCATGGCTGAGTTTTAAATGTAAATTTTGATAATTCTTTCAAAGAGTTTTATAAATTTTTTGGAATGGAGGTCAAAAGATTTTAATATTTTTAGTAATGCCAGCCTTATTATCCAATTTTTAAGATGGACGCTATGGTTATCATATTGTAGGTCAGGTCGGTACCATTTTCATGCAAGATATTTATAGTCTTTAAGTCAAAACAATGTAACACATCCATCCATTTAGAAGCAGTCAAAAGAACGTAACACATCCATCCATTTAGAAGCAGTCAAAAGAACGAAACACATCCATCCATTTAGAAGCAGTCATAAGAAAATTTTAAGGTTCACTACAGGAACTGCCATTTGGGAGGCTTGATAGGCATTATTTCAATATAGGACCAACAACATACTGCAATGAAAAAACCCATGTTGATAATAATAATGATAATAATGATGTCAATGCAAACATACACACACACACACACACACACATCACTGTCAGTCAAGATTTCCATAATAGGTAGAAAATATCTAAAATATCTACTTTCAAAATACAAACTGTAAGTAGTTTCTTCATACAGTAATGCAAACTGTGTAAGAAAATTATCTGCATCTGTTCTAGACCTAAAAGCATTGATAACTGTGTAAGAAAATTATCTGCATCATTTCTAGACCTAAAAGCATTGATATCTGTGTAAGAAAATTATCTGCATCTGTTCCAGACCTAAAAGCATCGATACCTATGTAAGAAAATTATCTGCATCTGTTCTAGACCTAAAAGCATTGATACCTGTATAAGAAAATTATCTGCATCTGTTCCAGACCGAAAAGCATTGATAACTGTGTAAGAAAATTATCTGCATCTGTTCTAGACCTAAAAGCATTGATATCTGTGTAAGAAAATTATCTGCATCTGTTCCAGACCTAAAAGCATTGATACCTATGTAAGAAAATTATCTGCATCTGTTCTAGACCTAAAAGCATTGATAACTGTGTAAGAAAATTATCTGCATCTGTTCTAGACCTAAAAGCATTGATAACTGTTTAAGAAAATTATCTGCATCTGTTCTAGACCTAAAAGCATTGATACCTATGTAAGAAAATTATCTGCATCTGTTCTAGACCTAAAAGCATTGATAACTGTGTAAGAAACTTATCTGCATCTGTTCTAGACCTAAAAGCATTGATAACTGGTTAAGAAAATTATCTGCATCTGTTCTAGACCTAAAAGCATTGATACCTATGTAAGAAAACTATCTGCATCTGTTCTAGACCTAAAAGCATTGATAACTGTGTAAAAGAATTTATCTGCATCTGTTCTAGACCTAAAAGCATTGATTACTGTTTAAGAAAATTAGCTGCATCTGTTTTAGACCTAAAAGCATTGATAACTGTTTAAGAAAATTATCTGCATCTGTTCTAGACCTAAAAGCATTGATAACTGTAAGAAAATTATCTTCATCTGTTCTAGACCTAAAAACATTGATAACTGTTTAAGAAAATTATCTGCATCTGTTCTAGACCTAAAAGCATTTGATAACTGTAAGAAAATTATCTGCATCTGTTCCAGGCCTAAAAGCAATGATAACTGTGTAAGAAATTATCTGCATCTGTTCTAGACCTAAAAGCATTGATAACTGTGTTAGAAAATTATCTGCATCTATTCCAGACCTAAAAGCATTGATAACTGTGTAAGAAATTCATCTGCATCTGTTCTAGACCTAAAAGCATTGATAACTGTGTAAGAAAATTATCTGCATCTGTTCCAGACCTAAAAGCATTGATAACTGTGCAAGAAAATTATCTGCATCTGTTCTAGACCTAAAAGCATTGATAACTGTGTAAGAAAATTATCTGCATCTGTTCCAGACCTAAAAGCATTGATAACTGTGTAAGAAATTCATCTGCATCTGTTCTAGACCTAAAAGCATTGATAACTGTGTAAGAAAATTATCTGCATCTGTTCCAGACCTAAAAGCATTGATAACTGTGCAAGAAAATTATCTGCATCTGTTCTAGACCTAAAAGCATTGATAACTGTGTAAGAAAATTATCTGCATCTGTTCCAGACCTAAAAGCATTGATAACTGTGCAAGAAAATTATCTGCATCTGTTCTAGACCTAAAAGCATTGATAACTGTGTAAGAAAATTATCTGCATCTGTTCCAGACCTAAAAGCATTGATAACTGTGCAAGAAAATTATCTGCATCTGTTCTAGACCTAAAAGCATTGATAACTGTGTAAGAAAATTATCTGCATCTGTTCCAGACCTAAAAGCATTGATAACTGTGTAAGAAAATTATCTGCATCTGTTCTAGACCTAAAAGCATTTTTTGTTTCTGAAGAATCAGATTAGACTGATTCTTTTCAAAATCTGTCATTGAAAAGATGTAGAATTATTTCCATGCATAATGGTTATATCCAGCGTTTTTTTGAAAAACTTTTTATTCCATTATTCAGATTCATTAATTCTGCATTCTGTAATGCAACTTGGTCTGATTCATTTAAGGCATTTTTGTTATTGCTAATATTCCATCCACACCCAGCAATTTTAAATCTTCTGTGTGTGCTGCATAGCTAACCACAAGTCATGTAAAACATTTAAAGCGTCACTCTGACTGCCTTACAAGGAATAATTCAATTACGGCACTGAATATATTCAACTTCATTTGTGGTTCGAAGGAGGTTCCATTAATTATATTATTCAGTAATTTTAAACTTAAACTGAATTTTTCTTGTATGGATTACATACAAGATTTTGTAGTGCCATAATATGAGACCAAATTTAAAGAATATCTTTTTGAACATGGAGTTGTTATTGTTGTAGGGTTTAACGCCATTTTTCAGCACAAGATAGGCTATACATGGCAGCCAGTATAACTGGTGGAGGAAGAACCCTGGAAAACCCAGGGAAGAACCACCGACCCATGAGAAGATACTGGGAGGCTTTCCCATGTACCCATGCTAGCCAAGCCTTGGATTTGAACCCATGCAGACAGAGGTGAGATGGCAGTGATCCAGAACGGTGAGCGCTTTAGACCACTTGACCTGAACATGGAGTACAAGCAGGATTCTCTTTTACCATAAAGTGAGACCAAATTAAAGAATATCTTTGTGCATCTGACTATTCTACTCAATTTTTTCAACAAATAAATAAATGGATATTTTTGTAAATAAAGAAATTTTTTTTAAAAATGTGGTTCTGGTTACACTGAGAAAGAAAAAAGGCTGTGTTATATCTGCAATCATTTTTAACAGAAATGTCTGGATTCATAATATTAATCATACTTAATTTATTGCTTAACAAGTGACCTTTTTATTCTTTATTATTTTTTTAATTTACTTCTTATTATTTTTTAAATTTATTTCTTATTATTTTTACAATGTTTTACTAACTAGTTTTATTGAAATGTGTCTTCGTAGATCTCTACTGATAAACGTCATTGACTTTGCTGTGAATACATTAATTTATATGAAATAAATGAGCAAAGGTACCACATTTGCTACGCTTGGATGCAAACATCTAACACTTTAACCCAAACCACAGAAACTCCAGATATCTACATATAAGTTTTAGACCAATTAAAAACTTAATTAGTGTCAGCATTATAAATTAACACTTAAGATTTTTTCTTTACTTTAACATGAAATGAGAACATTATCATCTAAAATTTCGAAGTATAGTATATAACAATACATAAATGGGACTGACACATCTGAAGAACTAATGTATGACATGTTTTTGTGACTCTCCCAATAAAGGTGGTGAAATTATTTTGAACAAAGTCACACCTGACTGTCAAGGAGAAAAACTGGAAATCTGAGCTGGGACCAAAACTGTTTGGAGACAAATCTGTATTTAAATAAAGCCGAAGTGGACGATGCGAGTCGATTTTACTAAAACCTCAACACCGAGCCATAGTGGATGAAGTGGATTTTATATTTTAAAAAATAACTGAGCCAAACTGTGGACCATATAAGTGGATTTTACCAAAACTCTCACATCACTGAGCCAAACTGGACAATGTGAATGGATTTTACCAAAACCCCACATCACTGAGCCAAACTGGACAATGTGAATGGATTTTACCAAAACCCCACACTGCTGAGCCAAACTGGACAATGTGAGTGGATTTTACCAAAACCCCACACTGCTGAGCCAAACTGGACAATGTGAATGGATTTTGATGGTTAGGCCTTCATGTTCATTATTAGGTGCTGCAAAGAACACACTCTGAATACAAGTTATGAATTGGTCTTGGGAATTTTCCAACATTAAGCATTCTGAGTTCCCAAACCACTGATTTACCCCTTGGTAAACAATCTGTGCTACAGACTGAAACAGCCAACTTAGCAAGTGAATTAATAATCAGTATACTGAAAAAACAATTTTATTAATGTATGTAGATTTGACTAGGTCTCTGCAAGTCACGTACTGATTCAGTACACTGAAAAAATACAAGCGTTTTAATGTATGTAGATTGACTCCAGTCTCCACATGTCATGAAATTCAAATCTTTAGAGCTTTGGCTGTGAATAATAAATTTCTGATTTTTTTCCCCCTACTATCCATTTGATACAGCTCTAGAACTTCTGTTATATGAGCAACAAAAAAACAACCCTGCATAACCAATGACTAGAATATGACCAGTAGAACCAAAAAAACAGATAGTAATGATGTTTTGGCATTTTTCTTCTTATATTGCAAAATTCTCCTTGAAAAGGTATTATCATTGTCACTCTTAAAAGCCCACCTTATTATATAACTGGTGCTTTGAATACCTGGAATGTCAGCCAATACAACCAGTTCATGCATAAATAGTGACCATAGTTAACCAGTACAGGTGAGGCCTCCCATGGAAAGCATGCAGCAGACTGACCACTCTTGTCAGTGTTATTAAACAAAAGGATTTTTCATTAACATGTAGCTTGATATAAATGACTTAGAATGATGTACCTTGCTGCAACTTTGAACTGGCCACCTTAAAACAATGTCACATCACCAAGCAAAACAGGTAGCCATTATTGAATCATCCTTTGCATTTTATTTTAAAGGCAATAAAAAATAATGGATGAAATAGTAAATGTCTAAATTAACATGATCTGTAATACTGTTAACTATGAATGAAACAAAATGTGGTCTTCTTGTTGTTGTTGTTGTTGTTGTGGGCTTTAATGCCATTTTTCAGCACACGATAGGCTATAAATGGCGGCCAGTATTAATGGTGGAGGAAGAACCCGGGAAAACCTTGGAAAGAACCACCAACCCACGAGAAGCTCCCGGCAAGCTTTCTCACATACCCACACTGGCTGAATCCGAGACTTGAACTGGCGCAGGCAGAGGTGAGATGGCAGTGATCCGTAACGGAGAGTGCTTTAGACCACTCGGCCAGTCGGGGCCCCAAAATGTGGTCTAACCATGTCATTAAAAAAATCCAGAGTTTGTCAGTATTTTATTTATTAAATTCTGTTTTACTCTCAGAAAATGTATGGATTTTCTTGTAAGGATGCTGTACAGTTAAGTGACACTATTCTGTGGGACAGGTGTGTACTAACTGAGATGCATTCTATCATCTAGTTTGATCTTTCAGATATTGACAGAACTTGACAAAGAACTTTAAACACATATTTTAAACAAAGTAAGAGAAGGATGAACTTCAGGTCACACTGACCTAATTTGTGATAAGGATGTACAGGTAGTACTTATCAAGATACATCCCCCATCAACTTTCATAGATCAAGGCATAACAGTAAACACATATGTATATACACAAGGTACAGCAAAACTTATTTGCTCATAAGCTAAAGACAAAAACTTAAGCCAAGTCATAAAAGTGTGAAATGTAGGTCTCTGTGACAAGAGTATGGTACTTATAGAGATGAATACAATCATCTAATTTTACAATTCTAACATGAACTGCATGAGCGAGAAATAAATCAGGAAATGTAACCAAAGTCAACGAGGCATGAAATATGGGTCATTGACCTATTTTTGTGATGAAGGTAGCAGATGCATCCCATTACCAAGCTTCATCATTTGAGGTTTAATTACAGATTGTATAAATTTAAAAAAACCTGAAGCACATAACAAATTTTTTTATTATGACTAATGAACCTAGATGTACAAAGTTAGCAGGTGCTTGGAAATCCACTCAGAACTCACCTGGGACTCAGGAAGATGGTTTTTAACCTGGTTTAACCAGTCCTTTTAACACATTGCCATATCATAATGAAGAAATTAGAGTCCTGGGCCTTTTCCAAGGGCAGCTGACCTGGGCAGTTATTGAACCCATGGCCCTTGGATTATGAGTTCAAAATTGTACCAACTGAGTTACCATGGCTCCTAGACCAAGGAAGAAAGAATGACTTACATTTATTGAGGGTGTACATCTTTTATGTAGGCTGATGCCACTGCAGTAACAAGGGGGTAATGCATTAATAGGTTAATTCTACTTTGTGGAATTTCTAGCTTATTTAACCATTTTCATGCCTGAATTTGAAATATGTTCATCCAAGATGGATGCCCCATCACAGTGCTTAAAGAATGAAGTAAACGCAAAACCCAACTAAGGTGTGAGAAATGGATGGACGGATAGAATAAGGTACACTATATGCCCAAACATTGATATGGGGAGGGGGATTAGAAAAAGTTTCTAAAATATATTCATACATGCATGCATAGATTAGCAGTGACACCTGGTAAGTGTTTTTTTGTGTGGAAAGAACCTAAAAAATTATTGTCCATTAGAGGTCAACTTTGTCAAGTTCAATACAACTTCTGCACTTAATCTGGCCAGCAATTGACCTTAATGGTGCTCCCAAGCCTTAAAGAAAAAATTAGGCGCCCACGCGTAACTAATTTGAGACTGAAATACTTCATTTATTTCTATTCTGACCAATCTGACTCAATTTGGCTGCAGGACCGCATTTAAATCAGCCTTGAATTTGATTTGCCTGTTTTAGAACTTTCCACCTTATTAAGTTAGTGCAGCTCAACTTAATTCATATACATTTCACTGATACAATTATTGATAAAAACGTAGTCTCATAAAATGCCAAGTTCTTTAATCAACATCACATTCAACATTTCCTTAAATGGACATGCAAAAAGATTCTCGCCATTTGTGATGAAATGTGATGCCTGTAGTTAACATTTGTGAGTGGTTCTAAATTACTTTTAAAGAAAATACATTTTTATTAATTAGGATTTGCAACATTCTTTAAACAAAAACATTTTAGAAATCTGTCAACATTAAAGAAATTTACAACCATCATTAATCATCATTTATTCAGAGTGGTAAATTTATAATTTCCAATATCATTAATTTAATGGAGAGCTTTATATATGCAATAACAATTTTGTTTTTAAAAACTCCCAGTTTTAAACGAGTAATTCAATGCTTTCATGAAATATAAATAGCCCAACAGTGTCCGAATGAGATTATTTATCGACTGACATTTTGTGGCAACACTTTGAGTAAAAAAAACCACCTACTTTCCATCAATTGTGGTCATTACCATTTTGGAAGAATCAGACCATACCCAACACCAATATTATATATTTATACCATTACATACCCCTCCCCCATCCCTACCCCCTTGAGAGGCCACTTTAATAAAGAACCTGTGGAAGAAGGCATTCAACTACTGTAATAATAAGATATGGACTTGAAACAAATCTGCCATCGTCGGACCAGGTAGTTTTAAAACTGTTCCTCTTTTATGACCATATTCAAAAGAATGGACATTTCTGCTATACTGTCATGGTAAGGGTCAATTATTTTTTTTAATTTGCATTATCATTGGCCCCACTTTTCTTTTTTCAGTGAATGACAGAATAAATCAATGATTATTGTTATCGTTATATAATGTACAATTGTCATATAATGTATGAATGTACTCGATCATGACAACTGTAAACCCGAATTTTCTGTGTCAACCCTGTTCAGACCCGAATTGTTTGTGTCAAAATTTTCTGTGTTGAACCTGTTCAGACTCAGATTTGATTTGTTTGCCCTGTTCAGTCCCAAATTGACTGTTGACCCTGTTCAGACCCAAATTTGATTTCTTGGCCCTGTTCAGTCCCAAACTGACTGTGTTGACCCTGTTCAGACTTGTATTTGATTTCTTGGCCCTGTTCAGTCCCATATTGACTGTGTTGACCCTGTTCAGACCCAAATTTGATTTCTTGGCCCTGTTCAGTCCCATATTGACTGTGTTGACCCTGCTCACTCATATTCGATTTCCTGGCCCTGTTCTGACCATGTTCAAGCAAAATGAAAAGTAGAACGAAGAACATCAACCCTGATCAGCTGAAGTACCATGATGTGGCAAAACACCTGGGCCAATTATAGCCAGGTTGATATGGGTTATGTAAAGAAGCAAAATGGCCCAAACATTGACTTTAAAAAAAAAAAATCTTGAAAAACAAAAAACACTGATTGCTTTCATTCAAAGGACAAGTCCTTCAGACTTGCTCTTTTTTTCTTTATTTGTAAAACCAAAATATATATATGTAAAATGTGCAGTCTGGTTTTATTCAGACTGTGTGTATAATGTTTTCTGATTTCTGGAACAAATGATAACTTATTTCCCTCATACTTAAATCTAGTTCAAACTAGAACCGGCGTACAAGGTAAATGTGTGCTGCACACCAAAGCAAATAAATGTGTTGAGGACAGGAATAAATTATTCAAGACTTCAAAGAAGAAGACAAAAATTACATCTGCCTGCAAATAAAGTTAGAGAATCTCAAAGAAAACTGGTTGTGCCATCTTTTTTAGACAGGTCGAATGTAATAATTTGTTTTTATACAAGCCGACAAATGCATCAATTGATGTTTGCAAATTTGAAAATAATTACAGAATTCAATGTGACAGCTCAGTCTTGTGATGTTTTCTAGCTATAAAAGCTGCATTGTAAATTTTCCAACATCTAGTAAATGCTAACCCAAATCAAAATTACGTACTCACAATTAAGTATCATTAAACTACAAACTGCATAGATCCATAATCAGCTGTTGCATAATGCACTGGCAGATCTGGATCCATGCAGTTTGTCTGGAGTACTCAGTAGAGCAAACAACACAGACCCTGCCTTGCAGCACATTTATATAAAGGCAGATCATGGACTATGTTGCTTGCTGTCTTACGAACCTGTATGTGAATATATACGGTATATAACTGCAAATCCATTCACGACACCCACCCAGAAAACCATGTGAATATCAGAAATGGAATGCCCAAATTTGGGATTGTTAAGTAACATCACGCTCAGTTGGAAACATTAGAGGGTTTTCAGAGGTTTTCAAATTTGTATCCAGATCAATTGTCAAGATAAAGTCACATACCTGTCCCATGCCTACATGCAGTTGACCTTTTTGTGATTAATCTATTCAAACATTCAGCTGCCCAGTCACATGATTCAATGATGTCTGAGAAGGGACTAGACAAAATAATATTAGCACCCTGCATATAACATCATTGTTCCACCTTTCAGTTTTTTTTTGCAAACTATGAAATTTATCAGACTAATTTGATCCTCAAGAAATCTAGACACCAATGCAGATTTTATTTGAGATTGCTGCTATCAATGTGTAGTGTATTAGATGTAAAACTGATATGGCAACTAGATGTACAGTAAAATCCTATTTACGCATATAAAACCTAGTGTACATTGAATTTGCATAAACTCAAGTGAATTTTCCCATTGTAATTATTAGAAAAGTGAGGGGTTGCATTCCTTACACCTCACACACCAAAGACACCAAAACAAAACCTTTTTCAGCCAATACTTGAATTTATTTTTACGTTACCCACCAAAATTTTGAAAACCTATTTATACAATTTACTTATAAGAAATGGACACAATAAAAACCCAACAAACTGGACATCAATCTTCAATCCATCAATCAATGGGTAACCAGATCTTCAGACTGGTCAAACACAAAACAACATAGGACCCATGCTGTGCATTCACAAAAGATACATGTCTTGGTGTAAATTCTTCTCTTTTTGTGTGAATATTATTAATTCATGTAAATGTGAGACTGGGGTAAGTATAATATACATATAATACACATATAATACACATACAATGCACATAAATTGGGAGTGTATAGTACACCAGCTAACTTTTATCATTCCAACATATTCGACTCATATCTATCTTGAAGTTTATGTCATGATTAACACAAGAACTTGGAATTTTCCCAATTTATTTATATTTAGAAATGATGATGAACTATATCGTCATGGGTCTTATTATTATCATCATCATCATTGTCATGTATGTATTTACAACATAATTACACCATGTATGTTGTGGTTTACAATACTATTCATATTATGAATTGTTGTTGTCAAACTAATGCCTGCTTCTGAGTTAAAGGACAAGTTATTGATGTTTGTATTTAATGCTTCATTTATGGGTTGTGCCCATGGGGAGGTGGAACGCCATGTAGTCTACAAAGCTCACCTTTACTGACCACTGCCACATCAATTCTGTTGTGGGTTTGAGTCTCTGGCTCAGCCATAGAGGGTTTTGTGTGTGCAATAATGCCAGTAGCTTCCCATGGGTCAGCGGTTCTACCTGGGCTTTCCCAAGGTTCTTCCTCAACCAGTTATACTGGCTGCCATGTATGGCCTATCATGTGACAAAAAAATGGTTTTAAATCCACAACAACAATTGTTTTGGGTGTGTTTTGCTGAGTGTTTCAATTTTGAGTTTCTTTAAGTGGATCACTACACTCCTAAACAGGTAGAATATCTATCCAAAAGCTTTCCTTGAGTTGCAATATCTGATATACTGGTATATTTTGTGTGTATTAAGTTCAGATTCCTCTGCACTGATACCATCAAAACAAGGTGGGGGTGGGGAGGAGGAGGAAGGTTTCTAATCACAATAATGGGTTCATCCCATAAAATATAAAATCTAAAATACCTGAAAGACTTGACAACCCATGATGACAATATTAACTCAAAGTGAAAATGTAACACACCATTTTTACATAAAGGTTAAAAAGTGTTCCTTAAAAGAAACAACAATGCATACAGACATACATACATATATGATGTTTTGAAAGTATGAATACATGCATACAATTAGGAAAAAGGTAAAAAAAGAAAAGGCATGGAAGTTCTTATGGGAATTTAAATGCTTAATGATCTGTATTTTTTGCATGTGAATTACATTTGTTAATGCGGCAGCATACAAGACTGGTACTGGATATTATACCAATAAAAAGTTGTTTCATTAGACAAATTTGGTTTTAACCCTGAGCAATGCATTCTTTGAAGCCAAAGGTCAGGTGAAGAAGAACTGTCTCCCACTGCTGATGTCACCCACTGTACTATCTGATGACTGGTTACAAAAATATATGCATACAAGTAGGCTCATTATTCTTGCCAAAGTTTTTGAGAAAATAATCAGGGTTTCGAATGACTGGGCTTTATAGTACTGTTATAGCACTGAATACATACAACAAGGACACTTTGTAACTTCTGAAATGCGCATGACCCTTTAAACAGGACACTATATCTTGCTAAAGGAAGAAAAATATCTTGACAAGTAGGTTAATGACAAAGTGGTTGCTAAGCAACAATGACTGGCAACTTCCTGTATGCAGACAGCATTTCAATTGGGTACTTAAGCTTGACTGACAGGAGATATTTATGGAGCATGAAACGAAAAGAAAACTTTATGTAATTCAAGACAATAATTACAAGGAAAATTCCATTTGTTGATCAATCATTAATGGATTGGAATAAATTCAGGGAAACTCGAGTCAAAGATAACTGCTTGTAATGGTATCAAATTTCCTCCAGCTCAATAAATGGAAAATTACATGATCAGCTCCATGAAGTGTGTCTATTTTTTCCACCCATTCAAGGAAAAGGGCCTTGTGGTTCCCCTGGGTTGAATTTACAGGGCCATTCTCTTTTTGGGGGTGGGAGGGGACATTTGATCACTTATTATCATAATATTCTGTAATACTCTCTGCTTTAACTGTCATCTTAATTGTGTATACAAAGGGACCAAACACAACTTTCTTCAGAGGTGGAGAGAGAGTCATGGATTTTCTTTTGGACTGAGATTGTTTTTGTTTTTTTTTATCTCATGATTATTTTTTTTATAATGGATATAATAAGCATTTCTCTAAATCTGAGTAAGAACTCTTTCTTCAAGCTATCTGAGATGGTGCCTGTAAATGCATGGTGATATCATTCTTCTTCAAATACTATCTTAAAATCCACTATGCATTAAATGCCCTAATGCAATCCTATGCTGCTAACATGAACATGCTTCAACTCCCGATTTTCAAGCATTGCTGAATTTGTAATATTTCTTATCCGGTGTATTTTAGAATTGGGGAAAACACAAATTTCAGCATTTTGACATAACTTTCCATAAAAAAATAAAAATAAAACAAAACACCCTTAACCCATATAAGAGTTGGCCTTAAATAGTTTTAAAAAATGCTTACCTAGGCATTTCTGGCCAAAACATTTTATGGATGGGCTCCTTTTTATCTCACCTCTGCCAAAGCTATCACCTTTGATATCTTTATTACTTAAAACACCTCACCTTTAAACTCTCCAATTACCACCATGAGATAATCAATTTATAGCACACCTGTCAACCATTGTTTAACAATTCTTAACACATTAACCCCTAGTGATGACTTTATGGGGCAGGAGGTAGTAGCCTACTGCTGAGCTTGTAGCATCATGGTCATGCAGGATACACTAATGTGGATGGTATTATAGAAAGGTAGACAGATGTAGCTCTACAATGATACCAAATAATCTGGAATATCTAGTTGCACTACAAAATACAGATAGAAAAACCTCATTTTTTGGACCCGACTTTTTTTTACGCAAAATTCGCCCATGGTCGGAATCCCATTTTGTGTTTGGATTTTAGACATTTTGGTCTCAGATCTAAGGCAAACCGGTATGAACTGCAAGCAGACAGATGAGCCTTTGCAAAAAGTAGGATAAGATGGTCATTTGGAATAAAGAGTGGTCTCCATACAAAAATAATGGCTCCGTTTAGCAAAAAAAACCCAAAAAACAAGTCCAACTTTTACCCTTCTGCTCATGCGCGAGTCAAATAGCCAACGAAAAACGATGTTTCTAACACAACTAGGCATTATGTTATTGAAAGATGACCGGGGATTTTGTGTTTTCCAGTCTATTTAGAAATATCTTTCAAAATGTGTTTCCTACTCGATTTTCAGGCAAAAATGGCAAAAAACTCCAGGGGTTAATGTGTTAAACAGTCCATTTTGATGACGTCACAAAATCTGAATATTCCTTGTGTATTTAATCACTTGTGCATCGACATTGTACATAAATTACAAATTTAGCAATTCCCAGACGAATTGTAAAAAAAAAAAAGGTACACAGATGTAGCTCTACAATGATACCAAATAATCTGGATTATCTAGTTGCACTACAAAATACAGATAGAAAAACCTCATTTTTTGGACCCGACTTTGTTTTACGCAAAATTCGCCTGTGGTCGGAATCCCATTTTGTGTCCGGATTTAAGACTTTTTGGTCTCAGATCTAAGGCAAACCGGTATGAACTGCAAGCAGACAGATGAGCCTTTGCAAAGAGTAGGATAAGATGGACATTTGGAATAAAGAGCGGTCTCCATACAAAAATAATGGCTCCGTTTAGCAAAAAAAAACAAAACAAGTCCAACTTTTACCCTTCTGCTCATGCGCGAGTCAAATAGCCAACGAAAAACGATGTTTCTAACACAACTAGGCATTATGTTATTGAAAGATGACCGGGGATTTGGTGTTTTCCAGTCTATTCAGAAATATCTTTCGAAATGTGTTTCCTATTCGATTTTCAGGCAAAAATGGCAAAAACCTCCAGGGGTTAATGTGTTAATCTGACTTTTCAGGAAGCATCACTACACTGATGGAACAGTTCAAGTGCCCAGTAGACTGATTCAGACTGGTTTACATATAGTATGGATAGAACACATAACAATACATTTAAAACATATTTTTACATACTTCCTGGAGAATCCCATGTATGATTGGTAAATATCAATTCTTTTTAACTTTAATGTACCATAATGACACAATTTTTGACCATCCCTTGCTACATGTATAAGGTTCCCTCACTTATAACATGGATATTTTTTTTTATCAATCTATATTGTAATACTATTTAATGGTGAGGCTTTATGTTCACAAGATCTTTAGTTTTCTAGGACAGGATCAAGAGGCACAAGTGAATCATACCTGCTCAGCTCACTTCCTTTCCCCAAACTATAAAAGACCTAGGGTGATCCTTTTCACAATAACTATCAAAATGTATTGTGTTACAGACGATACAACCTTAAAACAAGGTTAAGCCATTAAAAACGAAGACATTTAGTAAGCAGATCCCCATTATAATTCATTAGGTGTCTAAATGTGAAATCCTATAATAATGGATTACTAAAGAAGCTATTAATATTAAATCGAAGGAAAATGTCAAAATGTAAATTCACCTTAAATAAAAGAATCTATGAATGAATATACCCTTGTAATTGCAGGTGAACAATGTGCTATGTTGCGCTACATATTATAGTGATTGACAACTGTCTCAGATCACACTGAAAAGTCTATCATCAGCATTATCATCATAAAGAAAAAGATCACTCGGTCATTACCCTTCAATGTGGGGAAAAAATGTTCTTTATAACAAGTATTTTTTTAATTCTTCTATGAACTTGCACATGTAATGTTTTTAAAGTGGTATTTTTGTTTTCTTACACAGTCTAAGTTTTAAACTTAATAGTTTCAAAAGTAAGAAAACTACTGTGTCTGAAAGTTTCAAAACCTTCTCAATTTCAAAATGTATACAATAAACAAACAACTTTCTGCAGAAGACTGGAGTTCACTGTATTGAAGATTACAAGGATACTGTTATACATACAATTTCAACAAGCTTTTAGGATCATGTTAGTGTTGGTCTCCTTTATTGTGATTCACCTTTTACAGTCGATAACAGTATAATAAGGCCTGAAATATTTCAGTTCAGAAATAAAATTTTATATATAAAACAAACCCGATTAGAAAGGAAACTGAAGCTAAACTGGGAGGGTACTATTAATGGCTATTTGCTGTGTGGTTTCACTTTCTGTGTCAACCAGTTTAATTTCACGTGACTCGCCCTCCCTGTACAATGGTACATGTGTATTTTCTGATATATTTACAGAAGGGTCCATTGTTAAATTTACAGTGTCAACAGGGTAGAATAGCATATTAAAAAGTGGGGTCACTAAGCTTGAGATACTTTGGAAATAAATGCAGCATTGTTTTTGTTTAAGATGTCATCTTTTTTATGTTTGCTATCCATGATTAACAACGATGTGTTTATGACTGGTGCACACAATAACAAAAGTCAGTATGAAATTTCAGCTACCAATGAAACTGACCATCTTTGGCTTCTTTGGATGCAGTTCATTCAAGCCTGAGTCAGTCTGAAATCAACCATATAATGATCTTTGATCATTATTTTCTGGAATCATTTTTTCCCCACAGAAGCAATTTTTTTCTGCCCAAGAATAAAAATAAGGGTATTTAATACAATTCCTAAAAAGAATCCTGAACTCACAAGATTGATTTTGAACCTGTAAGATTGGTTTTGAACCTGTAAGATTGGTTTTGAAATTGTAAGATTGGTCTTGAACCTGTAAGATTGGTCCAGAACTTGTAAGCTTGTTCCTGAACTTGTAAGACTGGTTTTGAACCTTTAAGATTGGTCTTGTAAGCTTGGTTCAGAACTTTAAGACAGGTCTTTAACTTGTAAGAATGGAAAACACAATCTTACAATAAATAAATACCACTGCAGAATAAGTAAGAACTTTACTGGTTGTATTACTAATACTGGTTATATTACTAATACTGGTTATATTACTAATACTGGTTATATTACTAATACTGGTTATATTACTAATACTGGTTATATTACTAATACTGGTTATATTACTAATACTGGTTGTATTACTAATACTGGTTATATTACTAATACTGGTTGTATTACTAATACTGGTTATATTACTAATACTGGTTATATTACTAATACTGGTTATATTACTAATACTGGTTATATTACTAATACTGGTTGTATTACTAATACTGGATATATTACTAATACTGGTTATATTACTAATACTGGTTATATTACTAATACTGGTTGTATTACTAATACTGGTTATATTACTAATACTGGTTGTATTACTAATACTGGTTGTATTACTAATACTGGTTATATTACTAATACTGGTTGTATTACTAATACTGGATATATTACTAACACTGTAAATTGTAAAACCTTTAGCTGTCATTACTAAATGAAGTCCATAGCAATTCAGATCACAAATGTTTCTTTCTGGTTGCATCCCATGACCTACGCTGGACTGTATTTGGGAGTTGTGAAGTATGAAAAAATAGACTGATCTAACTGAAAAGTGATAAGGAGATAAGTTTGTTTGGGTTTTTGGTATTTTAATGCACATCAACACTTCAAAGATTATTTTATGCCATGGAAAGTAGAATAAACCATCCTGCCCAAAGACACACCATATTAGCTAACTAGGGCCCAACAAGGAGGTAAGTCCCTTCCCCTCAAACAACTAGAATTAAATGAAAATATCCATCATTATGTTTGTCTGCACACTGTAAATTCTTTCACAGTTAATTCAGACTGGACATATATATATATATCTGTGTGTGTGTGTGTGTAAGACAGAGAGCGAGAGAGAGAGAGAGAGAAAGAAGCCTAAGAGTTGGACAAGAATGAAAATAAGAAAGTATCCATTCTTTTCTTAAGACTCTGCATTTGCTCACAGGCTGCGTTTGCTCACAGGCTGTACTCCCATGGACAGCATTATAATGAGGGTATCATACTTTATTATAAAACAATCTCACTATCAGACTATATACTTTCAAGCACCCATTGACAATGTTATAAGGGGCCCAGAGTGACAAAGTGGTCTAAAGCGCTCACTGTTACAGATGACTGCCATCTCACCTCAGTTCATTAAAACTGACATCTTGAGAAAGCTGTTTTCAATCTGTGCAGCAGTTTTAAACTTGTTTAAAGTGTATTTGATGCTGCAGACCATCAATAGTTTTGTACCTAAAACATCTGACCTAGCTAGTTGAACATGCATTATTTTAAACAAAGACAAAAACGTAACCATTAACAAAATCAATTTTAATCTAGTTCTACAATAAACTGCTCCCTCATTAAAATGCTATTCAGAGAACCACTGGAGTATACTTAGAGTGAGACTGTCTTATAATGAAGTATATGATAGAGTACTGCCACATTATAACGTTGTTGTTGTAGGGTTTAACAACATTTTTCAGCACGAGATAGGCTATACATGGCAGCCAGTATAAATGGTGGAGGAAGAACCAGGGAAAACCCAGGAAAGAACCACTGACCAACGAGAAGCTACTGGCAAGCCTTCTCACATACCTACATTGGCCAAACCTGAGACTAGAACCCACACTGACAGAGGTGAGATGGCAGTCATCTGTAACAGTGAGCACTTTAGACCACTTTGTCACTCTGGGCCCCTTATAACATTGTCAATGGGGGGCTTGAAAGTATATAGTCTGATAGTGAGATTGTTTATAATAAAGTATGATACCTCATTATAATGCTGTCCATGGGAGTAGATTGCTTATTGTGAGACCTGTCTCAAAATGTAAATGATAAGTACTCCCTCATTATAATCCTATCTGTGGATAACACCGAAGACTCCCTTATACTGAGACAACTTTATACGAAGTATGATACATTATAGCCCCATTATAATGCTATCTGAGTCAAAGAATACAACCTTATACTGAGAACACTCTATAATGAATTACATGATACATTATAACCACTATCATAATGCTATCTATGGGAGTCAAAGAATACAACCTTATACTAAGACAACTTTATAATGAAGTACATGATATAATATTCCCTCATTATAATGATGTCCATAGGGTATACCACCTTATTGTGATACTCAAATACATGATATTTAAGACTGATCTGATGGCCTAATGGTTAGAGCATCTGCCTTGGATGCAGGTTCGAACCCCATCTGAGTCATAATAAAGACTTTTAAAAAATGGTAATAATAGCTGCCTCTCTTGGCGCTCTCTCTCTGTGATTGCTTCACGTAATATGATGATTAGCACAAAATTTGTTTTTCTTTGCTAACCCTTTTTCCAGTCTATGAAACAGATTCAATAGCAAGGTAACCTGATCTCCCAATTTAAAATTCAGTCCAACTGATCTGACCCTGACAAAGTACACTCTTTGTCTTAAACAGTCAAAGAGCTGTAATTCACTATTTTGCAGTGAATTTCAACCTGGATTGTACTTGAAAAGACATGTTCAGACAGGAGAGGAATTCCTGAATGAACAAATATTTGAAAATAAGCAGCTAGTGCAACCCTGTGCCCCTGCTAGGTAAAATTTAATTTGTGAGCACTAAAGGACATTTAATTTTAAGCCTGTTCCCCTTGAAATCTGATCTTCTAAGCCATCACCTGTTATTACTCAGG
The DNA here is from genome assembly GCA_028554795.2 of Sinohyriopsis cumingii. Classification (NCBI taxonomy): domain Eukaryota; kingdom Metazoa; phylum Mollusca; class Bivalvia; order Unionida; family Unionidae; genus Sinohyriopsis; species Sinohyriopsis cumingii. The sequence goes on from CM068839.1 coordinate 98,925,248, forward strand.
CCGATGACTAAACCAAATGTCAGCAAATGTCAGGTATTTTAGAAAAGTAAGCAGATTTTTACTGAACATTTGGTCATTACTGTACTGGAAAAGAGGAATACAGGTATAAAAACAATACAGGTAACAAAAGCAATACAGGTACAAAAACAATACAGGCAAAAAATACACATCTGTAGCATCTTGTGTAAACAACAATTACATGTAGTATGGCTGACCTAATTCAATATACAGATGCAAAACAACAATATTCAACAAAATGAAAGGGTACACATGTCATATGTTAATTTATTATCTGTAGGTAAGGGCATGAAATGTACAAAATACAATCTGAGTGGTGAACATTCTCCGTGTCAAATATGGCTTGAAATTTATTGGCGAACATTCTCTGTGTCAAATATGGCTTGAAATTTATTAAGAGCAAAACTCAAGGTGGAACTTCAATAAACACAATTAAGTTGGGCTAATCTTTATTTCTTGTGGGCTATACAATCTAATTTTTATTTTTGTCAAGTCCCTCTTCAAGTTGAGTATTTAACCTAAGATATGCAATCCTTGATATCAAACAGGAGATTTTAACTTTGGATATGCAATTCTTGCTATCAAATAGGAGTTTTCAACCTTGGATACACAATCTTTGATATCAAATAGGAGTTTTCAACCTTTGATGCATAATTTTTTATATCAAATAGGAGTTTTTAACCTTGGATATGCAATCCTTGACATCAAATAAGAATTTTCAACCTTGGATATACAATCCTTAGGGGTTTCCAACCTTGGATATGCAATCCTTGATATAAAATAATTTTCAACCTTGGATATGCAATCCTTGATATCAAATAAGAATTTTCAGCCTTGGATATGCAATCCTTGACATCAAATAAGAATTTTCAACCTTGGATATGCAATCCTTGAGATCAAATAAGAATTTTCAACCTTGGATATGCAATCCTTAGGAGTTTTCAACCTTGGATATGAAATCTTTGATATCAAAGAGACGTTTTCAACCTTGGATATGCAATCTTTGATATAAAATAGTAATTTTCAACCTTGGATATGCAATCCTTGACATCAAATAAGAATTTTCAATCTTGGATATGCAATCCTTAGGAGTTTTCAACCTTGGATATGCAATATTTGAAATCAAAGAGACATTTTCAACCTTGGATATGCAATCTTTGATATAAAATAGTAATTTTCAACCTTGGATATGCAATCCTTGACATCAAATAAGAATTTTCAACCTTAGATATGCAATCCTTGACATCAAATATTTTTATTTTGAATGCCTGTAAAGCTACAACATCTGCAATGTAAAACAAGTAAATAATCTAGAAATACTTTACGTAAGCTCGCAACATGATGCAATAATAAATTTTAAATAGTTTCTTTAATTTTATTTACTAAAGATAAGAGAAAATCATACGAGATAGTAACTGGCGATAGCACTGACTGAGAAAATTGTTAGGTTCATGTGTGTGCGAGAGAGAATTACTTTGTTGTTCAAATGGAATGCAGAAAATGCAGCAGCTCAGTTGTTGAGGCTGAAGATTCATGACCAGAAAGGTGTGGGTTTGATTCCCACTATCTAGTCAGCCCACATACATACTGTGGTTTGTCTTTGGATTGCCTCATCATGAAGTAACCTTTATGTGTTGCTGTGCTGTAAAACACCAAAAAAACAATCAAAATGTAACCAACTGGTGTACCAGTTATTGTATGTTTGATTCCCAGTGAAAGCATCACTATAAATGCCAAGACCAACATTTTACACCTAATATTCCAGAGTGGTTGGAACACACAGTTACACTACAACAGATGGATTATTTATCATTTGTATGCTGGAAAGGCGAAAGGTCATTCCTCCCAGAATGTGACAATGCATATAGATCTGCCATCCATTTATATTTAAAATCCTATTAAGCCTGGACCACCTATCTTTTGAAGCTAAGAAATGAAAGAGGATTTGTGAATGATTCCCTCCAGACAAATAAACCATTCAAGGTACAGAGTGATAAAGGAATGTGTAGCTATTAAATTGGAATAGATCTCTTGTAACAAGTGGATGTCCCAATATTTAGAGTGCCACATACAATTTGTATTGGTCTGCGTAAAGGAAGAGCTTGAAGAAGGTACAAAAGGATCATAGAAATGAAAGGTGGAGAGGATTTGTTTTATGGGGATTAACAGCATTTTTCAGAAGATGATCAGTCATATATACTGACCAGTTTATTTGGTGGAAGAAAAGCCTGTGGAAAGTCCATACTAACAATCACTGACCAACGCGTAGCTACTGGCAAGCTTTCTCACATACCCATGTTGGCTGAGATACAGACAGAAGTGAGATCTGTAATGATAAGCACTTTAGACCACTTGGCCACCTGAAGCCCCAGTAGAAGGGGGAAAAACCTCCCATACACAATGTATTGATACAGAGTCAAAACTTATAGTCAAAAACAATCTCACATACAAGCCGAGACTGTCATCAATACATTACAATGTTCTTAAAGGTACCGATATAGGGTACTTAGGCACTGTAAAGGTTACAATGCCAATAATGTAAACAAGCTTCTTCAACCACCTCCCTAGCAAAAAAATTGGCAGTGATGTCACCAGTTTTCAAAATGTTTCATACCTGTAACCTTTGACATTTCAGGAGCTTACTGTTTTAACTGCCTCTTGTAGGGCAAGCTGATATGTCATTTAAAACCCAAAGCATAATTCATACGTGTAACTGAAAAATATGGCAAAGGCAAAACTTAATACTATTAAGTTAAACATTTCATCTTCACTTTCCTTTGGGAATCAGCTAAATTCATAATATTTACAAAAGAGAATTATGTATCGATGATGCCTACTAAGTTTGACAATCTATAAATAAATAAAAACATTTTCTGGATGATTTTGTCAAAGTTTTAATACCCCTTTTATAAAAATTCTGTTATTACAGAATTAAATTTATTTCCTGCTACAAAGAAAGATCTTCTATAGATCAGTGCTACTGGAGATAACTGTACTGGAGATAACTGTACAACTGCACACCTTCACAAAAAGATTTTGGCTAAACTATAGCAACTACCCTCTACTCTATTGTAGCATAGTAGAATAAAATCTATATATTTAAATATTATAAATCTATTTCCATTTTTAATGTGCAGATCTATTTTGTCTAAGCATTTTAAGATTACCGTATATACCCATGTAAGGACCTGACAAAGCATTTATACATCAGTACAGTCTCTTGTTTGAAATTTTTTGTGCATCTTTAATGTTATCACTTTTTGGAGAAGTTACATAAGCAAATAAAATTATCCACCTAAACTGACCTCCCACAACTCAGAATAAGCCAAAGTGCAAACAACAAGGCCGATGATAAATATGCATCAGTAGATTTAAACTAGACACTTCTTGGAGCACAAAGCAACATTCGAAGTATGTGAAAAATCACATTATCCTTGAAAAATGAAGTATAATTCTCAAAATTAAAATCAATGCATGATCACTTCAGATGAAATGATCATTACTCTTCAAATTTAAAAAAAAAAAAAACCACTAAACACTAGCTAGGTATGCAAAATGAACAGCTCTTGACTCTTTGTGCCATCATTCTATGTAATGACAGACCTTGACCTCTATCAGGCATGTACAACCAACCTATGGCCTCTGGGCTGGATCCATCACATGGCATTTATCCACTTATTTACATCATAGGGTGTGGCTTTATAAATTGACTATCTGGCCCTGCCCTGGAGGAAGTTGCACATGCCTGAACTATAGCGTTCATGGTCCTGTAAGCATTATAAATGATCAGATATGGTACAGTGAATTGAAACAAGTCTCCATTACTAACTTGTCCTGAAATTTAACTTTACCCTTTAAACAGCAGTACAATTATCTGCAAATGGTGATGGTAAAAATATTGACCAAGTCTGAGAAAGTTACCTTGCAAGATTATTCCATGCAAAATGTTAATTCTGAACATCCATAAACATATATTTCTTGATATCTCAAGAAAATGGCACCCACTAAAAAAAGTGAAAAGTAAAGCAGTCATTTTGATTTTTTGCAGTGATTGTAAGTGTTATAGAATGTACAAGGTTTGGAGAATGGATACCAGTGTCATTTTATTAAATTTATTGCCCAACATTTAAATGGATTGAACATTTGCTTGCATGGCAAACTCTTCATTTAATCTCAAGGGTGTAATTATGAAGTGGCTACAACTGATGTTTTCAAGGATAAACAATACCATATACATCTATCTCTATTATGATATGCCCCTGCTTGATGATAAATCCCTCTTGCCCCCTCCACCCTTTGCAAAATTGTGCTAATATTTATGACAATGTGCTGTTAATAAGACCACGCCTTTTCAAAACACTAAATTATCAGGCTGGTCCTCTGGTTCTTACACTGGAAAATACTATATATTTTTAAATTAAATATACAATTATAACATAAAGTATTTGAAACAGACAAATGATTATGGCACTCAGCTTCCATCAAGGTGCAGTCAACAAAATTTGAGTCTGTAAAAAAAGATTCTGTTGAAAGATCAATTAAGTTCATAAAATGGAAAACCTTAAGGGTTCATACGCTGGACAGGCCCAATGTGTCCCCATGCATGATGTAAATGGAAAACCCTAAGGGTTCATATGTTGGACAGGCCCATTGTGTCCCCATGCATGATGTAACAGATCATTATTAAAGGAAACCTGTTTACCATGGGATGCATCACGTGACAATGTTGTAATTGTGGTCTTCGAAATTTTTAACCTTGTATTTTAAGAATTTTATGCAAGTATTTATGGTATTTCCTATTCTTTACATATTGAATCTGCATCAACTCAACAAAGATCTGACAAAATAATTTCCCTCAATAACAATAAAGCAGTCTGACCGTATTGTCAAAGTCATAAAAAAGTAAATGCATACTGGAGTGGGCAAATAAATCTAGAGTAATGATATTTGGATTCAATCCAATAGCCCAAATGAAATAGCTATTACCTTTCGAAGTAAGTACTTTAAGCCGTACCCTAGAGCTGTATCACTGAAAACAATTTATGACATCTTGAATACAAATGATTTTCAGAGCGAGAATTCATGCTTTCCTCAAACTAGAGTTTAATACAATGAAGATGGCAACAGAAAAAAAAAAAGAAAGACTTTTATTGTTTTTAAGAGATGTATAAAATGATGAAAATACATACAAATAACTGCATACAAGTAACAGGAAAACACTAAAACTCTACCTGAGAAAACAAATACAAACATGTACAAGAATTTAACTGAAGTCTTCAAAAGCATTTATTATATCATAATAACTTTGTTGTCTGTATACAGCTTGCATGAAATGGTAACTGTTGTTTGTATTCTTCTTGTATAAAATGGTAACAGTGAAGTCTGTATAGTCTATATACTGCCTGTATAAAATGGTAACAGTGAAGTATGCATATAGCTTGTATAAAATGGTAACAGTGAAGTATGCATACAGCTTGTATAAAATGGTAACAGTGAAGTATGCATACAGCTTGTATAAAATGGTAAAAGTGAAGTATGCATACAGCTTGTATAAAATGGTAACAGTGAAGTATGCATACAGCTTGTATAAAATGGTAACTGAAGTATGCATACAGCTTGTATAAAATGGTAACAGTGAAGTCTGCATACTGCTTGTATAAAATGGTAACAGTGAAGTATGCATACAGCTTGTATAAAATGGTAACAGTGAAGTCTGTATACTGCTTGTATAAAATGGTAACAGTGAAGTCTGTATACTGCTTGTATAAAATGGTAACAGTGAAGTATGCATACAGCTTATATAAAATGGTAAAAGTGAAGTATGCATACAGCTTGTATAAAATGGTAACAGTGAAGTATGCATACAGCTTGTATAAAATGGTAACAGTGAAGTATGCATACAGCTTGTATAAAATGGTAACAGTGAAGTCTGTATACTGCTTGTATAAAATGGTAACAGTGAAGTATGCATACAGCTTGTATAAAATGGTAACAGTGAAGTCTGTATACTGCTTGTATAAAATGGTAAAAGTGAAGTCTGTACACTGCTTGTATAAAATGGTAAAAGAGAAGTCTGTATACAGCTTATATAAAATAGTAAAAGTGAAGTCTGTATTCTGCTTGTATAAAATAGTAAAAGTGAAGTCTGTATACTGCTTGTATAAAATGGTAACAGTGAAGTCTGTATACAGCTTATGATTTAGTATTGATCTGATGGGTTTACTAAAATCCACAGGGCTCATGCTTATCAAGGAGTCTCTACTTGAACAACAAGGTCGTTACCAGTAAATATTTGAACACCCTTGGCCATGGTCTTTATTGTTATAAACCAAACAAGTTCACTGGATCAAACGAAGGAGTCAATCGTTACTTGTTATTTATGTTCGCAGACCCACCTGAACTACTTACAATACATGAGAATTTTATTATCCAATTTGGGCCCACATCTTGGCAACAGGAAGAAAAAGAATGAAAAAAGAAAAATAAACTAAATAAAATGAAATTACAGACAACATGAAACTATCCTTTTGATATCCAAGCTGGCCTATGGAGCCATGCAACTCCTTGCCATTTTCCATCCTGTAGCAATATTCTGAAGTGGGTGGGTAAACTAGTAAAAATATCATACAAGATCAAATTTATCTTGTCAAGAAAGATGTTATACTTTTGAACATTTTATACAGTACAAAATGAAAATTATAAAATAGAGAAGGATGCAACTCAGCTTGCAATGAGCATGGATATCATATGTGTTTGTTCAGAATATAAAATGGCTGCTAGTAATATAGCCAACCCTTTCAGTTTTTATGTGTACTACTGATGCAAAAGAAGGAATATCCATAATGTAAAAAATACTTCCATATAAATGACTATTCCCATACTAGCTATGTCCAGACAATACTTTCAGGAACTATTCCCAGGCTAGCTATGTCCAGACAATACTTTCAGAGACTATTTCCATACTAGCTATGTCCAGACAATACTTTCAGAGACTATTCCCATACTAGCTATGTCCAGATAATACTTTCAGAGACTATTCCCATACTAGCTATGTCCAGACAATACTTTCAGAGACTATTCCCATACTAGCTATGTCCCAGACAATACGTTACTTTCAGATCTTTGATTTTGAGAAGATCAAAGAATATTCCAAATGTTCAACCAAAATTTGTAAAAGAAATCATTTGGTTGTTTGGGGAATTTAAAATTTATTAAGTTATATATAAACCTTTATCAAAGTCTCATCAGGTAAACAAATTTTAATAAACAAGCCAAATTTTAAAAATAAACTGAACTGAAATAGTTGACTGTCAAGACAAATTCTGTAATGCCTGACCATGTACATGAAAAGTATTTGGCTTGTACCATTACTCCTCATCTCTTAAGACAGCATAATAATTTTTTTTAAATGTACTACTGTGGAATAATTTTACAAGAAAACCTGGCAGTTGCAGCTAATTTCTCTCTGAAAGAAAATCTATGTATGACATGCACAAATATTCAAACTCTGCAAAAAGATTGTATGATTCTGTCCACCCTCTCTAATATACCCTGGCAATGCAATGTATCATAGCATTTCATTTTCTATGGAGAATATTCATGAAATATTTCCTATCTGATACCATTACATATTTTTTTCTGTGCAGGTGCGGACCCGTCAATCTTAAAATAATATCTCCTGACACCACTGTAACCCAAAACTTTAATAGATTTTCCGAGTGAAGCTTGGCCATGCAAGAACTAAATACATTCTACCAATGGTTACATTTTCTTTCAGGTTCACTCTAATTTTCTCAGGGTTGAATCAGCACAAAATTGAATAATGCAATTTGATACTACATCTATAGTTGTGCCAAGTAACTTCAATTTAACTTTCTCAAGCTCTGTTATTAACCTGTATTGACAAGTTGTTACCTTGCTCACCACCTGTTTTGATTTTCCCATATACAGTTTGGAAGGAGAAATACAATTTACTTATTGTAGTCTGTATGTATTCTTTACTGAAAACAAATAAATACTGGGAAGGAAAAAATAAAACAAAGGAATAAAACAATTATTTTTTCTGTAAAGTTTTCTATTCTTGCATACTGCTCTCTCTACACGAGTGTGAAATAAATTTCTTATTATACTTCAACTAAGGTTTTCTATAGTCTGTAACAACAAAAAAACTAATATGTCCCTTTAATTACTATGTAAAAAAAAATTCTATAATGAAAAAAAAAATGTTTGAAGTAATTAATACTTACATAATCTGAGAGAGGTCTGCATTTCTGCTGGATTCTGTGTGCCTGGGTAAAACTTCAATGGGAATATAGCAGACTGATGTCTTGGCCTGAAGATTGTCCAATATAGTTATGTACACGAACACTGCAATTGGATGAAATAGCTTGGGTCAATATTTGTGTATGAGCAAAATCCATATCTGTCTCTGTGGTCCAAACAGGGAACTTCTGTGTTCCTTTCTTCATGACAGAGAACCTTTCTGTCACTGAATAGCTCAAGCCTGATAAAGTCTATTTCAAGCAGTCCTTGATTGATTACTATTGTTAGGCCAGCCTAAAATACATAGTCTGTTTCAACAAAGATCTCCTTCATTGAAACCAACAAAAGCATGTTGTGTGATACCATATAGCACCTTATACAGGAACAATTAAACTTTTTAGATCTTTTCATTCAGGACGTTTATTCTCCTATGTCAAGAAAAACCTTTGTTTTAGCAAACATAATATTAATAGATACAATTTATTGTTTACAATACTTTTTATTCTTTACAAGACTTTTCATTGTTTACAATACTTTTTATTCTTTACTAGACTTTTCATTGTTTACAATACTTTTTATTGTTTACAAGACTTTTTATTGCTTACAATACTTTTTATTGTTTATAATACTTTTTATTGTTTACAATACTTTTTATTGGTTACAATAATTTTCATTGTTTATAATATTGTTTATTGTTTACAATATTGTTTATAATACTTTTTATACATAGGATGTCATCTCATCTTCACTCAAAAAACAAAATGTATTTTTTGTAAATTATTCAATGAAGCCAAAGTTTTGTTCTGTACTATTCTTCACAATTTTTGATTATGTCAATTTAAGAACATACTTTATGTAAACTTGTGACATCTTATACACAGACTGTAACATTTTATGTGATCTAACCACATATCTTTCACATATCTTTCAAAACGTATTGCATTTTATTTTTATTCAATCAAATTACCCACAGAAGCTGTTGCATCTTATTTCATCTAATCACAAGAGATGTCACTTCTGTTAGGGCCCCGAGTGGCCGAGTGGTCTAAAGCGCTTTCCGTTACGGATCACTGCCATCTCACCTCTGCCTGCGTGGGTTCGAGTCTAGGATTCGGCTAATGTGGGTATGTGAGAAAGCTTGCCAGTAGCTTCTCGTGGGTCGGTGGTTCTTCCCGGGTTCTTCCTCCACCATTAATACTGGCCGCCATGCATAGCCTATCGTGTGCTGAAAAATGGCGTTAAACCCAACAACAACGACATGTCACATTTATTTACATCTGTCGTATCTGACTTTATCCAAAAATTTCATCGACGCTTGTATCTCTGGTAATATAAATTTCTTGTTTACTGTGCAACCACATAAAGTAGTCATTCCAAGTCTGGAACAAACAGAAGGATGTGTACATGTCAAGGCATATATATCAAATACAGTAAATGTCAAGTAGGTTTTCATCCACAAAACCCCCACATGTGCCTCTCCAAAATATAATGTTAAAAAAGTACCATAGGCTCTGTACAATTCTTGTTCTCTGAAAATTCACTTAAAATTAAACCAAACAATCCATTTAATTTGCAGTCAAGCATATAAAAAAAATTCTGTGCAAATTTTTTATTTTTAAAAACAAACTAGAATTTGATGGCCAGCATAAAACAGCACCAATCTAATCAGTACAGTTCACTAAGTCATCACTTTTTAAAAAAAATCAAACTCTGCAATATGGAGGTGTATGGTACCCAGCCGCCTGTTCAATGTCCAATTGATTGTTAAAACCATACCTGAGGAAATCATGATCAAAGACCACATATCTTGATTCTTAGTGTACACAATGACATCAACAGGACATGTACACAACGACATCAATAGGACATGTTAAGCTGTGGCGGGTCTGGATCTATGCATTTTGTAAGGAAGATCCTACTTTGATACATGTTGATACAATACATTTAACCTTAATTTTTACATCTTACAACTTTAAATTCAGACAAACCAACTGAGCTCAAGAACATCATTAAATAGATTCGTTAAGCATCATTGTCTCAATTTTATGCAACATATGACTGCCCTTTTTTTCTAATGGTCAGAATCTGATGTAGCTGACCAGAAAACAATTATTCCACTATTTTAGCCAACTTGATGAAAAACATAGCAGGATGGCGGCAAACCAACAAGTCTTGTGCATGCATGCATACAGCTCTCTCAATCCAAACTGATGGCCTACCAATAAAATCAATGATAACGATGCCTGACGCATCTTTATGAAGTCATTAAAACTGTTCTTATCACAGGAACCATTCTTCAATGGGGCATGCTATGCAGGACAAAATTTAATAACCAATCCACCACAGCAATAAAGATAGATTGGTTCCATAAATTACTCCTGTAATCAATACAGTCTTTGATAAGATTTTATGCATCAACAAGGTACCAATCTACAGGTTTATGACTATGTACTGTTCACTTACACCTTTTGTTGTCATGGCATTATGCAAAATGAGACCTGGATTATTTTCCATCTGAATAGAGAAACTAATGAAGATATTTTCCTGTGCACCAGATTGCTGATTAACAGGAAAGATTTCTTCATTATCATCAGCATGTTCATGAGACCTCCATAAATGGAATGACATTTACTCCAGCTTCAAGAGAATTCTTCAAATTAAAATTAAATATTAAATTTCTTTACAAAAAGTTGTAAACTGTCTGGTCAAAACATAATGTACCCACATTATGCTGAATGTAAAATTTAAAATTTAATAATCTGACTGATTATTAACCTAAACATAACATCACCCCCACTTTAAAAAAAATGTTATGTTAAAAAAATTCCAATTATGGGAAAAGGAAAAACATATTGACATCATGGACAGAACTTTCAGTAATTCTGAGATAGCAAATCCAGTCACCTGTGCAACAGCATGCCGGAAAATCTTGTTTCTATGACTGCAATAAATTCTATTTAAAAAAGACTCAAGGCTATGTTGTTTTTCTTTAACTCCTTCTAAATACACCAAGATTAAGAAAAACATGATAAAACATGATAGTCTCTGCTTGAATGGTAGCTGTACCTGAATTCTCCACGTGTGTGTGTGTGTTTGTGTGTGTACACGTGCATGTGTGCGGTTTTTGTTTGTTTAATAGCACAACATCTAAATATTCCACTATCGTACTTCAGAATTTTTAGAGAACAACCAGTGAGAACAATTTTCTCATGTGAATACAATCACCCACCCCATACTTCCATGATGGAAAGGAGTCTAGCAGGGTATGGTGGACTGGAGATTGTATACTGACCATTTGGTCCCAATGACTTGTATCTTTGGTCAAAGTATGTAGTCTACATTCAAAGATACTGTCCACAAAGCTTTATTTTCTTTTTAAGACTTGGCTGGCTTACCATGATTGTAATTTCCAACTTGAAATAACCCATAATATATACATTTCTTTATAACCCATAATATATACATTTCTTTGTTACTCTTTATGCATGTCATTCACAAAACTTCAAGGTCATGCTGCAGATCTTCAGATGATGGCAATATCATTTCCCATGTTTTATGGTGATACATTGAAGTTTAGGAGGATAATTGTGTTTACAAGAGTCTGTTATGGACTCCATCCAGCTGCATGTCAAAAAGAGAAATAATTCTAACAATGTTGACGAAGTAGAGATTTCTTGACATGCACGTCTCAAGCTGATAACTTTATACATATACAAAAGTCCACTGAAAATTGAGAGATGAATTGCATTCACAAGGTTTTCTAGGATACCGTATACACATGCAAATCAAAATGGGAAGTAACTCTTAAAAATTGTTGTTGTTGTTGATGTGGGGTTTAACGCCATTTTTCAGCACACAATAGGCTATGCATGGCGGCCAAGATTAATGGTGGAGGAAGAACCCGGGAAAACCCCAGGTAGAACCAATGACTCACAAGAAGCTACTGGTAAGCTTTCTCACATACCTGCATTGGCCGAATCCGAGACTCAAACCCACGCAGACAGAGGTGAGATGGCAGTGATCCATAACGGAGAGCGCTTTAGACCACTCGGCCACTCGGGGCCCCCAACACTTAAAAAATTATGCAAGACCAAAGTGATTTATTAATATGCTCATTTTCAGGTAATGGCTATAATAATTTCCATGGCAATCCATCAAACACTGAAACAAGTTGGATATGTGGATGGATGACTGGACATGAGAATTCCTATATATTAACACCTCTGTCAAGACATGGGTATAATACGTAATCAAATGCATGTGATGGGAGCTGAGAAATTCCATACCAGGGGCCAGAATTCATGGGCAGAAACTATGCAATGCATACAAATGGACACAGCCTCATTCCCACCTAAAAATCTGACCCTTTGACTGTACACTGAAATAAGATTTAATATTAATTTCACATTCACATGGACTAAAGTTACAAGAAAAAAGCACTAGTCAACAACTGCATTTTTTCTCTCACTTTTTATGCCAATATAATATTTTAGTATAAGCAGCTCTAAAAATCACAAACGCAGTCTCAGAAGTAACATTTCCATCAAGATGGCACATTTCGCTGACATGGCTTGGGGCTATATCAAATAAAATACACAGCAGCTGTGACCACAATCCATTGATAATCTAATCAACAATTCCAGAGATGAATTGTAATGTGTTTGCTATATTGTAAGCCATCAAACAACTCTGACTAATAGAGATGGCCATTAATGGGCAACCCAAATCAATAATAAATGTTTTTGCTTACATCAATCCAGTTGCCCGCCTGATTATGAGGACCCTCAAAACAGTCGATGCTGCACTTAATCAGAAAGTTCTGCACCTTTAAACTTTATTAAGTACATGTTCAATCAAACATTGGCAAAAAAATCAAAGTCGTACACAATTACAAATTAATCTGGGTCACACGAGTTTGAAATAATACTACAAATACTTCATGACGTCAAGCACTCATGTGACACTGGAGTTGTTTTATATTGATTCTCATAATTTATTTAAAATTTCCATATTACTTGATTTTCTGTTCATGGCTTATTCTAAGTTGCTATATAGAGAAGCAAATGCAAACCATAATAATTTTGTCTGATATTTAAATCAAAATGGTCCAGTCTTTATTAGGTACTGTGCTGTAACATTTCACTCCCTAATGGATTCAAAAGACACTTAATAACTGTGTAATAAAACAATATAAAACATACTGTGTAATAAAACAATACAGAACATACTGTTTAATATACATTTTTTTAAAAACTATTATCCTATGTCATACAAATTATATGGAAATTTAAGATACATAATGTGCAATCTTTAATACTATTATTACACCATGTATATACAAAATTTTCATCTAGGACCAGCCAGACCATGGGATGTCTGATCTGTATCATTTTCATCCAGGACTAACCAGACCATGGGATGTCTGATCTGCCTCATTTTCATCTAGGACTAACCAGACCATGGGATGTCTGATCTGCACCATTTTCATCTAGGACTAACCAGATCATGGGATGTCTGATCTGCACCATTCATCTAGGACCAACCAGACCATGGGATGTCTGATCTGCCTCATTTTCATCTAGGACCAACCAGACCACTGAATGTCTGATCGGCATCATTTTCATCAAAAGACCAACCAGACCATGGGATGCATGTGCTTGCAAAGTTTGATGGCAAGGAGAAGTAGCAATAACAAACTTGTGCAAACGGATGGAAGGGCAATGGACAACAGACCATCCCATGGTCCATCATCAGCCAAGTTAAGGAAGACCCATGTAAATATAGGGTATAGTTCTTAATTTTTTCATCCTATCTTGATCACTTTTAGTAGTATTTGAGAGGAGGGCCATTTTAATTACACATGTTATCTAAAGTTGATGTATGCAACTCCCTGCCACTACCTGGCTAATGCAAAGACTGGTATTGAAAGTGCAATATGGTTCAGGACTCTCAATCTGTATACCACTAATGTTTTTGTCCATTTATAACACTGATGCTTTTGTCCATTTATACCACTGATGCTTTTGTCCATTTATACCACTGATGCTTTTGTCCATTTATAACACTGATGCTTTTGTCCATTTATACCACTGATGCTTTTGTCCATTTATACCACTGATGCTTTTGTCCATTTATAACACTGATGCTTTTGTCCATTTATACCGCTAATGCTTTTGTCCATTTATACCACTGATGCTTTTGTCCATTTATACCACTAATGATTTTGTCCATTTATAACACTGATGCTTTTGTCCATTTATACCGCTAATGCTTTTGTCCATTTATACCGCTAATGCTTTTGTCCATTTATAACACTAATGTTTTTGTTCATTTATAACACTGATGCTTTTGTCCATTTATACCGCTAATGCTTTTGTCCATTTATAACACTAATGCTTTTGTTCATTTATACCACTGATGCTTTTGTCCATTTATACCACTGATGCTTTTGTCCATTTATACCACTGATGCTTTTGTCCATTTATACCGCTAATGCTTTTGTCCATTTATACCACTAATGATTTGTCCATTTATACCACTGATGCTTTTGTTCATTTATACCACTGATGCTTTTGTCCATTTATACCACTGATGCTTTTGCCCATTAATACCGATAATGCTTTTGTCCATTTATACCACTAATGATTTTGTCCATTTATACCACTAATGCTTTTGTCCATTTATACCACTGATGCTTTTGTCCATTTATACCACTGATGCTTTTGTCAATTTATACCACTTTATGCAATACCTTGTTTCCATCACAACATGGAAAAATATTTTAAAATTGTACCAAGTGTGGCTGAAATACCTTTAACAGCCTCAGTGTTATGTTCCCTAAACAAAAATGTTGATGTTTACAGAATGACAGATAATGGCTATATCAGTAGCCATTACTCTCCCCACCCCTCTTTCCATACTAGGAAGACAATTAAAGATTCATTTTGAATTTACCCTTGTAATTGTGGTTTAGTTATCAGATGTTTCCTCATTTTCTTCCTGGCGATGTGGACTTTTAAACTTTAGTCCATGCACTGTCTGTTAATGAAGTGCATACACGTGTTTTAAACTCTAGTCCATTCACTCTGTTACCAACCGCTCCAGTGACCTAGTGGTTAAAGCGTCTGCCTCAGATGCGAGAGGTCGTGGGGTTTTACCCCGGCTGAGTCATACCAAAGACTTACAAAAAATGGTACTAACAGCTGCCTCGCTTGGCACTAAGCATTATGAGGTTAGTGTTAGGAATGGTCAGCCTGGTGTCAGGATAATGTGATTGGGTGGGACATCATGCTACATGTCTGCGGCATGATGCCCCAGTGCTACACATCACTATAAACTGCCACAATGCAGACATCATAGCGATATGACTGAAAAATCGTTAAAGCTAGTTAAAAAGTCCAAATCACACACACACACTCTCTGTTACCTGAAGTACATACATGTTTAAAACTGTAGTCCATCCACAATCAATATTAGCAGAAGTGCTTGGAGTTTCAAACTCTAGCCAATGCACTCTATATCTTAGCAGAAATGCTTTGAGTTTCAAACTTTAGCCCATCCACACTCTATATTACCCAAAATGCATACATGTGACTACTGGTGGTGGGACAGAAATGCTGTTGTAAGGCCATCTAACATACATCTGGTTTTATAGCTGAAATCTACTGCTTTTGAAAATTAAAAGAATAATTACATAACAGGGGCATTTGTATCCATACATTACAGAAACTAGCTGGAACCAGTCAGCTGATTACTACAACTGTTTTAGAACATGACAGATGCAATGATGCATGGGTAAATGAGGACTGTAACTGTTTCAGAGCAATGACCTGCAGTTAAGAAATATGAGGCCCAAGAATACATCTTAAGTCAAACTTTGGAGCTTTCTCCTCAGGGTAAGCTAAGCTTGGAGGCCCTTAAAATCCCAGCTACAGGAAAACCAAAGTTTGAACTTTTTTTTGCTGGCTGAGCATATTTTTGTTGTTGTCACTGCCACAGAAATGTCCACCCTATTTCCTTCTTCCAAACCCAATATATCCAGTGGCATCAGAGATGCAGCTAAAATAAATAAATCCCTATGAGGGCCTCAAGGCAGATTAGTTCTTAGCTAATTGTGTTACTCTCTTTAAATAAAGTCATTATAATTATTATTATTATTATAATTACACTGGACAACAAATTTTTACAAAAGTCATATTACTGAAATAAAATTAGTCAATTCTTATCAATTTTTATGTGCTGAACACGAATATGACAGTCAAATTGCAAAATTGGCTCTAGTTTTTTTGTAATCTGCAAGAAATTAATGTTTACATAACGAAATGCATTCCAATAGTAAAAGGTCAACTGTAATAGCCTACCTATAAAAAATCAAGTCATTGACTACATCTTAGATTTCTTCGCCTGTCTCTTGTACAGCTGTTCAGGAGCATCTCTGAGGAGTGTCCAGCAGTAGTCAGCCAGCATTGTAGTGGACCATTTTCCCTGGTATCTTTGTTCCATTGTTGCGATATCTTGATGAAAACGTTCGCCGTGTTCATCACTAACAATACCACAGTTGCTAGGAAAGAAATCCAAATGGGAATGAAGGAAGTGAATCTTTAGAGACATATTGCAGCCAAGTTTCTTATACTTCATCAACATGTCTTCTACTAGTTCCTTATAGTTTTCTGCCCTAACATTTCCGAGGAAGTTTGTAGAAACTAGGCGAAAAGCATTCCATGCTTGTTTCGCGTCACCTTCCAGCAAGTTGTTGAACCGGTCATCTTTGAAAAGCTCTCGAATCTGAGGACCCACAAAAACTCCCTCTTTAATCTTTGCTTCGCTGAGTCGAGGGAATTTTTCATGCAGGTATCGGAATGCTGGCAATGTCCGGTCAATGGCTTTCACGAAGTTCTTCATCAAACCTAGTTTGATGTGAAGGGGTGGTAGCAAGATTTTCTGAGCCTCAACCAGAGCTGGGTGTTGGATATTCTTCTCTCCAATGGCTACATTCTGCCTGTGAGTCCATTCCTTCCTCATGTAGTGCATTTCCCTTGCTCGGCTATCCCACTCGCATAAGAAACACATGTATTTTGTATATCCTTGCTGCAGTCCCATTAAAAGGGCAACTACCTTCAAATCACCACAGAGGTGCCAGCTGTACTTGTTATACTCAATGGAATTCAGTAGCTGCCTTAAGTTATCGTATGTCTCTTTCATGTGGACAGCATACGCTACTGGAATAGATGGAAGAATGTTTCCATTGTGCAAAAGCACAGCCTTGAGACTCAGTTTCGAAGAGTCCACAAATAGTCTCCATTCTTGTGGGTCATGAGTAATTTTTAAAGCATTCATGAGGCACTCAATATCGGAACAGAATATCAGATTACTTTCCTTTCTGAAGAAAGGCTCCAATTGCTGGTGGCGCTTTCGATATGCAGTAATTGTGACATCTTCTCCTAGAAGATTCCATTGTTGGAGTCTTGATCCTAGCAATTCTGCCTTGTTCTTTGATAAGTCCAAATCACGAATCAGGTCATTTAGTTCTTCCTGTGTTATTCTGTGTGGGGTTGATGATGCACCACAGTGAAAATCTGGATCACTGCATGCTGATGGACCAGGAGAAGAACAGGTCGACTCACCTTTGTCTTCGTCAGATGAATCAAGAGAATATTCTGCTGGAGGTTCTGGAATAGGAAGTCCCTCACCATGTGGAACTGGTCTCAATGCAGACGGAATGTTTGGGTAGACTATTCTCGACTTCTTTCGCTTCGTTATTCCGCCGGAAAGAGGAGGAACCAAGCAGAAGTAACAGTCATTTAGGTGGTTGCTTGGCTCTCTCCACACCATTGGGACTGCAAACGGCATTGATGACCTTTTGCAATTCAACCACTGTGAAAGCTGTGTTGTACATGTAGCACAGCATATATGCGGAGCCCAAGGCTTGTCTTGGTCACCAACCTTGCATCCGAAGTAAAGATGATATGCCTTCTTTACTTGAGAATTGATACTTTTCTTCTGGTTGGCAAATGTCACTTCCCCACAAATATAGCAAAAATTGTCCGCGGTATTAACACACTTTCGAGGCATTACTGTTCTTTATTGTACGTAAATGGATAAAATAATAAGTTTTATGTAACAGTAGCTTGAACTGTCTTGCACAATGTCTAAAATATTTTAAATGCTGAACCTATCTGATTGGGCTTTATATAGTACACTGCTTACGTCAGCTTCAGCAGCCGCCTGGCATTAGTATAATAGGCCTACACATGTATAGTACACTGCTGACGTCAACTTACTTCAGCAGCCGCATGGCATTAGTATTGCATTGCATCAGAAAATGATGCAATCAACTGTGGATGATGTGAGCATGATGGCATTATGCAATGTTACATCATTATTCCGGATGTTGCTGCAGTCCTACTGGAGAAATTTACACAGTGAAACATAGAAAATGAGGTATATGAATATCTTCAAAACGAGAGCCAATACAAATTTTTCACGGTTATATTCGTGTTCGGCACACCAAAATACTACAGATTAGGGCCTTTTCAAGTCAGTAATGATTTCACTGTTGACCAGTGTTATTATTATTATTATTATAATTATTATTAACTATTATTATTATTATTATCGTCTCAAACTGATAGAGAAGGAAAATTTTCCAATCTTGCCAAAATACAAAGTGATTCAAGTTGAAATCTGTCATGGCCTTCTCATAATGACATGTAGAGGACACTCTCCAGTCTAGCGAGTTACGATGAAATCAGGGTCAGACAACTACTGGGAACTTGATTCATATTCAAAATTTTCTCTTTTATTATAGCATGAAGTGAACACATATTATAGCCAAAAAAATCCCATAAAATTTGTCTGAATAAACAAATCTATTGGTTTAAAAGTTAATCTGTCAACCAAAATGTTTAAATCTTCTGGTTTCATGTCCTGGTTCTATCACATGTATGGAAGTGGAAATAATTTCAAAACATTCCACTGTATCCAATGCTGCATAAGTTAAATATTAAAACTTGTTAAGTTTCTTTTAAAAAGAAATATTAAGAATGCTTCTTTGCCAGGTTTGGATGGAAAACATTAAGTAGAATTAAGGACAAATAAGCACAGTAAAGAAGGGCACATTACAAATGTGTAATGTAATCTGAACAACACAAACATTCTTGCACATTTTTTCATTAACCCTGTTTGAAAATATCAATGTACTCAAGCAAGAGTTTTAATGTTTGCCAAGTGCAGGTAAATCACATGAAAAGATCCGGTGTTAAAATCATGCTTATGTTATCTACATTTTCCAAATTTACTTACAATTGGACAGTGTATTAACAGCCACACAAGCTCTTAACTCTGTTTTCATGTTCAGTAAAAACAACCCAAAACTTCAGTTTTATTTCGAGTACAACAATACGATCATACACTGGTTCCTAATTGTAAGAAGAAAAAAGCACTATAAATGCAAAACAGTATGAATCATCCACAGAATGTAAAGCATGGATATAACACAGAATTTGCATAATTAGAGAGGTTCTGCTTTATGTATGATAAAGAAATATCTGAAAAAGAAAGGAAAAAAAGGAAGTACAAGATTGTATCAAGATAAAACCTACCATAACGAGGTACTAATTAAAAGACATGAATCTTAATTTGCAAGTCCTGTTGATCAATCAACAATTTTTTATGTACAGTTTCAAAATAACATGGCATGACAGTGCCCTCATTTTTATTGAAGGCCTGATGACCTTAAATATAGCATGGCATAACAGTGCCTTCATTTTTATTGAAGGCCTGATGACCTTAAATATAGCATGGCATGACAGTGCCTTCATTTTTATTTAAGGCCTGCTGACCTTAAATATAGCATCGCATGACAGTGTCTTCATTTTTATTTAAGGCCTGCTGATCTTAAATAGCATGGCATGACAGTGTCCTCATTTTTATTTAAGGCCTGCTGATCTTAAATAGCATGGCATGACAGTGCCTTCATTTTTTTTAAAGGCCTGCTGACCTTTAAAAGGTATATTTATGTGCTGACTGGAAAGGGGGGGGGGGAGAGAAAGAGAGTGAATATACTCAGTAGTAGTAGTAAGAGAGAGAGATACAGAAGAGAGAGAGAGAGAGTGTGTGTGTGTGTGTATGATTTGTATTTTTAATCAAGTTTTAAAAATTTCAGTCACAACACTACAATGTCTGCAGCATTATGTCCCACCCAGTCACATGGTCCTGACATCAGGCTGACCAGTCCTAACACCAACCTCTTAATGCGGAGTGCCTAGCAAGGTAGTTGTTAGTACCATTTTTATTAGTCTTTAGCATGATTCAGCCAGGGTTTGAACCTGCAACCTTCTGCATCCAAAGTGGATGCTCTAACTACAAGGCCATCAGAGTGGTTGAGAAAGTTGAAGTCTACAGTGTTAGACTGTACCATACTGATTATTAACCTGTATTCTATATTTATTAACACATTAACCCCTAGTGACGACATTACGGGACAGGAGTTAGTAGCCTACCGACGAATTCTGTAGCATCATGATCATGCATGATACACTAAAGTGGGTGGTATTATTGCACTACAAAATACAGATAGAAAAACCTCATGTTTTGGACTCAACCCTTTTTTTTACCCAAAATTCGCCCATGGTCGGAATCCGATTTTGTGTCCGGATTTTAGACTTTTTGGTCTCAGATCTATGGCAAACTGGTATAAACTGCAAACAGACAGATGAGCCTTTGCAAAAAGTAGGATAAGATGGGCATTTGGTATAAAGAGTGGTCTCCATACAATAATAACGGCTCTGTTTAGCAACAAAAAAAGAGAAGAAAAATCCAACTTTTCCCCTTCTGCTCATGCATGAGTCAAATAGCCAATGAAAAATGATGTTTCTAACACAACTAGGCAGTATGCTATTGAAAGATGACCGGGGATTTGGTGTTTTCAAGTCTATTCAGAAATAGCTTTCAAAATATGTTTCCTACTTGTTTTTCAGGTGAAAATGACAAAAAGCTCCAGGGGTTAATGTGTTAAAAAGTGGATGCCATGGCAAAAACATAGGAAAGTCTGCTCCATACTTTATAAATCATGTCTTCTAGAAGGCAGGCTGCTTATCAGGCTTAGTAAGTACTTGCAGAAGGTAAAGAGCTATATCACCTTGCATGTGTTGATGTGCCTTTCAAAAGTAATCAGTAAATAATTATAGACCCAGTAACATGTAAAAAGTAGCTAAGTACAAAGGTTCAAGAAAATTACTATCATTTACTGATTACAGAAACAAAAATTTCATGAAGCAAGATAATTTGGAAGAAAGAAAAAAAAAACAATGATTGATAAGGACAGTGGTGCCTTATTAAACCTATCCTTTGACAAGAATCCTCCTATCAAATCATCATAAATTAAACTTGAACAAGGACAAACAATTCTATAAGTCTGATGAAAAACAAGCTTATTTTTTTCCTCATTCTTTGCACCGAACGGCAAATGAAAAGATAAAGTTTTAGCATGAGTAATCAGCTTAAATATAAAGCATCTGACAAACTTGGACTCTTCAACTCTTTAAAGCCCCCCTCTCAATCTGATTAGTCTCACCTAAATCAGTGTGACCTGTCAGACCAGAGATTGCACCGAGATTCCATTAAAAATATGGGCCTCACATCATAAGCAGATTTTGTAAATGAATCTAGCTCAGTGTCAGAAACGATTAATAGTGGACAGAATAGATGAAGTCTTACTGGAAATAACTTTTGAAGATGTGCTGACCATTTAAAACCATCGTCTTTTGAAAAGCAAACTCTTCGGCAGCACTGATACTAGAATCAATAAGAAGCCAGTCTGGGAACCCTCTC
The DNA here is from genome assembly GCA_028554795.2 of Sinohyriopsis cumingii. NCBI lineage: Eukaryota > Metazoa > Mollusca > Bivalvia > Unionida > Unionidae > Sinohyriopsis > Sinohyriopsis cumingii. The sequence continues at coordinate 98,947,358 of CM068839.1, forward strand.
AGAGGAAATTGATTGTAACAATTACAAAGAGGACCTCTAATTATAACTGATATAACAACTCCATGATAATTGATAAACCATGTTTGAACTCAGAGATAGCAGTGAGCTGGTGATGAAAATGAAAACAAATTGTTTCATTTGCTCTGATAAGGACTAGGCACAGTCTGGTCTCCCATGAAAAGTTTCTAATTAGAAAACTGTCAGGGAATCAGTCAAGTATGGACACATTTCATCCTAGCACCTAGCAACCTAAGCAAACAAGTGCATTACCTAGCAACACTCTAATCCACACAATGGATTAAAGTAACCAGTAAAGAAAATGCAGACAATGTATTGCATCATGAACTAAGCAATATAACTGACTGGTTACAGGTTCCCTTCAGAACTATTCATATCAAATCAAATGTGTGCCCCTATATTGCATGAACATTGAAGATTAGATTGAAAGAGTGGCAGTAAATACATTTAAAAACTTTTTTTCTTTCTTCTAAAAATCATCTTTTGTTACACTAAAGATTGTTTGAAACTAATTTAGAATTTTAGAGTTTAATTTCCAGTCAACAAGCTTTAAAAAGACATACTTTTCCTAACTATTTTTCAGTCATTTTTTTAAAATTCCAAACACTAATTCCATCCTTATTTTCCCTAATGTTGTGCCATACCCACTCAAATTTTTACTTACATGGCATCACATTAAGCTTGGCATAACCAGACGAGGATTAAAGAACTGATAATAACTCTTTGTCTTTACTTTGCTGCTACTGAAAAAAAATATTTGGAATTCATTTTGCAGACAACAACTGAGCTGATCATCCTGGTCTTATGTCTTAAAAATTACAATATTGTGAGGTGGAATTTGTTTAAAATCAAACCACAACATAATAGCTAAATGTTGTCAAATTATATTGTAGGAGTACTCATTCTAGCCTCTCATCTGAACCACTTAACCCATGACTGACTGACTTTGCAGTACAAAACTACAGATTTATTCAGACCAGCTGAAAATAATAACTGAATGTAATAAAACTCATTAATTAACTAGAATGAGAATATTTCAATCTGCCAATAAATTAAAATTTTCCATATGGTTCACCAAAATTTTGATATATATGAAATTTAATAAAATTAATCCACTCAGATTTCCCATTTATTGTCATATACAATTTGAAATTTTTTGATGAGATTTCTTTTTGAAGTGATAATTATGAAATTATTTTCTAAGTAAGGGTGTAAATGTCAGTACAATGTCTCTCATTAGCAACTTTAGGAGTAGTTGCCCCACCATCGTGCATGCTACTTTAAAAGCATCCTTTAAGTTTTAATTGTCTCTCTTCAAAAACTGCATGCTCATCTTTGATGTGTTAAATTTAAGCTGGTCGGATTCGAGATACTGGTTCTATGACATCAATCTCAGGCATTTTATGCAAAGAAACTGTTTTTCTTTAATCATGTCATGGAACATTGAACTTTTCCAAGTTCATACTGTGAAGTGATAGTAATTACATGTAGTCGCAGGTCGGGTCCTACAACAAACAACAAAGACCGTGATCTGCTAATACCTCATGCTCAGGGTCCAAGTGTTATTTTTGTTACACTCATTACTCCTAACAAACTGCATGGACCCAGATTTACAGGTACATAAATGCACTTGCAGATCTGGTCTATGCACTTTGCTGTTGGAGCAGACTTGTAAGTGAGTATAAATGTTATTTGGAGTTGAATAATGCTGCCAAAAACAATTAAGTGTGGATGTAACATACAAGAGGGATAAACAAGCATTGCTCTGAAATAGCAATCCATGACAGACTGGAATTAAATGACCAAAAATACACTGGAATGTTTTGGCATGAAAATCAGAGATATCGGACATAAACTGACAATATGTTTTCATTGCCTCATTGTTATCGTGTACAAAACTGGGATCTTATTAAAAAGAAATTGTGATGGCATAAACTAGTCAGCCAAATAAAATACCTTAAAAGTCTTGGCTAATGGACAAAATTAAGGAGACAAGTACCCGTGATAACCCCTCTTCATAAAGGTTTGGCAAATTTCATTTGCATATACTACACACAAAATTAATTATAATTACTTATTCATATCCCTCTCATCCTCTGTCTCTGTCAGTCTATCTCTGTCAGTCTGTCTCTGTCAGTCTATCTCTGTCAGTCTGTCTCTGTCAGTCTATCTCTGTCAGTCTATCTTTCATGATTCTTGTATTGCTGGAGAAAATCTGTGTAGTTTATATTGATTTAACCTTTTTGTCTCATATTTTTATATCATATCATAGATCTTACTTGTATGCACAGCTGGTATAGAATGGCTCTGACCTGTAATCAGTTTAGGACAGGGAAAATAAATGAAATAAAATCGATTTTTGCAATCTGAGTAACAAGAGTATCTTGAAGAGACTGACACTCTAATGAGAATTTCCAGGAATTTAAGACATTGCAAATGCTTCCATTTTACTGTTCACTGCTGAACAGTCCAGTGTGATGACAAGAATTTCAAATTAGCTGCTGGGCTACACATTAATTGATGTCAGCTTGGCACCATGTTCATTGAAGACAAAGCAGACATTACTAGAAGTCTTTTGCTGAAAACTCCATATAATAATGATCATCCATTAAGGAGGAGTAGTGACAACAGGACTTTTAAGGCAGTCATCATGGCAGTCATATTGTACGTTACAGTGGCACCATTTTCATTTAGGATTTGGTGAAAACCCCATGTCGTAATGATAGTCCATTTAGGGGAATAGGGACAGCAAAATCTGTAAAAGAATCATTATGGCAGCCATATTGCATTTATGAGTGGCATGCCATTTTTAATTATGACCAACAAGTTATAACATTTTCAAGGACAAGCAGACATCATAAAAAGTCTTAGTTCAAAACCCATGTTGATATAACCATCCATTGAGGAGTAGCAGTGCCAATATTCTCAAGATGGCAACAGTGGAAGATGTATTGAATTTAGGACCAACAAGATATCATAAGAAGTCTATTGGTGAAAACCTCATGTCAATATAATGCTCAGTTCAAGATTTTCAAGATGGCTGCCAAAGTGGCCATATTGGATGTCAAATCAGCACCACTTTCACTAAGGACCAAACAGATATCATAAACAAGTACTTTAGTGAAAACCCCATGTTTTTATCACCATCCATTCAGAACCAAACAGATATCACAACAAGTATTTGAGTGAAAACCCCATGTTGATATCACCATCCATTCACCGAGTGGTCTAAAGCGTTCTTCGTTACGGATCACTGCCATCTCACCTCTGTCTGCGGCGGTTCGAGTCTAGGATTCAGCCAATGTGAGTATGTGAGAAAGCTTGCCAGTAGCTTCTCGTGGGTTGGTGGTTCTTTCTGGGGTTTTCTCAGGTTCTTCCTCCACCATTAATACTGGCCGCCATGTATAGCCTATCGTGTGCTGAAAAATGGCGTTAAACCCCACAACAACAACAGCAACAACCATCCATTCAGGACCAAACAGATATCATAAATAAGTACTTTAGTGAAAACCCATGTTGATATCACCATCCATTCAGGACCAAATAGACATCACAACAAGTATTTGAGTGAAAACCCCATGTTGATATCACCATCCATTCAGGACCAAATAGACATCACAACAAGTATTTGAGTGAAAACCCCATGTTGATATCACCATCCATTCAGGACCAAATAGACATCATAACAAGTACTCGAGTGAAATCCCCATGTTGATATCACCATCCATTCAGGAGCAGTAGTGATAACAAGATTTTCAAGACAGATGCTGTGGAGGCCATATTCGAAGTCTCACCAGCACTATTTTCATCTAGGACCATCCTGACCATGGTAACCATGGTAACCATGTGCGTGCAAAGTTTTATGCCAATCCTACAAGTGGTTAAGGAGGATTAGTGAAAGCAAACGTCTGCTAGTGGACCAATGGCTAAAAAACCATCCCGACCAATGGCTAAAAGACCATCCCATAAGCTTATCTGGTCTCTGATCAACCAAGCTAAAATTGAGACACATGTCTGTCATAATATATTTTACAGCATAACAGTGTTTATCCAAATTTGGTCCCCATTATATCTTCTGATGAAAAAAAATTAACATAAAATTTCACATACTGTATAATCAATAAAAAACTTGATACAAAAGCCAGAGAACATGCAAAATTTGCATCTGCCTGACTACTGAATATGTGACCAGTATTTTTCAATTTTGACAAGTTCATGATAAAACTTTCTATTATGAGCATGAAAATTAAAACACACCTGTAAAAATCTGGACTGGCTCTATTAATGTTTACCTAATTGATCAATTAGGCAGCAGGTGAAAAATTTCCATAGTAACTAGTGGGGCAAAGTTCCCAGATGAGAGAGAAAACCTACAAAAACTATGAACCTAATACTGAATGACTGATTTACTGCAGACATTTTTAGCTCTAGATGGTGAACATTTAATTGTGTACCGGAATAGTGGGAATCAAAAGAGTTGTGCATCAACAAATTTGTCATAAATTTAGTTTATGCAGTATATTACATATTGTTCTGATTTAATAACACACTAATATGCACTAATATGCACTAATATGCATCACAGAAAATAAATTTGTCAAAAATTTAAAATGCAAGAAAACATTGCCCTTTACAAAAATAATCTATCCAACTGTATTTGTATGGTCTTATATCATTTTATTGACATGAATTTTTTGTTATGATCATAAAAACTGTATGCAATGCCGTGACATAACACTAGGTAATGCCACATCAGTTATACCAAGATATTAACCTTAATAATTAATATAATTTTAATTCACATGAAATGCAAGTTATGAAACAATTGCAAATATAAAGTATGTCACTCTCTGTGATTTTAGCTTGATGTTTTATAGCACAGCAACGAAAGTAGGTTATTTAATGTCAGGTCAATCAGAGTCAAGTGCAGGCCAAAAGTAACCAAACCAGACCACAATCCCCATCCTTTTTAGTCACAAATCCACTGTGCTAATCACCGAACTACTGCAGCCCTTGTAAGATATGCGAGGGAACAACAGGCCTGCAGGGGGATGCTAGCTTATGGCACATAATATTTACCTAGCTTCGTATATTTTATATCTAATGGGCATTTGTCCTCTCAGTATCAAATGTTTAAAATGGTCATCAAGTTTCACAAGATATGGATAACTGATATAAAGTACAGAGTCTGTATACAAATTTCTAACAAAACTGACTACCGCTGAGGATAAAATTACCAACACAGTGGAACCGGTCTTGAAAGATCATTCTGTCTGCCAAAATAATGGTCTCTCATGATAGGTGGTCTCTCATAACAGGTCATAATGCTATATAATAAATAAATCTATGTGTGATGATCCTGGTCGCTCACAGCAGTTGTATCTCAGACAGATTTTACGCCAATCGCTTCTGAACATGGTGTAATACAGATTAATTTAGTTAACTAGTGATATAAAGAAATGATGTAAAAAAAACCAACAGACCACAAATGGCATACAGTATTTGATACCTAATAATGTTCTGAAAGGCAAAATTAATACAGTTATTGCATTTTGCAGTGGGGTTTTTTTTTGAAGCTTCTGATACCAATATTTGCTGAATGGGCTTTAAAGTCCAGAAGAGTTTCTTTACAGAGTTTTCAAGTACATCTCAAATGTTTTCGTATTTTTGTCTTATGGACTTCCTCCACATGTAACTTCGCTTATTACTACAAAAATAGGTATAAAAAAAAGTCCTTCAAAGGTACTAATGTTCTATAGGTCTAAGACCAGTACAGCTAATAAAATCAATACTAACTTTGATATTCATCAAGTTTTGCTTGATATTCATCAAGTTTTGCTTGCTTACTAACTCGGACACTCAAATATATATCATAGATGTAATTGTAACGCCACCACATCATGTGGATGCAACCACATCTGTAATATTGAACATCTGATCCACTCAATTTTATCCCACTTTATTTATTTCTTCATTAATACATAAATAACAAAAGTTCAGAGCTTAAAATGTAGATACATTTTATTCAGTAAAAGTGGATACATTTTATTCAGTTTTAATCCATTATATTCTCTCTTATAAATTCAGGGCATTTTTCAACAAATTCAAATACTTTTTTTGGACAAATTCAATTCAAGGGTATTTCGGAGTTATGTGAACACAGGCATCCTTTTATAATGTATGAAAAAGACTTTTTGTGGCAGTAGACCATGTTGGGGGAAAACTGTATGAGTGCCAGTAGGCCTGAACTTAGAACCATTTTTATTTTATCACTGTTGCTGAACAGAGGTAAACAGGGCGATATTGCTGGACTGGATTTTTATAGTGGGCATCTAAATGGAGATCTCACCTACAGTATCTCACAAGGCTGGATTTAGTGGGCACTACAGAGAGATCTCGCTGGGCTGAATTTTTTATGGTGGGCACCTACACAGAGATCTCATTGGGCTGCATTTTTATAGTTTACACCTATGGGAGATCTCAATGGGCTGCATTTTTATAATGGACACATACAGGAAGATATCAATAGGCTGATTTTATAGTGGGCACCTAAATGGAGATCTCATAATAGCTGGATTTTAAAGTGGGCACCTAACAGAGATCTCACTTGGCTGTATCTAGTGGACAATACAGAGATATCACTGGGCTGATTTTTTTATAGTGGGCATCTACTTGGAGATATCACTTGGCTGCATTTTTATATCATGAATTTTTGTGAAAAATATGGCATTCACAGACCTGCCAACCCAGATGAGTCTGTCTCAGTAAGGCAGATTTTTTACCGTAATATTTACTACCGTATTTTCGCGTATATTAGACGCATCCAATTATAAGACGCACCCATATATAAGATGTGGGGTTTGGCGATTTGTGTAAAAAATATTTTAAATAAGACGCCCACAAATATAAGACGCACTCGGCTTCGCAATCTGCCGAACTGAGCAAACCCTATATTGACTCCAGATGACATAGTGTTGATTTTTTAAAATAACTTATAAGTTACTTATGGTATTGATCTTATCTAATATTATTTTGTTAACTACTATTACATTATTGTTCCAATAAAGTTTAATCAAATCCTCTGAATAATTGTGTGTGTTGTTTTGTTCAAATATGTACCGGTAAAAATCCGTTTTCAAACCACGTGCATCAAAGTGGCTACCGGTACTTTCCTTTGTCATAAACGCAAATATCTCTAATGTTTCGATCACTCACCTGATGTAAACAAGGCTTTATTGACCGTTTTGGCTGGAGTTCAAAGAATTGTTTGAGGCAGGGCCGCAACGGTTATCGTTTGATCTTATCTTCCTGTAGGCGCTAGGCCTAGGCTTCAGCGTCTTGGGTTAGTATATACTGGTATATTCCGGCATATAGGGTATACATGGGATCAGTCTCTTGTTATAAATAAATGAGTGATCAACCTCTTGAGCATTTATAAAATTTATAAAATTTTCACGATGACAAAGCGAAAATCATATACGGCTGATTTTAAATTAGAAGTCATCAAGTTTGCCAAGGAGCATGGCAACATAGCTGCACACCTTCACGCCAGCTGGTCGACAACGTCGTGCAACGTACGCAGAGGTGTGTAATTGGGTTCTCCGGGCATTGGAGAAAGTGAAAACAACAACAATCGTCAATGGCTTCAGAAAGTGTCGGATAATTCCAGAACCGGCCGCCGATATCAGTTCTTCAGACGACGAATCGGCTGCATCCGATACCACTGACGCCAATGAGGATCGATTATCAGCGGCTATGGAGGTATTCGGCGACGAGAGTGAATTCGATGAAAGTTTCGATGGATTTAAAGCCGAAACTGATAACGATGAAGATGAAGATGAATAGATTTGTGTAAAAAAATAATTAGATAAGACGCCCACGAATATAAGACGCACTTAGGGTGCGGGGTAAGTAAAATTTCATATAAGACGCGTCTTATATACGCGAAAATACGGTAGTTTTCACTAAGGTGTAACAAAATATCAATAACTGCTATTGTAAAGCTGGAAAACGTAATTAAAAGTTCATCACATCAACGATACACATTATGTTCAACTAAAAAGTTACTAAAGTATGCACAGACTTTATTTACCACTAGTACATTTGCAAAAACTCTAGTTCCAAACTATATGCAGCTCAATGGCTTGTTGCTATCTCTCAACTTGACATAATTCTTGGAAATTCTTTTCCATTTCACATGACGATGGAAATCATATCTCCCACCATGAGACATACTCAAATTGGTATGTGAGGTCCAGTAAACGTAAATGTGTCCTTTCCAGCTTCTATTCACAAGAATCTGAATACACCATTTTATTCTTCTTTGTTGATTATTAACACTTTTCTAGAAGCTTATTTTCCCTTTCATCTTAAACATGCATCTCTTTCTGGATGCCGTTTTTAAATCTTCTATAATCAACAGTTTGATCAGGCAGATGCTTTGCATGAACAAACAGGTGCAGTTTACTGTGTCTGGGGTGCTGCTGTAAAGTTAGTCTGGTTCCCTGACTAATTTTACTAATTCTAAGATGAAGTCTGGATCCAAATACAAAGATGAACCAATTATCCAGATTTTTCAGCAATGATAATTTTTTCCATAGTTTTTGCTAGTATGCTGCAAGTCCATATTTTACAGGTAATTTTCCTAAGACTTACATCAAAATCATAACAATTGGCAGTACATCATTTTTGTTTTAAACATTTCCTCTTGGACAGAACATGCAAAAGATGTAAGCATAATTTGCCGATCTTGCCACATAGCAACAGATATACCCAGCAGAAAAATACCTGGATAAAATACATACAAGCCCTTTCTCACCTGTTTTATTACACAATTTGGCTAAATTTGTAATTTTATGAAGAAACTCTGTTTTGTGCAAGTTTTAAATGTTTTAACTGTCAACTTGGCACCATTTTTATTTCAGACCAACATGGCATCATAAAAAGTCTTGTGGTAGAAGCTCCATGTTGCTGTGGAGGAGTTATCATAACATGATTTCAAGTTGGATGCCCTTGTGGCCATGTTAAATATCAGTATTTAGTACCAACCAGACATAATAAAAAGTCTTTTAGTGAAATAGAATCTCAACATGACCAGCCATCTAGGAGAAGTAGTGTTAAGATTTTCAAGACGGCCACTGTGAAAACTCCATGACAACATTATGTTTCATTGTGGAGAAGTGAAACAGGATGTCGACATGACCAGCCGTCTAGGAGAAGTAGTGTTAAGATTTTCAAGATGGCCACTGTAAAAACTCCATGACAACATTATGTTTCATTGTGGAGAAGTGAAACAGGATGTCGACATGACCAGCCGTCTAGGAGAAGTAGTGTTAAGATTTTCAAGATGGCCACTGTAAAAACTCCATGACAACATTATGTTTCATTGTGGAGAAGAAGCAGCAATAGCAAAATGGCGATTGTAATGATGGTAGATCAGCACCATGTTCATGCAGGGCCAACAAGACATTATCAGAAATCTGTTAGTGAAAACCCCATGTTGATTTGACCAACCATTCAAAAGGAGCAATTATAACAACATTTTCAAGATGGCCACTGCAGTGGCCATATTGGATATCAGAATGGGATCATTTCTTATCTAAGCCAACTAGACATCATAAGATGTATTTTAGTAATAACCACATACTGATATGAGTATAAATTCAGGAAGATAACCACCATGGTGGCAATATTGGATGTCTGAAAGGCACCATTTTCAGGAAGGATCAACTAGACCAGGAGAGAAATGTGTGTTTAAAGTTTCATGTTAAATTGCCAGTTAGTTGAGGAGGAGTTACAATAAACTCTGCTAATGGGAGAATGGACAATGTTTCTACTTCACACATGAAATATTTCTTTATACTATTAAATATTTAAATATAAATATATTAATATTAAATATTTAATATTATTTCTATTAAAGAAACAGATACCCTGAAATGTCTCTCTCCAAGGGCAGCAGAAGATGATCATCCACACTGAATCTGGTGGCAAAAACATCACATTAGAGCTATTTGTGTTTGGTCTTTTAAGAGCGGCATTTGTTTTCAACAACTAAGTTTGTTAACATCATATTATTCCAAGAACGTACATTTGCGACATTTACTATAACTGTAAAAGTTTGATAAATTTTAAACTGGATCAAACCAGCTTTAGCGTGAAATGGTCTGAGCTCCAAACTGTGCAAAATATTGCATATTTATTCCAATTTGACAAATTTGTATTTAGGATATGCACTCAATGACACAAAAATTAAATCAAAATGAGATCAATATGTCTGCAACAAGAATTAAAGACTTTGCTTGCTTTGCTGATTGCCATGTAGATATCTGCCCATGTCCCATATTTGATTGCCCTTCTGGACAAGTAATGGACCACAGAAGATCAACATTTTTAGCTACGTGACTCTGCTTTGTGACTGTCAGTCAAAAACTGTTTATTTCTGGACAAGTATTTGAAAAAGCCGTTTTTTTAATATCATGACCAGGGTATACACAGTGCAGTTTAGCATCTTTCCCGTGCTTTTACTCTGATGATTCTAAGTGAGTTACTGATACCAACAGCAATGCATTATGCACCAAAAGATCTGAGTCTACATGGACGGACATCTTGCATACACTATTATCTGGGAAACAAGGTACTGTTTTACTGACACCATTAAGATCAACCCTGAACTGTACAAATCTGAATGTGACTCCAGGTCTGTTAACTCTTGGATTAGGGGTCTATTAATTCTGGGAAATAGGTCAATTAGTTCATGCATGAGGGTTCTATTAACTCCTTAATTAGGAGTTCAATTAACTGCTGGATTAGGTGTCATTTTACTCCTGGATTAGGGGTCAGTTGACTTCTGGGTAAAGGGGTCAATTAACTCATGGGTGAGGGTTCTTTTAACTCCTGGATTAGGGGTTCAATTAACTCATGTATTAGGTGTCTATTAACTTGGGGAAAGGGGTCAATTAATACATGGGTGAGGGTTCTTTTAACTCCTGGATTAGGGGTTCAATTAACTCCTGGATTAGGGGTCAATTTACTCCTGGATTAAGGGTCAATTAACTTCTGGGAAAGGGGTCTGTTAACTCCTAGATCAGGGGTATATTACTGTGGAAAAGGGGTCAATTAACTCATGGATGAGGGTTCTATTAACTTTTGGATTAGAAGATCAATTAAGTCCTGGATTAGGGGTCAATTACTCCTGGATTAAGGGTCTATGCTCTATGAATAACCGAAGATGTGCTTCACAAACATAATCTAAAAAACAACATTATATCAAAGAGTGGATATAAATTCAAACCCAGCTATTGTAACTGCAAGACAGTACTCATAGCAAAGCTGCAAGACACTACTCATGCCACGGCACAGCTACAGTAGCTGCAAGACAAACTCTGCCAGGGCACAGCTATCATGGCTGGATGCAAGACACTACTCATGCCATGGCATAGCTATTGTGGCTGCAAGATGGTAATCATGCCAGGGCACAACTATCATGGCTGCAAGATGGTAATCATGCCAGGGCACAACTATCATGGCTGCAAGAAGGTAATCATGCCAGGGCACAACTATCATGGCTGCAAGATGGTAATCATGCCAGGGCACAACTATCATGACTGCAAGATGGTAATCATGCCAGGCACAACTATCATGGCTGCAAGATGGTTATCATGAGAGGGCACAGCTATCATGACTGCAAGATGGTAATCATGCCAGGCACAGCTATCATGGTAATCATGCCAGACACTACACATGCCATGGCAGAGCTATTGTGGCTGCAAGATGGTAATCATGCCAGGGTACAGCTATCATGGCTGCAAGATGGTAAACATGAGAGGGTACAGCTATCATGGCTGCAAGATGATCATAATGCCTGGGCATTGCTCAAGACTTCTGGAATGTAAATCATTTCAACCAAACAGTCTAATCCTCCACTACCAGAAAGTGTGAGATTGTATCCAATCTAAATGCTTAATTCTTAAAAGCCCAAGTTGTAAGCAATGCAGATGTAAATTGTCAGCTTGCAAATGATCACAAAAACCATCTTCCAGAAAGACAGCAAAATCACTTTAGAAGAAAGTTAAAGATTTTGGACATCTGCCAACTCTGAAACAAATAAATCTTCTATATCAAACAACAGCCTTTTTTAAATTTTCTATAATCTATAAAACAATCTGATGTAATAGTTTCTTGAAATGCACAATGGTACTGTATTTATCGGCTGATATGATCATGTGTGTTCTTATTAGCAATCGTCTAATCTTGCAACAATATTTTTGGAAATGGAAGATCTAGGTGTAACAATTTGCTCTTTACTATTAAACTGAATGAAAACAGAACCCAATCTACTGGCACAGTGACAGATCAAGTTCTATACTGTCTATAATAAAGCATCTTTTATTCATAGACAAAAACAGTATTTTCTTCAAGTCCATCATATCTGCTGTATATGTTGGGACACCCTTTACTACTACAAGGGACAAGAACAAATTTATTTTATCATGTCCCAAGATATATGGTAAATATGGTGCTTAATCATAAGTCCTAATCTGTAATGGCTAGAAAGAAAAAGCCTGTTAGACATTTATTATTTCTTCTCAAGTTATTACAATAAATATTTAGGTTATCATGGTGAATGCTTACCTCTGTAATCATTTTCTTTTCTTCCAGCAGGAAGCTGAAAGGTCATATCATGGTCAAGACCCCGATAAATCAGATTTTTCCTTTCTGTCTGGTTGAACTTGTAGCTTACTTCATACTGTAATGGCTTGTGCTGGAAAACAAAAACCCAAAGTCAAACTTTGAATGTAGCATTTGAAATAAACTTTCTGATGGAGCTAGAGTCAGCAGCTATTAAATTAATAACAAAATCCTTGAAAGAGTTACTTGTCTATTCCAACAACTGCAATCTATCAGGCAGCGATTTCCAACAGTCTGGATCTGGAATGAATACTGATGCCTTCTACACATAGCCTGTACAGGGCAAAATATTAATTAATTCAACTTTTTATTAACATAACCTCATCATCTGGAATTACAACTGGGGAGCTTAGCATAAATGATACAAAAACACTATAATAAGATAATTATTCTCTTAAAATAAACTTAAAATTACCTTTTATAATGACATAAAATGGCATGTTTTTTTTTTTTTAATTAAGCTAATGCAGACAGTAGTCCTCTGATCTTTCAAGGTGCTGGTTTCAATTATCCATCTTAATGCCATAGTTTATAATTCTTTCCTTTGTACTTGATGTGCAATCAGAAACCTAGAAACGTACTCATGGAACACAAATACCCCACCACAGTGCATGAGAAATTCTTAAAAGTTTCTCATCAATCAAAGAATGTGCATTAACTTGCTTTTGATACTTCTGACAATGTCTAGCTGTTCCTCATAGATAAGAATGGTAGAAAGAATGAAAAAATAATCATGAAATTGATCAAGAGCCCAAGGTGAACCTGGAATTTTTCATCCAGCTTACATAACCAACTCATGATCAAGAGTCCAAGGTGAACCTGAAATTGTTCATCTGGTTTATATAACCAACTGCTGATCAAGAGCCAAAAGTGGACCTGAAATTGCTCATCGGACTTGCATACATATATCGTGTTGTAGGAACACAATTTATGTAAACTATGTCTGAAACTTTATATTAAGACGATTTGAATTATTATACCCAAGTGTGATAAAAGATTCTCATAAAGATAAAGACGTAATTAAAATGCATGGTTTCTTGCTCACAATCGAAGTCATTCAAGATCTTGATGATATAAAGCTGCTTACCAAGCTTGTGCAGGAGAAACACGGTCTCTAGATCAAGAGATCAGACAATCGAATGCAAGGTATCTCATTAAGATGCGCAGATCTCACTAATTACAGAATCTGTCAGACACAATAATATAAGCTTATTTAACAGGGTGGAGAAAAATCTGACAGGAATTCGATCCTCAGAGTGATAACCAGCTCAGTCATTCAAATACAAGATTACCTCATTACTATGCACAAAATTAACTCCACTCTTTGCACAAGATTAAATCCTTATTATGAATAAGGTTGCCTCTATGCACAAACTTACCTTCATAAACCTACATACTTTGCACAAAATTACCTCCCTATTATATACAAGATAACTTCCTTATGTACAAGATAACCTCCTTGTGCACAAAATTACCTCCTTATTATATACAAGATAACCTCCTTATGTACAAGATAACCTCCTTATGTACAAGATAACCTCCCTATGTACAAGATAACCTCCTTATGCACAAAATTACCTCCCTATTACATACAAGATAACCTCCTTATGTACAAGATAACCTCCTTGTGCACAAAATTACCTCCCTATTACATACAAGATAACCTCCTTATGTACAAGATAACCTCCTTGTGCACAAAATTACCGCCTTATTATATACAAGATAACCTCCTTATGTACAAGATAACCTCCTTATGTACAAGATAACCTCCCTATGTACAAGATAACCTCCTTATGCACAAAATTACCTCCCTATTACATACAAGATAACCTCCTTATGTACAAGATAACCTCCTTGTGCACAAAATTACCTCCCTATTACATACAAGATAACCTCCTTATGTACAAGATAACCTCCTTGTGCACAAAATTACCTCCCTATTATATACAAGATAACTTCCTTATGTACAAGATAACCTCCTTGTGCACAAAATTACCTCCTTATTATATACAAGATAACCTCCTTATGTACAAGATAACCTCCTTATGTACAAGATAACCTCCTTATTATATACAAGATAACCTCCTTATGTACAAGATAACCTCCTTATGTACAAGAAAACCTCCTTATGCACAAAATTACCTCCCTATTACATACAAGATAACCTCCTTATGTACAAGATAACCTCCTTGTGCACAAAATTACCTCCCTATTACATACAAGATAACCTCCTTATGTACAAGATAACCTCCTTGTGCACAAAATTACCTCCTTATTATATACAAGATAACCTCCTTATGTACAAGATAACCTCCTTATGTACAAGATAACCTCCCTATGTACAAGATAACCTCCCTATGTACAAGATAACCTCCTTATGCACAAAATTACCTCCCTATTACATACAAGATAACCTCCTTATGTACAAGATAACCTCCTTGTGCACAAAATTACCTCCCTATTACATACAAGATAACCTCCTTATGTACAAGATAACCTCCTTGTGCACAAAATTACCTCCTTATTATATACAAGATAACCTCCTTATGTACAAGATAACCTCCTTATGTACAAGATAACCTCCTTATGTACAAGATAACCTCCTTATGCACAAAATTACCTCCCTATTACATACAAGATAACCTCCTTATGTACAAGATAACCTCCTTGTGCACAAAATTACCTCCCTATTACATACAAGATAACCTCCTTATGTACAAGATAACCTCCTTGTGCACAAAATTACCTCCCTATTATATACAAGATAACTTCCTTATGTACAAGATAACCTCCTTGTGCACAAAATTACCTCCTTATTATATACAAGATAACCTCCTTATGTACAAGATAACCTCCTTATGTACAAGATAACCTCCTTATGCACAAAATTACCTCCCTATTACATACAAGATAACCTCCTTATGTACAAGATAACCTCCTTGTGCACAAAATTACCTCCTTATTATATACAAGATAACCTCCTTATGTACAAGATAACCTCCTTATGTACAAAATTACCTCCCTATTACATACAAGATAACCTACTTATGTACAAGATAACCTCCTTATGTACAGGATAACCTCCCTATGCACAAAATCACCTCCACAAGATTACCTCCTTATTATGAATAAGTTTGCCTATATGCACAAACTTACCTTCATAAACCTACATACTTTGCACAAAATTACTTCCCTATTATGAAAAAGATAACCTCCTATGTACAAGATTACCTCCTTATTATGTACAAGATTGCCTCGTTACTATGCACAAAAATTACCTCCATAAACCTCCATATTTGCACAAGATTACCTCCTTATTTTGTACCAGATTACTTCCTTATTATGTACAAGATTACCTCCTTATTCTGTTGCCTCTATAATATGCACAACTCATACACTCTTTTTTAGTTCTTACAAACTGCTGAATGCTTAGTTAAATTTCATTATTGTCAACAGATAATAAGAAAACTATTCAAAACAAATAAGAAAGCTATTCCAAAACTGGAAAGAATATGTTTGATGTTGAGTGAAACAAGAGCCCGATGTAAATGCAAAACTCCACCAGAAGGATGGATAAGGTAACAGCTAAGATAACAGATTAGGGAACAGCAGACTGGATATTTAATAAGTTTACTGAGAAAAGTCCTTTATTTGCACATACCCTGACTAGTAGTTCTCTGTGTACGGAACAGCTAACTCTGAAGATGAATAGTCAACACTATGCAGAACCCTAATTTCTTCTCCATCTCAACATGACCTTGACCTTGAGACCACAAAATCCTAAGATTTCTTTCCTACCATAACTGCAAGAGATTCATAAAATTTGGTTAAGGAAGCTGCTGTAGAAGAAATTTTTTGTGTAAAACCCATTTTTCATTGGGTCACAACAAACCAGACTTTTTGACCATCTGACCTTAAAATCCAAAGGCAACTTCCTTGCCTTATGTGAAAGCCCTCCACAAAGTTTAGTCAAGGTCCATGGTCTAGATGATGCACCCCCCCCATTTGTCTTCTTTCACTGACAGTGTCTTCAGTTTAGGATCCAAAAATTTATATAGCTTTCTTCTGATGCAATGTGTATGCTATCCACAAACAATGTGACTTTCTCTGCAAGAACTTGTTTTCATCCAGTGACCTTGAGTTGTGACCTTTTAACACCCACATCTGTAGGCTTATACCTTATTCTAAGTGCAAGCAAGCCACAAAATGTGTGTGTATGTGAGAGAGAGAGAGAGAGTGAGAGAGAGAGAATAGGATTTAACTGCGAAGGTTAACTACAACAGAAAAAACCTAGAAAGATAAATCCTTGCAAACAAATGTAAAGATAAGGTACTACAGTAAAAAAAATTGCCATGAAAATTTCTTTTTACTCGATTTTATTAAAAGTTTTACTACCTAATTACTTGCCTTTACTTGGTATTACTAGTTCACATAGATATTCCATAATTCTATAACATATATTGCTTAAAGCTATTACTAAGCAATCCTATTACTTAATTTACAAGCATGAATTACACGTGTGTTACTAAGTAATCCAATTACCTAATTTACAAGCATGAATTACACATGTTACTAAGTAATCCAATTACCTAATTTACATGCATGAATTACATTTGTTACTAAGTAATCCAATTACTTAATTTACAAGCATGAATTACATGTGTGTTACTAAGCATTCTAATTACTTAATTTACAAGCATGAATTACATGTGTGTTATTAAGTAATCCAATTACTTAATTTACAAGCATGAATTACATGTGGGTTACTAAGTAATCCTATTTCTTAATTTACAAGCATGAATTACACGTGTGTTACTAAGTAATCCAATTACTTAATTTACAAGCATAAATTACATGGGTGTTACTAAGTAATCCAATTACCTAATTTACAAGCATGAATTACACGTGTGTTACTAAGTAATCCTATTACTTAAATTACAAGCATGAACTACATGTGTGTTACTAAGTAATCCAATTACCTAATTTACATGCATGAATTACATTTGTTACTAAGTAATCCAATTACTTAATTTACAAGCATGAATTACATGTGTTATTAAGTAATCCAATTACTTAATTTACAAGCATGAATTACATGTGTGTTATTAAGTAATCCAATTACTTAATTTACAAGCATGAATTACATGTGTGTTATTAAGTAATCCAATTACTTAATTTATAAGCATGAATTATGTGTGTTATTAAGTAATCAAATTACTTAATTTACAAGCATGAATTACATGCGTGTTACTAAGCAATCCCGTTACTTAATTCTTGCATGTTACAAAGTAATCCCAGTATTTAATTTACCAACATGAATTACTTGTTTTATTAAGAAATCCTATTAATAAATTTACAGGCATGAATTACTTGCATCTTTTACTTGAAAGACAATATACTTAAAACAGCGAAAGAAATCACCTCATAATTTTCTTTACTTGATTCTAGTTAAATGTTTTGCAGCGTGATTACTAGCTTTGACTTGACAATTTTTACATGGCTACTTAATATATATTCAAGAGCTACAGGAAACTATTAATTAGTAACCATGGCTACTGTAATTCATGAACTACAGGAAACTATTAATTAGTAACTATGGCTACTGTAATTCATGAACTACAGGAAACTATTAATTAGTAAATATGGCTACTGTAATTCATGAACTACAGGAAACTATTAATTAGTAAATATGGCTACTGTAATTCATGAACTACAGGAAACTATAACTTAGTAATAATGGCTACTTTAATTCATTAACTACAGAAAACTATTAATTAGTAACCATGGCTACTGTAATTCATGAACTACAGGAAACTATTAATTAGTAACCATGGCTACTGTAATTCATGAATTACAGGAAACTATCACTGAGTAACCCAATTACTTCATTTTCTGGCACGAATTACAAGATTTATTTTAAAATGACAGATTAATTGAAGGAATAAAATGACAGTAGATTTAACTACTCAGGAATTGATGATTCAGTTATTACAACTGTTATGTATATTTGATTTAATTCATATTTGATTTATTTTAATTGTTTGTTTGTTAGCTTTAATTTTTTTTATACTCCATTACATGTTATTGCAATTAATTTTATTTACTGGACTGGACACTGTCCATAAATTTAATTGAGCAGTAAACAACTAATAATATAAACTTTGTATCTAAAGCTAACCTAGTTATTGACCTTGATTCAGAACCAGTAAGAGTTGTGGTAAACAACTTTTTTATATTTTTTAAAATTCTTTCTCTGAGTAAGATTCATAAAGTGAAATCGAGGCCATACTTACAGTACGTGACAAATAACATGTATCAATTAGGTTTTTTCAAAGGATTGACCCACATCCGGGCATCTTTTTTGCATTGTAGCTAGATTTATTATTGATGTTTTGAGAAAGAATAGTCATTACTTGCCTTAACACTGGAGATGTCTATGTGTTTTATGTTGTGACCAGTTTTGGTGTTAATTATTTTGTTTAATCTAATTTATTTGGATTACAAGTTAGTTTTCCCTGGGAATACTAGTGCTCTAAATTAATTCTTGGACAAGGACAGTTACTGAAATTTACACAAAATTCAAACACTGGAATATTATTTTCTGTGAATCACAAAA